>JARHVA010003319.1:45000-645000 GCA_037957365.1 Torreya grandis | reverse complement strand
ATTATGGATATCTATAATGCACCTCTTATTCCACTAATTAATGTAACAGGTAAGAAGACTAGTGAAAACAACTCCAAGGCAATGAATGCCATTCTTTATGGCATATTAGAGGTATAACTTGTGAAGGTGATGCACTATGTATCAACCAAAGAGATATGGGGAAATTGAAGACTATATATGAAGGAGACACCAAGGTGAAGATGGCTAAGTTATAGACCCACCATAGATAGTTTGAAAGTATGAAAATAAATGAAGATGAAATAATTACATATTTACCTATTGAAGGTCGATGAAGTTTTCAATGGCATTAAAGGATTAGGAGAAGAAGTGAAAGAATATATAGTTTTTTAATAAGTTTTAAGATCACTAAATATTAAGTTAAATTCTAAGGTGCCTATAGTAGAAAAGATGTAATATTTAGACAAGCTTGAAATGGATGGACTTCATGGCATGTTGACTACCTATGAGATGAGAATAATTGAAGGAAGACCTCCCAAGAAGGAAGAAAATTTCAAAGTTGAGAAGAATTCAAAATTTAGAAAGTTCAATAATGAGGAATGTTTAGATGTTGATGATGATGAACTAATAGCCATGTTTTCTAGGAAGTTGAGGTTTGGATCTAGTAAGTACAAGGGTAAGTGGACTTTCAAATTTTTTAATTGGGGTAAGATTGGTCACTTTAAATTAGAGTGTCCTAAGAAGGATTAAAATAAGCATGATGAATAACATGATGAACAACATAAAGATGAAAGGAAGGTTAATAAGTTTGACAAGAACAAGAGAGATTTAAAGAAAAATGAAGGTAGGAAATGGTTATTTAAAAATAAGTGAAGTTTATACACTAAAGAAGATGACTCATCTGATGTAAGTGATAAAAAAACATCTAATAGTTAGGATGGTAGTAATGAACCTGAATAATGAAACTTTATTCATGGCCATAGAATCTAAAAATGAGGGTTGCTCAAATGGGAAAGACCTTATGGTTGATGTATAAATAGGTGAATAATAATCTTAAGTGAACCTTGAGGTAGAATTTGTGAGTTCTCTAGAGGAGTTGAAGTTATAAATAAGAAATAATAACAAAATAAGATCATTATTTAAGGACTACAAAGAGTATATTGGCTTGTTTGAAGATAAAATGGGTAACACTTCCAAGGAGTATGATGAGATCATCAATCAAGCTAAGGCATAGATGGAGATAGTCAATGCAATACTAAAGCCTAAAGAGGAAGAATGCACTAAGTATGAAACTAAAGTAGAATCCATAAAATTTGATTTGGATCAAACATATAGCAAGGTGAATACCTTTTTTAAGTTTGAAAAGAGCACTGAGGTTCTAGATGAAATCTTGAGTAGTCAAAAGTCTGCAACTGGTAAGATAGATCTTAGTTTCAAAGAAGACCAAAAAGTTGGAGCTCAAGTCAAGGAAAAATATATTGAATACAAGAATGTCAACATGAAAATACCTATAAAATATCCTAATGCTATGAGGTATGCTAATTCATTCAATATTTACTATTTTGTATGTAGTTATTTTGGTCATAGAGTAAGAGAGTGTAGAAGACCCTCTAAGAATGAGTACTCATAGGACTATGAAAGGATTCATGATTCACATTAATCAAGAGATATATATGAGGTGGTTTGATATATTTATCATAATGTAGTATCACATTTAAATATTCTAACATAACATAATCATAAGGTCATCAAGTCAAAATAGGAGTTTTGAATCTCGTAGAGTGAAAGAAAGAAGACAAATAAATGTATGGAAATTAAAGATAGTAAAGCTAGGTCATGATTAGTCAATAATCTCAAATGGATTATTTACTATGGTATAACATGATTTAGATGTGAAATCAATTCAGGAATTTATATTAATAGCTCATATTAATGTTCAAATGGTTGATGAAGAGGTCAAGCCTATAATGTTAATCAAGCCTAAAAGGATACTAAATGATATTCAATCTTGTGAGAGCATGAAGATCTAAGAATCTCCTAAAATTGTGTTTTTTAGTGATCTATGGAAAGAATTAAATCCATTATGATTCATGGAGACACTATTAAATTAGCATAAGCATGGTATATGCTTGGTTTGAGGGGGAGCTATTTGGGTTATTGATTGAGATTGATCTGTGTTGAGAAGTTGTCTTGTAATTAGAGTTCATTTGAAGGATGTATGCATAAATAAAGGGGGAACATGATACCTTAATTATTTATATTATCTATGTTTAAATTTTATTTCAAATAATTTGTGATTGTATATGATAGTTTTGGAAGACCTTTGTCATTAATTTCAAAGGTAGAGAAAGTTCAAGAAGGGAGATAAGAGAGTTTAGATTGAAAAATATTTTACCATTAATGACAAAGGGGGAGTTTGTTGAGAAGTGTTTTCATTATTTTTAGTATTGATGTCAAGTTTGAGGTCATTGATTTCAATATGAATCTATTATAGATTCAAGATGAATGATTTGTGAGACATGAGATTTTATGCTTGATGTGACAAGGAAGCCATGTGATAAGATAAAATTTGAAGGCAACCTAATGTCTCTCTATTGAGAGAGAATTTGAAGGAAACCTAATGTATCTATATTTAAAGAGAATTTTAAGGAAATATAATAATTATTATAAGGATTATATCAAGATATGGGTTAAGGTATGCATGTTTTGATTACTAGGCCTTGAGTACAAGGTGTCTAGAGAAGCCTAGTCTAGACTCTATGAGAAGGTGTGCATAGTGAATGTTGGTGAATTAAGTAATCATAAGCCTATTAATTTTTTTTAAAAAATTTCTATCATGAAAAATAAGTGTACATAATTTCATAATTAGTTCAATGTCAGTTGTCAAGTTTCAAGTACTTGAGAAGCCTAGTCTTGCCACTAGTCATAGCATCAAGAGACCTTGTGAGAAGGTGTGAGCATTATAAATTGTTGAGATGGATGAATAGAGGAATAATATGATGTATAATGATAATTTATCATGAATATGAGGCATTGGATCACTTAATATATTATCAAGGTGATCTTATAGTGGTAAGACCTTAATTTCAAGTCTACAACTAGACTAGTTCTAGACCCTACCCAACCTAATGAGGTGTCATGAGGTGTTATCAAGGCATATGAAGAATTTAAATTAGTGTTTGATCATTAGATAGGTTTATTAAATTTGATAATTATCTATAGAGTGCATTTTAAAATTCTTGAAGGTTAGTTTCAAGGCCTAATGTGACTTACAAGTCAACGTTTAAGAGAGTAAAGAGAGAGATGGTGGACAAATGAGGTATGAAATTAAGATTTAAAGATAATAATGAGAATTTTAGAATTATTAGTGGTTTTTTATATTATTTTAGGTGTTTTTACCAATTTTTAGATCAAAATTTGAATTTTTAGGCTTGAAAAAGTGTTTTAAAGTCTCTCAAGTGCATAAAATGGAGGGTTCTCAACCTAAGAGTGACTTTCAATTGTTCATTGGAATTTTTAAGATATACATGGGAAAATAAGATATTAATTAGATATGGGGAAATTTATTAGATAATATCTCTAGGAATTAGTTTTTTTAAATGAGGGGCACTTCTTTATGAACAATCGTTAACACTAAAAATAGTGTTAACCCTATCTAAAACCCTAACAATGACCTGATATGAAATATATATTTATAAAGTGATTAGAATGGATTTTTATGAATATTTAATTGATTTTAGTTTGTTTTCATATATTACATCAATCTCCATGTGTGATTTGTTTGACTGGTGAGTGAGTGGAACCTACGAGAAATGCCTTATTTCTTAAATATTCACTATACCAGTCAGAGTTGACCAAGTCAAATTTGATAAATGGATGGAGGAAAAATATTGATACTTTTATTTAGTTTACATGGTGTTTTTTTACCAGGTTATATACCTTAGGTGTTTTAAATCATTCATCCAAAATAACCTATCACTAATAAGCCTAATGTTGCAAATAGTGAGAAACCCAGGTAGAAGTGAGAGGTTGATTATGGATGTGTTATCATGGAATAGGGATGAATATAAGATCATGGAGAAATTTTAAAATCATTTTAATAAATTTTAACATCTGATATATGTTTTGCATGTTAGTGGATATGAGCAAAATATTACTAATAAGTTGACTTATCTATTTCTATGAGGTATGTGTATAGTGAGGTCATAAGATTAGTCTACAAGACAAATATTTTCATTTAAATATGGTATATTTATATCTTATAGTTTATTTAAAACCTGATAAAATAATATAAATTAATTTAAAGTCTCTAAAAATGTCTACACAAGTGTTGAAGGTTATTATCACCATGACTGTGTTTAAAGGTAAACTAGTAATTCTGGGTAAGCAAGTTGTAGTGATGAGTTTGAGGCTCTATGCCATGATTTGATGCATATAATGCACATTAGTTTTGTTTTGTTTTGTTTTTTTTTTTTTTTTTTTTTTTTTTTTTTTTTTTTTTTTTTTTTTTTAAATAATTATATTTCCTATCCATTCATTTTAAAATCTTTTAAGTTTGTGTAAGAGGTTGAAACATTGAATTCAAAATGGCTTGTCTAGCTGAGTGAGGTTTGAGAGAGAGAAGATCAACAAATTGGTCTATAAGACCATTAATTTCCACTAGAGATTATGATATTTTTTTTAATATTATTTTTATGATGTTTTTCATTCATTTTAATTCCTTTATTATGTTATTTTAGGTGTTATAAGTTCAAGTTTTCATGACTCTATTTTGAGACCAGTTGGCAGTTTAGAGTGAGCATTTTGGAGAGAAGAGTTTAAGCATGTATACCCTAATTTGTGAAGTATAAATCATATTATTATGAACCTGATGTCATTAATATTTTTTATATCCAATTATTTTCCATGATTTTTTGTCAAAAGTGTGTTTATGCTTCAGTTGAGATAGACTTTACGTGTATGAGAAGGCATAATTGTGAATAGTACAAATGGTGTGATTCAAGTAGTGGTTGGATAGACATTATGTTATGGAGCCTATATGAGATTATAATATTTATATTTTAATTTCATATGATATTTTCCTATTGTATGAGGCATTTTAATGTGTTCCAAGGAGGACAAAATGTATTGTGTCCTAGAGTAGGCTTAATGGGATTAGGTCTCCATGAGACCTAAAGATGAGATATCGCCTAATTGAGGAAGGTCAGACCTAAAGGTAATAAAAGAAAAATTTGTCAATGTTTATTATATGTTATAATATTTTTCCATTATTGACCTAATAGGGTAAGAATGTTTGACTGAACAAGAAGGATATGAACAAGAGACTTGTATAAATATAAGGCAGTTTTAGGCTTATGTATGTGTGTAGAGAGAAAGTAAAAAAAATAACATATTGTATAGTATAAGGTAGTCTTATAGACCATCATATGAGTGTATGGGATATGTGATGAATGTTTTATAGAAGTTACTGATTGAGGATCAAGGTCATACGCCCTATTCAATTCAATAAGACGGATAATTGAGCGAAGAAAGATAAAGAGTAGTTTGAGAGCGATAAAAAGTGTGTGAAGAGATGAAGAAGGAGATAATCATCTATTGTATGATAAAAAAGGTGTTTTTAATTTTGTAAAATGTTTTAGGTGACTAAGTTGGTGATAAGTCATCTAGGGGGTTGGTGCCTCCTTGCAAGTTGGTGCTTAACTAGTTGGGATTGGTGTTCCATGTGAAGTTAGTAATTCACCAAATATGGTGTTTATCTTATAGGAATATAGTCAATTTGCATATATTAATGGGTTTTATTCCCCTTTATGGTTTCCCATATATGTGATGTGTTCTTTTATTTCATTCTCTTGTGAATAGGTGTTTATTCTTGTTATATCTATATTCTAGTTTTAATGGTTCATGATTGCTTAAGTGAGATTGTTAATTTTTTTTTGAAGACTAATCACTCCCCCTCTTAGTAATTTTGATTTTAACAAGTGATATTTTTTTAACAATCCAATCTCATAGGGTGAATTGAAACCATGAGAACTAATAGTGGGTTTGGACCTTGAGACTTTAGGTTAACCTGTTTCTAGGTTAGAGACTAGAAAGTGGTAAATAATGTGTCAAAAAAAAAGAGAGGGACTATAGCGTATAATATCAAATATTTTTTCTCCCACCTCTAGATGTTCATAACAATCTACCTCTATGAGAAATACTTATGCTATAAGAATGATGATTTAAGGTCCATTTTGGTAGTCTTCATTCTTATTTTAGATGCAAGGGTGTTGTGTGGACTTATCCTTGGTGTATCACATCATTCACATAGGTTAATTTTAGTTTCGTTATTCCCTTTTCACCCCTAAGTGATTAGTCTAGTGTAGTGTGTGAGATTAAGAGATAAATCAAGGGAGTTATCCCTTTAAACTATAGATTTACCTCTACTATAGGCAACCCATAGACCTAGAGGTAATTCCATGTTGTACAAATATGGAGAGACATGAAAAACCTCTCCTAGGGTTTAATATTTGACTACAATAGTTATTATGATGATTTCCATAATGAAAAATAATCTTATTCATATTGTAACAACATTCAACTACAACATAGCGATCACACTGCATGAGAGATTACCATTCATGTTTTTGGCACATGCTAAAATTATAGCGAGTATCCCATGAGACTCATTAGGTAATATTATTCTTACCTTCTTATACACACATTCCTTCTTTCTTGTTCCTTGTATCTAGTTTCATTTTCTTGGTGCTTGTACATAGAATATATCCATAAAGTAAAAAAATAATATAATATTTTAAGAACATAAAAAAATTCAAATATTTACTTTTAAAAAATAAAATTATAGATTATATGCATTTCCATAATTACATCTCTTATATTTTATAAACACTACATAATGAGGTGTATTTATTCCTTTCCTCTTTCCCATCTCTTTACTCAATTTTACTCAGTTACTTTATTTAGCATAGTCTTTTGATTTTTATCTCTCTTAAGTAAGGATTGATTTATTCACATTTCATTTTAGTTCATTTCATTGGATCATGTTTCACATACGCATACCCAACTTCACATAATTATACTTAGCTACATGGGATTCACTTCCTAGGTAAGTCTAGGTATGCTTCCTTTTTTTTATATACTATTTATTTCACTTTTTTGCATATATAACATAAAGGGGGGACAATTTAATCACTTAAAATTTGTAATTGGATGTTAAGAGTGTTGTTTGAGATAACCTATTCCTAGCTTATCCCTTGACCTATCCTATATCCTTTATCATACTTTCTCAGCAATAATGTGGACCACAAACATCTCCAGTACACTTAAACAAAGTCCCAAAATTACATTCCTAGATCCTAACCCTTTGTGCCTAAAAATCTATGAGATAGACACTAGTACCAAATTAATGACACTAGAGCCACATGGTGCTAGTGTCTGCAACATGGCACTAGTGTCCCTTTCCATAACTATCCCAAATGGATAAATTTTCAAATATGTAGCCCCCTAAGGTCCACCTAAGAACATTTTATTATTTTAAAAATTTATGAATCAATTTAAATCCAAGACTATTAAATACCTATCCATTAGATGGAAAATAGATGCAAAAATCATATACAAACAAGAAATAAATTGAGCAAAATCAAGGTTATTAATTCTTACTCTTCCCTACTTATGCATACTACCATCTACCACCACCCTATGCCTAGAATTTAAATATTTCCAATCTCAAGAACACTCAAGGTATTCAAGACCACTATCATTCTAACATTCACTTACACTTTCACCAAGCACTAGGTGGGAGATTTACATTAGGTTTGATCCCTCCTTGGTATATTGGTATGTAGGCAACTCTCTTCATAGTGGGGTGTTGAGGATGTCTAGCCTATCCTATTAAAAAAAAAAAATCTCAGATCATGTCATACTTTCAAGGAGTACTATGGTTTATATATTAAATTAGATATTATATACATAATATCAAGTTATATATTTCATATGCATAAGAAAAAAACCCAAAAACACAGGTGCACATGCTTAAAAAAAAATATGAATAGTTCTATAAAGTGGAAACTAGGGCCTTTTCAATCTAATAAAGCCACATGGTGCTACTATCTAGGTGGGGCACTACTTTTTAGAGGGATATCTAACTCAGGGATCCTATAGACAATACTCGAACACGTTCTTAACCCAATTTTTAGCACCTAGATCTTTTGTGACAATTGTTTTCTAGATAAGTCTATTTTCACATATTTATTGCTATTTTTAGAAATTCAATGTAAGTAAAATTTTATAAAAAATTAGTGGTTATTTATTTCATATTATTTCATTGATTTATACAACTCAACCCTTTAATATAACATAGTATTTCCACTAGAAAAACCCTAAAATGTTAAATCATTTTACATAATTCACATTCACATGATAATAAAGTAAATTCTAGTCCATTAGAGATAACAATGAATGTCCATCAACCCCCTTACTAAAGTATAACCTATTCCTCAATCTAACCTACACAAGGTTGATAGGTAATTTCCCTCTAACTAGGTCCAAGTTATCACCCCTTCAAAGGTTATAAAGAGCAAACCAATCTTCCCTAAAAAAGGTCCCTAATGTGATATACCATTGGATAAGATAAATAAAAAATTTAAGAGTTAAATGAACCCATAGGTGATGATAATATACCTTCACAAGTGGTAATTTCATTGATCCATGTCATGGGTGCTTCACAAAAATAAGTACACAATCTCATATTTGAGAATAAATCATACCAATATCAGGCCAACTCTAATCTCATCCATGGAAATCTTATTCCACATAGAATCTTCACTAAAAAGTTGCCACCCAACTATTATTTACCAGTGTTACCTAAATTTTATGTATATGGAGACCCATACTTTAACCTTTAGGCTTATGAGAAATCCATGGCACATGTCACAAACAAGTCGATGCTACTATAATTATTTCCAAAGTCCCTAGATGAGGAGACGCTAAGTTGGTTTCATCATGCAATCCCTAATGGGTCACTACATACATATTATGAGTTAGAAACAATATTTATTAGGCACTAGATATAGAATAAGGGACTTTGAATCACATATGAGAGGTTACCTTAATTATGATAGGGTGAGATAAATCTGACAATTGAAAACATTCTAAGATTCAAATCATGTATGCATCAATTGATCTAATAGCTGACATAAATAGAGGTATAATTAATATTTGATAGAGGCCTCATTTTTGCTCTTAAGGATAAATTATTATATCAGACATCCAAATCATTCTGGCATCTATGTAACACATCTATATCATTAGATATATGATTGGGAGTAGTTTTTACATATTTAGAAGTAGATTTGGATGTAGGTTTCTTAGAGCCAAAGTCATCTAACATGGTACAATAACCTACTCTAGTTTTGATCAATAAACCAGTGGAAAAATAATAACCAATAAATATACTCAATAAGGGAAAAGATCTACTTCATAGATCACCTCTTATAGTGAGTAGATCACAAGACACACATAGAGGGGTTATATAGTTTTTAGACAGAGATAAGCCTCATGATATCTTAACTACATTATTAGATAAAGAAATGATCACACTTCCTCATACTAATCATCATCAGCACACCCTTTACACAAGCTAAAAAATAATCCATATTAAATATTTCATAAGATAAATGGACATTTAGACAATAATTATTATGAACTTAGAGACTGTATTAACTAGTATGTCAATAAAGAAGTTATAAAATTCACGTAGGGGAACTAAGATCTTAGTCTCTATAGTCTCTTAGATCACACTCCTATACGATAGAGTTATCCTAGGATGTTCCCTTTAAGGATTCATTGGTTACTCATCATATGAGACATGTGGTTTCTAGGACACTTGTTTATGAGTGATATCATGCACCATAGATTTAGAAGAGATTGCAAATAGTTCATAGAGATCATAGCGTAGTCTCAGTTCACACACCAATTAAGATATTTGGAAATAATCATAAAGATTAGAGCATAGTATTAGTTGTCACACCAATTAATATATTTAGAAACAATCATAGATATCAAAGCATAGTCTCAATTCACACAACAACTAATGTATTTGGAAATAATCATAGATATCATATCACACCCTTAGTTATCACACCAATCAATATATTCGATAACAAATGTAGAGATCAAAGTATGGTCTCAGTTTAATCAATGATCAAGATATTTTCAATAGATCACAAATATGAAAACATAGTCTTGTAACTAATCAAGATATTTTATAGAGATCACATAAGTTAGAGCATAGTTCTTATATGATAGCCAATCAAGATATTTGTTATAAAATATACACACTTAGCCTCTAGAAGTATATCACACACATTATCATTTCTATATTCTACTTCTATACTAACACAAAATATTTAGTATGGTCATTTTTTCACCATGCCATCTGAGTTTAGATAGTCCATACCATAGTTACATAATGCACATGCAAATATCCATTGATATTCTTATAAAACCTATACTAATAAATAACATTTCTAGTCCATGACACATGTCCACTTAAACATTTATAAATAGATAAAAAAATTAATTACCATTATGTAGATGAATACCATATTAAATTATTACCATTTAACACAATGAAAATAATTAAACACATACAAACATGAACAATATAATTAAATTGAGATACTAATATACACAATTCCCATATAACAACAAACAGCCATATATATTACTGAAACCATAGTTTGAATACAAATATTATAAATAACTCAATAATTTAGACATGGCCACTAGGACCAACCCCTTCATTCTCACTCTTAGACATATCCATACTAGAAATAGAAACCCCACTATCCCTCCATAACCTTGATCATTGCCTATATTTGTTCTCTCTCTCATAACACACCCAACTCAGCCATACACTTTGCATGATCTCATTGTAGGCATATGTAATCATCCACTATCTAGATACTTTCCACACCCATAAAATTAGGTACAGGCATGGTACATATTTATAACTCTACACATGTCTCATCCTTGTGTACAAACACTTTCCTATATGCCAAAATAACTATGACAACTTGATCAAAAAAGGAGCATAAACACTAGCATCATTTGTGTCCCTCTCCACTAATCCATCATCAATTAAATCGTTAGGAATATGCAAGGTTAGCACATAAAGTTTAGACTCAATGGTTGTGTCCCACTACTCATCATTACCAAAACCTCACATACCAACACAATACATCATATACCTAACTCAATTAAACAAGTAACCAAATACATAGAATATATAAACATACAATAGAAACTTACCATCAATATAACTAAGGGGTACCACATCTAGTACATCCTCCACAATGATCAAAACTCTCAAAAATAGTGGTGCCCTTTTATTATCTCTCCACCAAAATACATAGGAATAAATATTTCCTACATTATCCACATCTAGTATATCAATCACAAAATCCTACTCTATTAATTAAATTAGGGTTAACTATATAACTGATGGTCTAGGCCTACTACCTAGCCTCACTATAGATTTATAACTCCTCAACTAGACTAATGGTGATGGTGGCACATCTTGCATAACACTAAAATATCATGTTACACACTCATACTTAAACCTACCAAACACATTGGCCTAATGGTCATGCAATCAGTAGCTCACTCAAACCTATCTTAGTTGAACATCATCCTCAACCCATCCCTTATAATCCATATAGGTCCTTTAAATAATGTTTATGAGTATCAACCTATCAATTACCTACGAATGATGCATCATGCTCCTCTTGGGCATGTGGGTCATCCCAATCCACCTCTCTATAAATGACTAAGGGTGATCCTAATCACCTCATCAAGGTAACATTGGTCTACTCACTAATATATGCTCGTATACCTAATAATGTAATAGTTTGGAAGATCCAATACCTTATACACACATCTCCTATGTAAAATATTACAAATGTAAATACAAGTTGGCTAGAATAGTGTGACACCACAAGTATATGGTGGCATGCTCTTATATGGCCAACACTATCTCATACATCTTATATGAGATAGATACCCCACTCTCATATACAACCATAAAAAAATCCAATAAAACTACTAAGAACTTATACAAATATGGAACATTCATTATGACAATCAGTGATAATAATATATTATTATGGCTCCTTGTATGCTAAGTCCCTAGTAACATCATAAAAAAACCTAGAAATCTATTGTATAGATTGATTACCAAAATCCTCTTATAGTAATTATCTCTACCTAATAATTGGTAACTGTATAATCTTATACACATCCTCTAGGATAATAATCATCTCCCTAGTAGGTAGCCAAAATGTGCAATTATCTAGATCTCACCTTTCACATAGTGTAGTCATCATGTGTTTATCTCAGGGCATCAAATCTAAGGATGCCACATGACTCATACCATCTCTCTCTACCATTACCATCGTAGAATCTATTAGGGGTAACACCTATAATGTATCCATCATCCAACCACTCTATAAGTCTCTCATGCACACATCAACCTATAAATATACAAATAAATATGACATTAGCATTGTAAAATATTAGATTAATAAATAATAATCATCATCAAACACAATTAATTATTGATGAACATCATAAATTAGGGCTAGTGGACATTACTATTAAATATAAGACAATAGAGCTTGATATTAGTGGCATACCTAGGACATTAGTGCCATGTCTTGGACACTAATACCAATATTAGGATAGTAGTGCCACATTTCCAAAAATGGCCATAAAGTACCAGCTTTCTAATAAAAATAGTAAAAAATGTAAGAAAAATGACAAAATTAGGAAAATGAATAAGATCTTTACCAGTGTAACCTCCTACCTAGCCTAGATAAGCTCTTCCACCTGCTCATACTAGGTTAAAGTCACTCCTCATCTCCTAGACATACTATCTAGCTCAAATAAAATAATAAATGTCATCACATAGATTTTGCACCTATGTTAATGTTGTCGCTCACTATGAAAAATATAATGATACAATGAGATCACCTCCAAGTTTTAGAACCTTGGAGAATTGAGGTGAACCTCTAGATAATACTAGATTCCTTTCACTAAATTCAATGCAATTGATAGACTACCAGCCTATGTAGAAATTCCTCTTCTTAGTGATCTTGCTCCTAAACTAAAGTTTGACTATGAGAAAAGATTTTGGGGAATGAAATTACAAAATAAGAAATGGTATTTGTGCTAAATATTTTGTAGTGAATTTTAATTTTTTCTTGAATGAACACAACATAATAATAAATATATTAAAATTTATAGGAGCACAAACTCATGTAAATGTGAAACAAAATGCAATATTGGGTATTTTTCATACAAGGGAAAAGATTCTTTATTTTTAATCAAATACTCTTTCAAAAGGGTAAACGAATACCATAAATGAAATTTCATGACTGAAATAAGAATTAAAACATCCAAAAATATTTAAATAACCTTGCATACACAAAGATTACACATAAAAAAAAGACAAATTTTCAATTTATTCTCATTCTCTAGGTTATAGTATGTAAACAAGTTATTCAAAATGCAAAATAATATCTCTAATAGAAAAATATAGATGGGCTACACCATATTTTCCATATTTGTAAAAAATAATCTCATAAAAGAGATTTACTTAACAAGCAAAATCATGCCTGGTTGAAAAACATGCAAAAATATGGAAACTCCATGTAAAGAGGGCATGATCTTCAACTTTAATGGTGTCCTTATAAAAGTGAATAGTTGGAAAAGAACATGCAAGATCTGGGCATTCCACTTAATAGTTGGAGGCATGGATGGGACTTGGAGCAATATGCCAAAGCGAAACTCAGATAAAAGATAGATTTAGATGACTTTAGTTACTTTTTGAAAAACCCTAACATGCAATTTTCAATTGAGACTTTTAGAACTTTCAAGTCGCATAATTTTGTCAAAACTAGAAATGCATTTTATAATATGTGTTTTTTCAGCTTAAGCAACTCAAACTTGTAAAAATGGAAGTGTAATTTGTAAGTTTGATTTTTAAAATTTTCAATCTGTCAAAATGGAACATAGAAATTACACATGGCTCTTTCTCAAAAATAACTATCAAAATGATAGTTGTAATTTACAACATGTGCTTTTTTAACTGTTGACCAAATTTTGATCCTGTAGGTCAAAATTGGGCACCCCTGTATAAAAATTTGATCTTTAGATATTTTAGGGGTGAATATCATGTCATAGTGTGAGCTCAAATATATTCGATGTAATATGAATGCTATTATCTTTGATGAGTTTATTATCTAGGTCCTTTTACCTTCTTTGAGTCATGCTAACGGGAATAAATAGAGTTTAAAGAATAGTTTCAAAGTGCCAGATATTACATGCACAATAGTTACAGAGGAAAATGATCTATGGATTTGTTCATCTTGGTTCAAAGTTCTTGTGTACTAAGTTTGAGGTCCTTCACCAAAGCATAAGAAAAGTTGTTCATGTTCAAAGACTTACTTCCAAGCATTTTTGGACTTAGTCATTTGAGCTCAGTCATTCAACTTCAAGTTTTTCTATTATGTATAAATTCCTATGTACAAATTCCTTCAAAGGAGGTGTTCCACATAGAACCCACAAGAAATATACAAGTGTTATTTATTTTAGAGTTTTTGTTTTTAGGTTTTTTGTTCAAGTGTTGGAAATTGTCTCAAATATTTTTTCCAAAAAAATTTCCTTGAAGGATATCATTTTCAAGCTAGGGGTCAGAAGTCTTTCAAGAAAATTTTCCACAAAATTTTTCTAAAATAATTGTTTAAATGTAGAAGTTTCAAAAGGTGCATCCCAATCTTTCTGAAGGGTAATTTTGAAGCAAGGTGCCCTATTCAAAATTTTGAAGGATTGTTTTTCTTTCAAGAAGTGAGCCAAATAGAAAAGCTGAAAAGTAAATTTCAAAACATTTGAAGGGTATTTTCCTTTCTAAAGGTTCATTTCCAATAACTTTGAAGAGTCATTTCCAAAAGCTGAAGGGGCACTTACAAATTTTATAAAGAGCATCTCAATCTTTCTAAAGGGGTCTTTTTCAAATTGTTGAAGGGGCATTTGCAAGAAGATAAAGGGGTCATTTTATAAAAGCTAATGGTACTTTTTGATTTCCCCAAAAGGTATGTTTCCTTTTAGGAAAGGTATTTTTGAAATTATCAAAGCGTCATTCCAAATTTTTGAAGGTCCACTTCAATAAACCTGAAGGAACATTTCAAATAACCAAATGGTCCATTTTTAAAAGCCAAAAGGTCATTTGATAGCCTAAAGAAATTAATGTATAAAAAAGAGCCAAAGCAATTTATTCAGTAAAATTGTCCATAGAAATGGTCAAAATCAAAATCCTAAAGGATTTATTTTAATAAAATTATCCAAGACAAATATTTTCAAAGGATACCTTTGAAGCCAAGTTGCCCAAATAATTTACCTGAAAGATATCTTGCAAGCAAAAGTGTCCCATGCAGATATCTCAAAAGGGCACTTTTCATGATTCAGAGGGCACATTCCATATAGTTAAAGAGCACTTGAAAAAGGTTTGAAAGAAACTTAAGTCTAAGTAAAGTGTTCTAAATGAATAAGGAAGGTGAAGGCCCTATAAACATCAGTTTCAAACTATGGAAAATAGTCATTGATTTCAAAAGACTTGGTGGGATCATGAGAGTAAACATGATGGTAAAAAATGGTTGAATCCCAAGCATCTAGTGTGGACAAAGCAATCAAAATGGATAGGTTTATTGTTTAAGTTATTGTGTATAGCTAACCAAATCAAAGAGCTTCCATGAAATAAATAAACATAGGTGTCCAAAAGATGGTAGGTAGTTAGGAAAATCATTTTGTAACTATCACCATAAGACTCATTTCCCTTAGTAGTGATATGTGTTAGCTCCTTTGTTTTTAGTTTCAAATTATCATAGATAATTTTTTATAGAGACCATTTCCTATGTCAATTATGAAGGTCTTATGCCACTTTTCACCATTCTTATGACTAGTTTCAAATAAGTAGACCACTTGACATGGTGTAGCTCACCCCAAATCTCTTCCACATGTAATTGTAACTTATTTTCACATATGGACACATGTAAAAGTGACTCTTTAACTTCCTTTGCTTGACCTCTCTCTCAAAAGCTGAATATATTCATTCTTTTGGCTTGTTTTAGCAGCATTTACTAGTTACTGGGAAAACTCTACCTAGATTTATACTTGAAGAACTCTTGAAGAAATATAAAAGTGTTGTTTCCACTCATATGCTATAATATTTAGTTATGAATTGAATATTATTGGTCTAGTCTAGTAAAAGATTATCTTTTCTAGCTTGTACTCTTGATGGTCTACTAATTTGCAAAAAGGAGAATATTATAGGTCTTTTCTAGTATTCTTTTCTAAGTGTAGAGATATCCTAAAATTGGTCCATGATTATATACCTCTTTGGAATAATTCATTCCCTTCCTAAGAATCATATACCTTCTTGAGTCTATCATATGAAACATTAATGTAGTAATGAACCTTGGGTTGTGAGTCATGTATGAAAAACACCTTATTTGTCTTCAAGTATTGGTTTTAGTCAATTAGGAGGACATTATACATTGGTTCATCACTATTTGGTTTCTTAGTTGTTATCCTTAACCATTTTCATACACAAATTTTCAAGTTAGAGAGAGAACTTTAAAGGTGCATCAAGGGGAACTAGCCCCTTATCTAGAGATTCATCTTAGTGAAATTGTCACCCAGAGTAAAAGAGATGTTTTCATTGTGCCACTTGGATGAAGAGAGATAAGAATCTCCTTAAGGGTGTGAATCTAAGTGTCAATAATTTTTGGCACACTTGGTGGGACAATTTATCCAAGGATTTAAAGGATTATGTGTGTGTTCTTCAATCAATCAACGTTTTAGAGGCATTTCAATCAACACCAATGGTGACTCCAAGTTGAATCAGTTGGTTAAGCATCCCTAGTGCATCAAGAAATCATATTTGGTATGTATAATTACATTTTTGATAAGTAGGGACCTTGTATTCATTCATATTTTTTAATCAAGATCATGTTATTCATGGAATCACCTCAAGTAACTCTCCTAATTGTCCTTCTCCTAGTCAATCCAAGAGTGTCAGGGAGATAATGTTAGAGCTTGAGAAGCAAATTATGGAGATAGATAGGTTGAATGAGAATAATTAGTATCATCAAGAGATTATGTACAAGGATGAGTGATTTTTTAGGTAAGATCAAGCCATGCAATCCATGAAGGTGAAACTAGTAAGATGGAGGAGTCAATCCCTTCAAGGCAATCAGCCTTGTATACCTTTTTCCATCCCAAAGCAACCGTATCCTATTCAAAACAAACCCTCCTATTTTACATCAAATATTTTATATAAAATATCACTCTCTCACCAAAATAAAATGAGCCAAACTTATAACCCATATAATGAGTTAACTACTCTTATTGTTAATCCTTTGCACTTAGTAATCCAACACCAAAGGACATTAGAACAGCCTTTTATGGAAACTAACTATTTCAATTAATTATATTATGAGCCCTCCTCTGAAATAAATCATCTTATTTATTTTGGAAAATAACACATCCATCCTCAAGAAACTCTTCTTTTGCATGTGTAAACTCTTCCTAATATCTTTCAACCTCCTCAAGTCCTTCAACATTATGTTAAGATCCCAAGTTAGATAAATGTTTTATCATAAACCAGATCAATACCTTGAGAAAGATGAAGTTCCTACCTATCCTCAAGAAGAGAGTTCCAATCCTAAGACCATGAGTTGGAATGAAATAGTGGAATCATGGGGTAAGAAATAAGAGAAGAGTATTGTTCAAGAGTGTGAAGTGGAAAATGAAGCTAGTCCTCCTCAAGTCCCTCCCACCCTTCCTCAAGAAAATTCTTATTTTATATATAAAACCTCTCATAATCCTCCTCATCATGATGCATATGATCTCCAAGAAAGACTCTTCTAAGAGAATCTAGCTAAGCATATTGAAGAATTAGAGTCAAGAATGAGGTTGCTTAGTCAAGGTGTAATGGAAGGTTTAGACCCAATAGAAGATCCCATGGCTAAACACACCCCATATACACCCCGTCAAGAGAGTTATCAAGGTAAATTTTATGTGGATGAAGTGATAGTCAAGTGGAAGGAAGAGAATCAATTGATTTTATCCCAAGGTTTACTTTCTCTTCCTCGTGAGCTTCTTAAAGAACACCCCACTTCTCATTCCCAATCTAATTTTGAGATCACTAGTGCTCACCTCTTTTCAAAGTCCATTATTAAGTATTATCCTTCATCCCACACTCCATTCTCACTTTATTCACCTTCCATTACCTTCCATACTCTAACTTCTACATTTCAAACTCATGAACCTATCCATTCACCCTTCACTTCATTCCCTTCTAAAGAAGAACCTATTTTGAGGGAGGCAAGTGAGCAAGAGAAAATGCATTTTTTGGATGATCAAGAGGATATAATGAGTGGTAATGAAGATGAAATCATTATAGGTATTCCCCATGAGAATCATCATTGTGATCATTATCGTGAACATGAGGCAGAATGCATTATCAAAGATGAACAATATAGTCAAATCATATTTCAAGAGACAAATATTCTAGGAGGTTTTCATGAGATTAATGCTGAAGAAGTGAATCTTGAAAGTGACTTGATTTAGGGAGAAGATATAGGTCACACATACATGCAAATGTTATAGAAATATGAAGATGAGATTGACAAACTTCACTTGTCAACATTATATGGAGAATGTAAGCATGGTGATCTCTCTTTCCCTTTATTAGAAGAAACTTATTGTTTCTTTGACGAAGATAATGACCAAGCCATGGGACCTAAGTTGAATGAGGCTCAAGATAATTTTATTGAGTAGATAAAGACTCTTGTTTGTGAAATAGAAGGAGAGGTATCACATTGGTTTGATAGAAGCATTGAGGAAGGATTTCTTGAGTAAGAAAATGATGATTTTTGGAATAAGTTAGAAAGATTTTTCCTCAGCTCAAACATCACACCAACCACCCTTCCCCAAGAGATCCATGAGGAAGTAAGAGATAAGTTTAACAAGATTCTCAAAGATAAATATGAATACATGGATCTGGAAGATATGTTTTAACCTGATACATTAGAATACATGCCAATTAATATGGAAAACAAGAAGGGTGAGTCACCAAGTTTCTAGTACAACTACTTACTTGGTTATCACCATGAGTTTTCTTACCATGAAGGAGACCTAAGAAGTTTCCCCTTTGATCTAGGAGGAGGAGAAACATATCATGTTAGATGTACATATTATTTTTCTTTCAGTTTTGTCTTATTTTTTCCCTAAGTGATTATGCACATGTGTTTGTCTTGTGTCTTACTTTGCTTTGTGTCTTGTTTGTTTTTTATTATTGTGCATTGTGTCTTATAGCATGGGTTTTCCTTCTAGTCTAGTGTCTTGTTTAAGGTTTTGAGTCATGTCTAATGTTTCATTATTTGAGTGTCCTTAGATGAATCCATGCCTAATGGCCTATTTAGGCTACTAGTTTGGTCAGTATAGCAGGCATACTACCCCTATGAGTCACCAATTTATTGACTAAATTTTGATCATGTAGGTCAAAATTGGGAACCCCTGTATAAAAATTTGATCTTTAGATCTTTTAGGGGTAAATATCATGTCATAGTGTGAGATCAAATCTCTTCAATATAATATGAATATTATTAGCATTGATCAATTTGTTGTTTAGGTCATTTTACCTTATTTGAGTCATGATAATAGGTCTAAATATAGTTTAAAGAATAGTTTCAAAGTGTTAGATCTTGCACACATAGCAGTTGCATAGGAAGCTAATCATGTGGATTTGTTCATCCTAGTTCAAGGTTCCTATATACTAAGTCTAAGGTCCTTTGTCAAAGCATAACCAAAGTTTTTCATGTTCAAAGACTTGCTTCAAATCATTTTTGGACTTAGTCATTTGAGCTTGGTCATTCAACTTTGGGTTTTCCTATTATGTACAAATTCCTTTAGAGGAAGTGTTCCACACAAAACCCATGACAAATATATGAGTGTTCTTTCTTTTGGATTTTTTTTTCAAGTTTTTTGCTCAAGTGTCGGAAATTGTCTTGGACATTTTGTCTAAAACAATTTCCTTGAAGGATATCCTTTTCAGGCTAGGGGTCAAAAGTCTTTTGAGATAATGGTCTGCATAATTTATCTTGAAGAATTATTCAAATGCATAAGTTTTGAAAGGTGCATCCCAATCTTTCGAAAGGGTAATTTTGAAGCAAGGTGCCCTATTCAAAAGTTTTAAGGATTTTTTTTCTTTTATGAAGTGAACCAAATAGAAAATCCAAAAAGTACATTTCAAAAAATCTAAAGGGTATTTTCCTTTTGAAAGGTTCATTTGCAAGAACTTCAAAGAGTCATTTCAAAAATTTGAAGGTCCACTTGCAAATTTTATGAAGGGCACTTCAATCTTTCTAAAGGGATCTTTTTCAAATTACCAAAGGGTCATTTACAAGAAGCTGAAGGGGTCATTTTAGAAAAGTTGATGGTACTTTTTGATTTCCAAGAAGAATATGTTTCCTTTCAGGAAAGGTATTTTTCAAATTATCAAAGGGTCATTCCAAATTTCCAAAGGTCCACTTAAAGAAACCCAAAGGAACATTTCAAAGAACCAAATGGTCCATTTTCAAAAGCCTAAAGGTCATTTGATAGCCCAAAGAAATTAATGTGGAAAAAGGATCCAAAGGAATTTATTCAAGAAAATTATCTATAGAAATGGTCGAAAGCAAAAGCCCAAAAGAATTATTTTAGGAAAAGTGGTTGAGACAAATCTTTTCTAAGGACACCTTTGAAGCCAAGTGCCCCAAATAATTTCCCCAAAAGATATCTTGCAAGCAAAAGTGTCCCATGCAAAGGTCCTGAAAGGGAAATTTTCGTGATTCAAAGGGAACTTTCCATAGTTAAAGAGCACTTGACAAAGGTCTGAAAGAAGATTAAGTCTAAAGATAGTGTTTTGAATGTATAAGGAATGTGAAGGCCTTGTAAACATCAATTTTAAACTATGAAAAATAGCCATTGATGTCAAAAGACTTGGTGAGAACATGAGAGAAAATATGGATGTAATAAATGGTTGAATCTTGAGCATCTGGGGTAGACAAAGCAAGAAAAATGGATATGTTGATGGTTCAAGTCATTGCTAGTAACTAAAAAAATCAAAGAGCTTTCATGAAATCAACAAATATAGGTGTCTAAAAGATGGCAAGCAATTAGGAAAAACATTTTCTATATGTCACGATAAGTCCCTCTTCCCTTAATAGTGTTACGTGTTGGGTCCTTTGTTTTTAGTTTCAAATGGTCATAGATAATTTTTGATATAAACCATTTCCTATGTCAATTCTGAAGGTCTTATGCCACTTTTCACCATTCTTATGACTAGTTTTTAATAAGTAGACCTCCTGACATGGCATATCTCACCCCACATCTCTTCCACATGAAATTGTAACTAATTTTCACATATGGACACATGTACAAGTGACTCTTGAACTTGCTTTCCTTGACCTCTCTCCCAAAATCTATATATATGCATTCTTTTGGCTAGTTTTAACAACCTCCACTAGTTATTGGGAAACATCTAGCTAGATTTATACTTGAAGAAATATACAAGTGTTGTTGCCACTCATATGCTATAATATTGAGTAATTAATTGAATCTTGTTGATCTAGTCTAATGAAAGATTGTCTTTCCTAGCTTGTACTCTTGATGGTCTACCACTTTACAAAAAGGATATTATTGTAGGTCTTTGATAGTATTCTTTTCTAAGTGTAGAGATATCATAGAATTAGTCCATGATTTTACCCTCATTGGAATCATTCATTCCCTTCCTAATAATCATATACCTTATTGAATCTAGCATATGAAACATTAATGTAGTAGTGAATCCTGAGTTGTGAGTCTTATGTGAGAAACACCTTATTTGTCTTTAAGTATTGGCTTTAATAAATTGGGAGGACATTATACACTAGTTCATCCCCACTTGGTCTCTTTGTTGTTTTTCTTAACCATTTTCATACACAAATTGTTAAGTTGGAGAGCGAGCTTTAAAGGTGCATCAAAGGGAGCTAGCTCCTTATCTAGAGATTCATCTCAGTGAAATTGTCACCCACAACAAGAGAGATGTTTCCATTATGCCACTTTAATGAGGATGATGAGGTCAAAATATGGATCATTATTGACATGTTATTTCCCTCAATTCATCTCCTAAAGTATATTATCTTATGTAAATCATAGATTGTTAGATAGCTATTACATGGAAAATAGATACTTGTCTTGTTTATATTAAACCAAATACTAAACCTTTACTTTGTCATTAATGTCAAATGCATATAATGTTTTAGTGATTTTTTATTGTGAAGAATGTTGAGGAAGAAGAAACAAGTGATGTATAGTAAAATTCCAATTTTGATCTCCATCTAGCAGAACTATGGACTTTGCAGGTTTGTTTCTATGGACTCTACAAGCTTGTTTCTATAGACTCTACAGGCTTGTTTTTACTGACTCTGTAGGATTGCTTCTATGGACTCTATAGGATTTTTTATATAGACTCTGTAGGTTTATTTCTATGAACTTTGCAGGCTCATTCCTACCGACTTTGCATGGTTAATTCTAAGAATTCTGTAAGGATGAAGCTACAAATGGGGAAGCTAGCAGCTAGACAAGATAAGAGAGAATCATTCCAGCTAGAGTCAAATAAGGAAAATAACCACCTTATATTTTGTAGAATTTGCTTTTGATAAAATTGCATATAATTGGATCTTAGGACTATTATAGGATAGTATATTTATTTCATCAAAATAATTAGATCTCTTGGAAATCCAATCTCCTATCTTTAGATGAATGGATTGACCAAGGAATCCTATTTATTTGCATCCTATTTTGATTTGATTGTATTAGTATAGAATATAATACTTTCATCATTGAAATATTATTATATATTATATTGATAATAGAAATTGAAGAATAGAGAAAAGATACATACAGGCATATTACAAGTTTTATATAGATTGTACTCATTTTAGTTTTATGAATTATCACTTCAGTTTCCAACATTGATTAATTTTTGTTCCTAAGTTTGAGAGGAGAAAGGGTCCACTCTCCTTGGAATCAAGAATTATGTATGGTATTTATGTTATGTTACATTAACTCTATAACTAATTAGAATATTGTTATTGTTTGCATTTATTCATAAAAAGATCAAAACAAATTCATAGTTTAAAAGGCATTTTCTTGTTTCAAAGTCATTTCCTTTCTAAGCAAAGTGTGTTTTATTTTACAGCAAATGTGTGAAGAAAATTTCCTTTTTTCAGTTAGGAGTGTGTTTTTACTTTCCATGTAAGTGTAAATAAGAGTGCTTTTAATTTCCATGCAAGTGTAAATAGGAGTGTGATTTTATTTTCAAGCAAAAGAGTGGATTGATTTGATTAAATAGTTATATATTTTTCCTTTTCAGAAAAAGAGTGAATCAAGTAGTTTAGGACACATTTATTTCTTTATTCAAATTTAGAATAGGACCATCAAACACCCCCATAAGCAGACTTCTAGATCTACCATCCTATACCTTACTACAAATAGCTTTAGACACCAGCCCTGGTTGATAAGACATCAATTGAATATTGATTAAATGAGGAGTTAAATGATACTCATAATTTTTGGCACCATTGGTGGGGAAACAAGGTGTTAGTATGGTAATAATTATTGGTCTAGAGTGAAAAATAGAAAAAAATGTAAAACCCAAAAAAATTTAATAAATTGATGTACCATCCTAGAGATTCCAAAGGATGATTCATCCCAAAATTTCCACCAAGAACACAAATTGAAACTCCTTCAAAATCTCTAAGTAGTGAACCAGAAGTTATGAGTGAAACCTATCTGTATGAATCTTTAAAAACTTGGATAGAAACCAGGTCATTGCCCCAAGCAAGCCCCATAGGACAAATTCCTTAAGATCAATCTCTTATAGGAAGATATTATTTAGAAATTTCCAAGGACTTAGAGGAATCATTTAAAAAATATAGAGCTAAATAAAATTTTGATAATTTTGAACAACCCATAATTGATACCATAAAAATTTAGTGGGAAGATCATCCTAGCTTTAAAACATCATCAAAAGAAAAAAATATGGCTCTCCAACAAAATCAACAACTTGCACAAGTAGGAAGGACTTTTTCTTTTCTTATTGTTGCAGATCCTAATGATCAAACCCCCATGAAAAATATTTCACTAGCTAATCTACCAAATTTATATGAAAGATCTATTGAAGATCTTGATCAATTCTTGTTTGAGTTTAAGGTGTTTTCCTTTGATTACACAATAGATAGCCAAAAATAAAATTATTTCCCTCTGCATTTAAATATACAACTATGAGATGGTTCATGGGTTTACCTGGTGATTCTATTAGAACATGGGATGACATGGAGACATAATTATTAAACAAATACCAAGATTACTTTTGAGTATGAGAAAGAAAAAAGGATTTCTTCAAAATAAAATAGAATAAGGATGAATCTTTAGAGGATTATTTGGATAGATTCATTTTCACTCATAAAAGAAGCAATTATCCACTCACCAAAGAAGTGCAAAAATTGGTTTCCTTAAAAGGGTTGGATGAAGATACTAGAGATGCCTTAAATCTAATGGGAGGAGGAGATATAAATAAGTTGGCTTTCAATCAGATTTTTGAGCTTTGTACCAACTACTCTTGAACAAAAGCTAGAATTAGGAAAGGAAGGTTTGGGAAATCTAATGAAGTGGGTAAGCTAATGGAAGAATTTGCTAATCTAAAGATAGATATTATGGTTACACTAAATAGTAATTTTGATGGCCTTCAAGCTAAGGCAAATGCAACAAAACCCTTAGCAATTTACTATCCTAAGTATAGACAAAAACACACCCTTAGAAATTGCCCCTAGATAGAACCAATATCTCATCATGTGGGATATGTGATGCAACAAATCATGATACCAAACATTGCAACTTTATTCCTATTTTAAATAATTAAATGAAAACATAAGTCTAGTCCATTGAAGATGTAAATTATATCCAGAGACAAAACTTTGCCCCACAAAACTAGGCTCAGGGATAGTTTAATGCAAAAAACCTAGTTAATCCATGGATGGCACCATGGAATGTTTCAGTCCCTTCACCTTTTTAGAATCAACCCCAAATTCCATCAATCTAAAATCCATAGGTAGGACAAGATTGGATGCCAACACCCACATGGATGGTGCCACAACCACAACAACAATGGGTACCACAATAGTAATGGATGCCACAGCCATATCAATAATGGAATCAGCAATGGAACCCATAGAAACAATAAACCTAGCCAAGAAGACCACTTCAATAGAAAAATATAATGCCACTCCTAGTTATTCAATGACAAGGACAAATTAATCAACCTTCAATGCATGCACAACCAATAGCAAATCCAAAAAATAAACAACCAACACCTGATTATGTTAATGAACAGGAAGAGACAATCAATGTTGGAGCTATTGAGTGTTTGGAAATACATTTAAGATAAGTAAAAACTATAGGAAAACCTCTAGTTCTCATTTTTGATATACCTGATGAAAAATTAAAAAATAGACTCATCTCAGTTAAACACTAGAAAAACTGAAATCAAAATGAGTCCTGAAGCCAACAAATAAAACACTACTACACTAGTAGTTCCTTTTCCTAAAAGATTAAGAGAAATTGATATTAAACCAGAATCAAACTTAGTCCATGAGTTTCAAAAGATCAATATTGAGGTACCCCTACTACAAGCTATTAGGGATATACCTGAATTGAACAAGATCATCAAAAACCTTTGTGTCAAGACATTGGGGAGGAAAGAAAAATATCTAGGAACCATTCATGTTGATGGAAAAGTTGCTAATTTATTAGCAAGAAAAATATTAGTTCTAAAATATCTAGATCCAAGAAGCCCATTGATCACAGTCACAATTGGAGATAAATAGATTCCCAACATCTTGGTGGATTTGGGAGCATCAATCAATGTTATGACAGCTAATACTCTACATACATTATCTCTTATGTGAATGCAACCCACAACTACCATTATTCAAATGGTGGACCAATCTATAACCAAACCAAAAGAGACTATAGAAAATGTTGAAGTACTAATAGAGTCTTGGGAGTATCCAATAGACTTCATGGTCTTACAACCTAAAACAAAGAAACTAGGATATCCCATAATCCTAGGTAGACCATGGTTGGCTACAGTAGTAGCATTAATTGATTACAAATTAGGAGACATGACCGTTTCTAATGGGTTAAAATATAAATGCATCTCTTTGTATCCCCCTAAAAAACCATCAACAAATCACATACAAGAACTTTGGGTGGATGAATCAGACAACACATCAAACAAAATTTCCTCATTACCTATTATCATAGTTAAAAAACACTTGGAAGAATTGAATGAGGACATATACCTAGAATTTATGGACTCTATTATTCCAAAAGATACAGACTCTGTTAGTCCAAAAGCTATGGACTATGTAAGTCCAAAAGCTATAGACTCTACTAGTCTAGAATCTATAGACTTAGCCAGTCTAAAAACTATGAACTACCTTAGTTTAGGATTCTTGGGTTAGATAGAATATTATGGAAATTCCACTTCTACTTCTTCTAGTGATTCTTCATTATATGATCATGGATTGATTCAAAAAAGTCTGTAGAAATTGGTAGAACAACAACAAACTCATTTCTTTGATGTATTCCATTATTCTTTAGTAAGACTAATTCCTCTTGAAAAAAGAGTTTGTTGATAATGTAACAATGTTTCATAAGCTACTTCATCATCCATGTCCTCTAAACTCATTGATTAGTGAATTCAAGAAAATAGAATCCAACTACCCAGGTATAAAACCAATCATGGTATTACCTGGAAAGATTTTAAATATCAATAGTTGATTAACAAATGAAGATGAAGATCAACTCTTTAAAGTGTTGGAAAGGCATGCCAAGGATTTTGCTTGGGATTATACCAACATGAAGGGAATTCAACCTAGCATATTAACTCATCACATTTACATAGAATCTATCAAACCGGTCGAACAACCACAAAGGAGAATAAACCTAGCATTAAAGGAGATAGTCAAAATAGAGATCCAAAAATTATTGGAAGTTGGGTTTATTTATCCCATCTCAGATAGCTAGTGGGTTTCACCTCTAGTAATTATGCCCAAGAAAAATGGAAAATTAAGGGTATGTGTATATTATAGATAACTGAACAAAGCAACACTAAGAGATTTCTTGCCTTTACATTTCATTGATCAAGTTCTTGACAATGTGGTAGGAAAAAGATATTTTTCTTTCCTAGATGGGTTTAGTGGGTATAACCAAATAATGGTAGCAGTTGAAGATCAAGATAAAACCACATTTACCTACCCTTGGAGAAATTTTGCTTATTGAGTACTTCCATTTAGACTCTGTAATGCTCCAGTAACCTTTCAAAGAGCAATTTTGGCAATATTCTTTGACCTTAAAAATGATTATGTTGAATTATATATAGATGATTTCACCATTTATGGTGGAACTTATGAAGAGGCTCTTACCAACTTGGAAAGAGTGTTGTTCAGATGTAAGGAATTTAAATTATCTTTGAGCCATGAGAAATGTTTGTTGATGATGGATGACAGAATAGTGTTGGGACACCATATTTCTGCAAAAGGCATTCAAGTAGATCCAAAGAAAGTTGAAATAATCTCTAACTTGCCCATTCTATAAACACAAATTGAAATAAAGAGTTTCTTGGGACATATTAGTTACTATAGATGCTTCATAGATAATTTTAGCCAAATAGCTGCCCTTATGTTTGCTTTGCTTACAAAAGATAGTACATTCAAATGGAGTGATAGTTGCCAGTAGGCCTTTGAGACCATCAAAGCTGAAATTGTTATTACTCCACTATTGAGAGGACCAGACTAGACTCAACCATTCCATATATACATAGATGATTCCAATAAAACACTAGGAGTAGTCCTTGGATAAAAGTATGAAGAGGGTAACATGTATGATATATATTATATTATCAAAAACATGACACATACTAAAATAAATTACACCACAACTGAAAGGGAATTCCTAGTTGTAGTCTATGCAATTAACAAATTTAGACACTACATAATAGGCTACAAGGTATTTATTTATATAGATCATTCAGATATTAGATACCTTACCAACAAACCAATTGTGAGAGGTAGGATTATTAGATGGTTGTTGCTCTTACAAAAATTTTATGTTACTATTATAGATAAACCATGGAAGTCTAATGTGGTTGCTGATTTCTTATCAATAATGAACACTACAGGTGAAGAAGAACCAATAGGAGATGACTTTCTAGATGAAAAACTATTTGTTGTTTCATAAAAATCTTTATGGTTTTCTGATATAGCCAATTACCTCACCACAAGGAAGTTTCCTCTACAATTTTTACAAAAAGAAAATAAATGTTTAATCAAAGAAAGTTCTTCTTTTAAATGGATTAATGGAATGTTATTCAAACTTGGACTTGACCATGTGTTTCACAGGTGTGAGTATTGAATCTTATGATATCTTCAGAGCTTATCATGATAAATTAGGAGGAGGTCATTACTCAACCCAAAGAAACATACACAAAATCCTAGGAAGAGGATACTATTGGCCTCACCTTCATTATCAAGTAAAAAGATATGCCAGACACTATGTTTCTTATCAAAGAATTAGACAACCTACTCTTTCAATAGAGATGCCTCTGCACCTTCATCCTTAATTGGTTTTAGAACCATTTGAGAAATGGGGAATTGATTTTATAGGTCCTGTAGATCCTCCTTCCAGAGGAAAAGAATATCTCCTAGTATGTACAGACTATGTGACCAAGTGGGTGGAAGTGGAAGTATTAACTCATGCAAGAGAAGAGATGGTAGATTATTTCTTATATTTCAAAATCATGTAAATATTTGGTTCTCCAAGGGAGATAGTCTTAGATAAAGGACTGTAATTCATGTCAAACATGATAAATCATTTCATGCAAGTATAAAAAACTCAACATAGAAAAACATCTCCATACCACCCACAGGCTAATGGGCAAGTTGAAGTCACCAATAAAGAATTGGAAACCATTTTAACCAAGGTTGTTGATACTAGTAGAAAAAATTGGGAAGATAAGGTACCAAAAGCTGTTTGGGCCTATAATACTACTTGGAAAACAATAGCTAGATTTTCACCTTATGAATTGGTTTATGGTAAGAATCCCTTATTCTCTATAGAATTTAAATTATAAACTTTGAAAAAATTGTATAAGTAGGGATTGAATTAGAATAAATACAAAAATAAGTAATCCTATAGCTTAATCAATTTGATGAGATGAGGATGGAAGCACTAAAAAGAACTGAATTAGTACAATATCAAAGAAAAGTTTGGCATGATTCATAGATCAAGCAATAAAAGTTTTATAAATGAGATTGAGAACTATTTTTTGATTCCAAATTTCAAAATTTTAAAGGAAAAATACAAACAACTAACATTTCTGACTTGATCAATCAATTGTAGAATAAGGATCATCTCAACTCATTGATGGTGTAGAAATTAGACACAACATCTACCAATAATGCAATATAAGTTCACAGATTAGAGGAAACAATAAAGTAACATGAAAGTGAACAAATATATCTTTGGATATATGTAGAAAATCTGAAGAAGGAAAATAGGAGATTGTAGAGTTTAGTAAACTCTTCCAGAGCACCTTCTGATGGTGTACCTTCTCCTCCTAAGGTATTTGTTGATCATAGTTATCAAACAAGTTGTCTAGGTATTCCTCCCTTGTAAATACTACATCAAATTGAAGAAGAATATTCCATAGTTAAATAGAAAAACAAAGATGCAAATTCTTCAAACAAATTCTTGACATATGAAAAGAAATAATTAGAGGCTAAGGTCTAAAAGTTAGAATAAAATTTGCATGATGCATGTAAATTAGGGGTATCTCTTTTGGCATGTAGAAATTCTTCTCCTACATATAGTTTGTTTTATTTGAAAAATTTTATAGATGGCAACTTCTACAGATCTCTTATCATCTTCCTTAAAATATTTTATAGCCAATACCATTTTTGGAATTTTTTTATAGTGCTGAACCTGATCAATAGGATTTGCTTTGTGAATTTTGTTTGCATGATTTGATCTTAGGAGATCATGAGCACAATAAGTTTCTGATAATTATTCATGTAGAATAAGTTTAACAGAGGGCATTACATTCTACATTCTAAAATCAACTAACATGTAAAAACATATTTGAAGACTATACAAGTCATGCTAAGACTACAGGATTATGTATCAGACCAGCCTTACCTATTCCTAGATTGATCAAACATAATTTTAACTATGCTTGTTTAAGAGATGAGGTTAAAATGAATTATTTACAAGATTTATATGATTGTGATATTTCTTTCGACTTATTTTCTAGATAGAGTTTTGATTTAGTGGTGACTGCAAGTGTAAATAGATGGGACCAACTTTTAGTGCCTCTTAAAAGAGGAGAGGTCATGTCCCCAAATAATTGAAGATGGAGTATGAGGAGAGATGCCTAAATTTTTTAAGTCTTAATAGAGGTAATAAATTTTGGGGGAGAATAGAAATGGATTGGCATGAGATATAGACCCCCTTTATTGATCATACCTATTCCAAGATGGCAGAGTTGGGCTCCACAATTAGAGGATCAATTCAATATATGGAAACAAATGATTCAAGCACATCAAGGGTTTAAAAGAAATTCAGACAAGCATATAACATATGAATTTGATGAATATGATTTGAGTCAAACTATGGAAAGGAGATGCCAGTACGAATGCCAATAAACATTTGCAATGGGACTTGCAAAAGGTAAAGCCTAGGAGAGATGATGAGGTCAGAATATGGCTCATTATTGACATGTTATTTACCTCAATTCATCTCTCGAAGGATATTATATTATGAACATCATATATTATTAGATAGCTATTACATGGAAAATAGATACTTGTCTTGTTTATATTGAACCAAAGACTAAACCTTTACTTTGTCATTAATGTCTAATACATAGCATGTTTTAGTGATTTTTTGTTATGAAAAATGCTAAGGAAGACACAAGTGATGTATAGTAAAATTTTAGTTTTGATCTCCATCCAACAGAACTATGAACTCTACAAGCTTGTTTCTAAAAAATTTACAAGCTTATTTCTATGGACTCTATAGGCTTATTTCTATGGACTCCATAGGCTTATTTTTATGGATTCTATAGGCTTATTTCTATTAACTCTACAAGCTCATTCCTACCGACTCTGGAGGTTCAATTTTGATAATTTTGTAAAGATGAAGTTACAAATGGGGAAGCTAATGGCCAGATAAGATAAGAGAAAATCATTCTAGCTGGAGTCAAATAAGGAAAATAACCACCTACTATTTTGTAGGATTTTATTTTGATAAAACTGTATATAATTAGATCTTAGGAATATTATAGGATAGGATATTTATTTCATCAGAATAATTAGATCTCTTGGAAATGCAATCTCCTATCTTTGGATGAATGGATTGACCAAGGAATCCTATTTTTTTACATCATATTTTGAGTTGATTCTATTAGTATAAAATGTAAGACTTTCATAATTGAAAGATTATTAGATACTATATTAGATAATAGAAATTGGAGAATAGAGAAAAGATATGTATAAGCATATTACAAGTTTCAGATAGATTGTAAACATTTTAGTTTTATGAATTATCACTTCAATTTTTAGTATTGATTAATTTTTGTTCTTGAGCTCAAGAGGAACAAGGGCCCACTCTCCTTGGAATTATAAATTGTGTACGGTATTTATGTTATGTTGCATTAACTCTTTAACTAATTAGAATCTTGTTACTATTTTCATTTATTCATAAAAAGATCAAAACAAATTCATAGTTTACAAGGCATTTCCTTGTTTCAAAGTCATTTCCTTTCTAAGCAAAGTGTGTTTTCTTTTACAGTAAACATGTGAAGAAAATTTATTTTTTTTCAATTAAGAGTGTGATTTTACTTTCCATGCAAGCATAAATAGGAGTGTGATTTTACTTTCAAGAAAAAGAGTGGATTAATTTGATTAAATAGTTACATATTTTTCCTTTTTAGCAAAAGAGTGAATCGAGTAGTTTAGGACACATTTATTTATTTAGTCAAATTTAGAATAGGACCATCAAACACCCCAATAAGTAGACTTCTAGATCTACCATCCTATACCTTACTATAGATAGATTTGGACACCAAACCTAGTTGATAATACATCAATTTAATAATGATTAAATGAGGAGTTAGATGACACTCGTAAGAGGAGAGATGAGCATCTCCTCAAGTGTACAAATCTAAGTGTCAATAGTAACTTTATAATATTTTTTCAATAACGAAAATATAATACACAAGAATGCTTTTATTAGAAAGAATTAATCTACAATAAGAACATTTTATGATTATTTGTCCTTCTTGGCCTATATTTTCTCAATATACACGTCATAACTCTTAAAGATCTCCAACATTCTATCTTTATCAAGACCAAAAGAGTATAGGTGGCTTATCATGCATTTTGATATTCTATCAGAGAGTTACCTTCTAAAGGATATATAGTCTTGAGTCCCTTTTCCCATTTGATCCAATGTGTTATGGTACTTGATGAAACATTGGATAGAGCTCAAGCTGAAGGTTGTATATCTTGTTGATTCTCTTTTGACCACTTGTTTGAATTTATCCTAAACTTCCTACACTAAAAGGACCTAGTTATGTTGATTCATTGCTTGACCTAATAATTTAGTCAACAAATCTTCAATGTCATATACCATATCAATGGCCTTTTCATGTGCAACCTTAGATTTATTAGCACTATCTATGAGTATAGTTATGCTAAATTGAGCTGTTCTATCTAATTCCTCTTCATCTGAATCATTTTTTAGTATATTTTTTGCAAGGAGGATGTCAACATCAACTGAGTCCACAACTATCAATTTTAGATAGAAAATATTAAATATTTCTACCTCTTCATGATACTTGTTTATTTTCTCTCTCAAAGTGGCCTTTCTCTCTATTAGAGTTGTATAGTTGTCCATTACTAATTCAATAACTATTTTTCCCTTTGAGATGAGCTCTTATGCCCATTCCTTTATGGTCCTTCCCATGCTACCAATTTTTATCACTGCATCAAGTGTTGGTTGATCTATCATCTGAGTAACACATTATTTTGGTTAAACAGTGGACTCAATAAATTATTGAGTACAGTTGTTAATTATTCAACATTGTTCTTTAGCTCATCCTTAGTGACCTTGTCACTATCCATTTTTTCAAAAAGATATTTAATGTTAGATTAAATTCCATGTTTCAATCCCTCTCTTATAAGAAGTCTAAGGTGAAATTCTGATATCTACTAATCCCCAACTAATAAAGCTTCTTTCTATTTGTCTTATGGGGGGACTAAAATCTCTACATACTTTTACCCTGTTGAATCATACAATATACTTGAAATGGTCTAGGGAGTTGTTTTGTATTTCTTATGTGTATTTATGAGACCAAAATCCAATGTGTTTAGGGATATCATCTACTTGCATTTCTTCCCCAATGTCTATGCTAACCAACTAGGAGTATTTTATTATTGTGTTGATAGTGTAACTTGAGAATTTATAACTAATGATGTTACACTGGAGGTCATGGTGACAAGTGTTGTATCTTTGATTGATATTTCTATTAATTGTTCATCAGATATCATTTCCACCTTTACCCCATCTATGGGTTGAGGTTCAACATTTGTATCAATGTCTTTATCCATCTCTACCTTTTCTATAGGGGTTAGGGTTACTATGGAAGTGGAAGAGGTTGGGGAAATGGAAATAGATGTGTCTACTAGGGGTATGGGAGAAGGAAGTGGTATCAATGGAGTAGACACACGGGGTTGGAATTAATAAACCTATGGAAGTGTGGAGTCCAAATACTTGAATGAATCAATAAGTGTTTTATCAAAACTTAGGGTTGGTAAAGTAGGAAAGGTGAAGGGAGATGAAGATGAAGTAATAAGTATCCTAGGGGTTAGGATGGCTAGTAGGATTGTAATTAGAATGATTGAATCCATGGCTATATATTATTATGTAGTGTTGGTGATTAATGGAATGGAAGGAATTGTAGATGAGATAAAAGGAATTATGTAAGGGGGAGTGAGAATGTGGAAGAGGGAAGTGGAATGGAAACCTAAGTATCCAATTTAAGGGAGACTTAATTGTTCAATTTGATTGACTAAACTATCAGTGATGGGATTATTGACATAGGTGGGCTAGTGGGAATAGAGGGTGGAATCACTTGAGGTGAAGGAGGAGTGGACATAGGAGGAGGAGGTGTTAGAGTTTTAGGAATGATAGAGATAGGTGAAAGGAGTATCATAGAGATGGGAGTTAAAACTATAATTGAGATGGGGGTTGAAATTGTTATTTATTCAACTACAACTACATCTTAAGATGAAATCACTATAGGTTGATCTATTGTTTCTCCCTTACTACTTGATTGTCCCTTCATAGACTTTGACTTCTTCTCTCTCTTATGGGAAATTTATGGCCTATCTACCTATTATGGTAGTACTCATCTGCTAGAACCTTCTATTGATGGTGGTACTCCCTTTTCCTTGAGTTATAGTAGTTTTTCACTAATGCTTAATGTCTCTTTGGTCACTTGGATCCAACTGAGTGTTTTATTAATTATGTTTTTGGTTATATCCATTAAATAAAAAGACTTGAGAATGGACCACTTCATAGCTAGAAGGGGCTAAGCATAGATTTTATTCTCATGGTAGACCTTGTCTACTAGGGACTCATCATCAACCAATTCCTTAGGGAGTAGTGCCATGTTGAAGGCCTTGATCTAATCAAAGATCATTCTAGATTTATCCTTGAATATTACTTCCTCTTCATCTTCCCAGTGTACCAGTAATGTTTCCATGGACATAATAGAATGGCCTTACCTCCAAGGCTCTCAGGGTCATTTGTGTCATTTTAGCTTTTACACATTTGGCTTTAACTAAAGAGGGGCATGTATACTTTCCTATGATGATGATGGGGAAATGAATTCTCACCTTGTGTTTGATAGATAATAACTTGTGAGTTTCAACCAATTACTTCATAAGCTCCATTAATGCCCATTTATCAATCTCATATCTCAAGAGGTTGTCAAGACAACTACTAAATCTACATACTATGATGTAAGAATATGTGGGGAACTAGATCAAGTAATAACCCTAATTAGAAATCTCCAAAGTGGTATAATTAGAGAATCTCTTCTTCCCTAGTTCTTTATTGAACATAACTATGATGTAGTAGATAAATGCATCATTCACTCTTCTAAAGTGCTTCCTAATAGCCTCAAGAGTGAGGTTAGGGTTATAATTGATCACTTTATTTGTCTGTTCAGCTATTGTATTGAGTCTTGGGAAAGGTATCCCTTTGGCCAATATATAGACTAGATAAGAAGTCATATAAAATTTCCTTGTGTTTTAGACCTCCATCAATTGCTTGTGGATGGATTCAATGATGAGCTATGACTAGTGTATGTATTGCTTGTTTTGGTGGATCACCCAGATATATTGGTACATCTATTCTTGAAAGCTCTTTACATTAGGACTACTAGTGATCCTATGTAGGAGTATAATTACATCACCTACCTCATCATTAAAATCAATCCTTCCTAATGTCTTAGGTAATCCAGTGGATGAATCCCTAGGGATCCTTAGCCATTGTGTGTTCATTACTCTCTGATATCCTATGTTGTAATCTTGATATAATTTCCTTGATGATTCTATATTTTTATCTAGGTAAATCTAAAATTTGGGTATCAAAAAGATAAATTATATGAATTCTAGGTCCATACTTAGAATCATTTCCCCTTTTTAATTCAACACCTCTCTTTTATCATCATCATAATTATTTGATAGTGTGAATACCAATTCATAACTTTGCATATTTAGGGGGATTATTGCCACTTGGGGAAGTCTACAGTCATAAATTCTCTATATCTAGTCATTCTTGAATTCAATAATTATTATGGTCTATAAATCACCTAGGTTGATGTGACCTAGGTTTATGTCTATAATATTAGTTTTGTTGGATTATAGACTTATGGTAACACTGGATATTTTAGATTTAAACTTCATCTCTTTCCTAGACATGGATTCTAGAGAAATTGCTAGGGGAAAACCAACTATAGACTTGGAAAGATTTAAAGGTACAAAATGAAGGCAAAAACTCTAGAGGAGTTTACAGTTGCTTTATGCACTACAAAATTCCATGAGAATGTGAGGTTGTAATTACACATGAAATCTCCCTAGGGATATGCAATTTCACTTGTAGGTAGGAATCTATAGTGGAGATTAGAGATGTAAACTACACTTGTGATCTCTTATGGAAACTCTAATAGATATTGAGGCTACTCTAAGCAATGAAAAATTTTGTAGGACTATGGGGTTATAAATGTAGGTTAAAATTTATTAAAAAATTAAAGCTTTTATTACAAATGGAAATTCTGTAGGAACTATGAAGTTATCTTACAAAGGAATATGTGATTGGTTTGGGAATATCTTAGGAATATTTTTTGGTTATATGAATTTTCAAATCCTTGTGTTTTCAATGTGTGTCTTTGAAAATGACCTCATAGAAACAAGAATTAATGAGCCTTAGTGACACCACGAAGAAAACATATAACTCTATTTGATGCCTAGTAAGCAATGAAAAATCTATTGTAAATAGATTCACAAAATAATGTAGGCAAAATAAAAATCAAATTTGATTGAGAAAAAGAAAAGCTTTAAAAATATATAATATCAATCAAAATACCATGTAAGGGGTTAATGGAATCATGGTATGATATCATTGGTTAATTGAGAGGCTTTCAGGCATGGCACATGGCTCGAGGTCACTTGGTAAGGTCACAAATATCTAGAATCAAATTAACAAATGTAAATAATAAGTTTATTTAAACATAATTTTCTTTATATAAGACCCTTATAAAAAATGCCCCAATGGTGGGGGTTGGTAGGGATATAGAATCTATGAACACATTTGTAATTTTGATAATTGTACTTTGACCTTTAGATTCTATGGTATTAGCTTATTTGACCCTTTGAAAATAGGAAGGAAAAGTTTGAGGAGAAATTTCCAAATTTTCAAGTTGAAATTTTCACTTGGAGTTCTAGATTCCATAGGATAGGTGGTTGATGGGAAGTGGGACTAAATTTGTAATTTTCAACTTTGAAAGTTGTAAATTGAAATTGGACTTCTAGTTTTTGGTTAGAGTGTCACGTGTGAAGCAAAACTCCACTTGTAATTTAAAATTTTGCAAGTTGAAAATTGTGAGTGGGGTTCCATTTTTCATGGGGTACTTGGTTTATGAGAAGCATAACTCCATTAGCAATTTTTAACTTTTCAAGTTGAAAATTGTGAATGGGGTTTTGGTTTCCAGGATTTATAGGTTTTAAAAGAAGTAGAGGTTAGGAAGAAATTTGCAAGTTTGCAAATTATAACTTATAAATCAATCTTTGGTTTCCATTAGCTTAGTGTTTAGTAGGATGCAGAGATTTAAATGCAATTCTCAAGTTTGCAACTTGAAAATTGTACCTAGATCTCTAGTCTTTTATGGTTAATGTTTTATGGGAAGTAGAGGTTGGGAAACAATTTGTAATTTTACAAGTTGAAAATTGTACTCCAATCTCTGATTTCTACATACTTAGGGAAATGAGTGTTTTGGGTCAATTTAAGGAATTTTTCAAAAACATTAATGGTCTCCCTTAGGTTACTTGACATATTTTAAATTTTGAGACAAAAATATCAAGATTTTTTGTGACCTTTGTGGGGTGATTACCTTCTAATTAGTTTATTTTTAATAGTCTTCTAATTTATTGGGAATGGAGTCATTTTAAGCTTAACACACTTTAACTGGTAAAAAATAAAACGAGGATTTACCTAAATAAGAAAAATTTAGGGAAAAATAGAAAAAAAAAATCTCCTAATGAATTGACTTGTGAAAAATCATTTAGAATTGACTTGCGAAAAATAATTTATTTAAAAACACAACTAATCTTAATATATACAAAACTTTAATTTTTGGAACAAATTCTAACCTCAAAAGCAAGCTTTGAGGTATATCCCATTGACTGGGATAGGTAGTTCTGATCCAGCAAGCTTGGATAGCTAGAATGCATTAGCTCCTTTGAACTAAGTTATATTATATGGATCACTCTATATTGCATACAACTTGGTGTACTTGCTTGGTTTAGCCTTGTTTGCATCCTATTTGAGAACCATATCTCTTACATTCAGGCTCCTATCAAATTATTTTTTATCAAAATTCCTTTTTATTTGAGCCTAATTTGGTTTAAGAACTTTCATTAACTAGTTCTTGACTTCTTCTAGTTCCATGAGTTCTACCAATCTTACTGTCATTTCATCATTGTCAATCATATCTAATCGATGATTGAGTTCCAGATATGGTAACTCAATTGACAAAAATACTTTGGCTTCCCTTCCATATAACAACATGAATGGAGAATTGTAAATGGCTCTCTTAGGAGTGATCATATCAACCCATAATGTTGATTTCAACTTTGTGTGCCATGTCCTTTGGTTGTCCTCCATTGTCCTTTTGATAATTCTTATGAGGTTATTATTGGTAGACTTAGCCAACCCATTAACCTGTAGGTAATAGTTAGAAGAAATACTTGGGTATAAATTGTGCTTTAAATCCCATTCACTCACTTTAGTACCCATAAAATCTGTCATTTCTAAAGATAATGGTGTGAGGAACACCAAGCCTTAAAAAGATGCCATCCATGAATTACAAGATAGATTCCTCCATGGAATCTTTTAGTGAAACTACATTAGTCCATCTTATGAAATAGTCCATTGCTATAAGGACCCATTTGTGGCCTACACTCAATGGTGGATTGATCATACCAATGAAATCCAATCCCCATTGAGTAAATGGTTGGTCATCTTGATCTGGTCTAAGAGGGAAGGTTGCTAATCTTTACTTTCCTATGAAGTAAGCACACTTCTCATAGTTCTTTACTCATTTATGGGTATCTTTGAATATTTTAGGAAATAATATCCCCCTTTCATTATTTCATGATCATTGTTCTTATAGATAAATATCCACCCAACACACCATCATGAAATTATTCGAGCACCTTGGGGACTTAATTGTGATTGATACATCTTAACATTAATCCATTAATATCTTTTCTAAACAATTTTACATCAACAAGACCATAAGGAATGGATTAAAGTTTAAATTACCTTTTCTTAGAGTATTCAAGGTCATACGAATACTCGCTAGTCTGTAGGAAGATGGTCATGTAATGGATCTAGCTATTGAAAAGAGTCAGATTAGTTGGTTGAGATAAGATTTGAGCATATACTAATTTAGATACTATTTCAATAGTATTTATATTAGAAGCCAGTTGTTCACATAAACCCTTTTCTCTTATAAGCTTTATAATTTTGATGTCCAAATCATATTCCATGAATTTTATGATCCATCATGCTCTTTCTTAATTTATCTCCTAGCTCAACAAGAACTTTTTGACACATTGGTGACTAAACATTAGATGAATTTTATTGTTGGAGAGCATATGCCAAAACGTTTTGAGAGATTTAATTACAACATAATTTTTCTTCTTCATGAAACAATAATTTTCTTCATAATCTTTGAAGGATTAATTGAAAATAGATATTAGCTATTTCAAATTTTTTGTATTCTACTAGGTTAGAATAGTTGATATGTTACATTCCCCCCAAAATCATAGATAATTAAATATTTCTCATAGTTAGGTTTGACATGAGTAGGAGCCTAAGAGATAGCTTGCTTGATGGATTCAAATCTTTCTTTTTCGTCCTGTGTCTAGCTGAAAATGATACCCTTTTTAAGCATTATAGTAAGGGGCTTGGCCAGAAGGGAAAGTTTTGGAACAAATATTTTTAAAAAGTTTATTTTTATGAGGAAATTCTATAATCCCTTCATATGGCTTACGAGTGTTAATGTAGATATAACACTTATTTATCTATAGGTCTATTACAAGGCCCTCTTTTGAAATAATTTTTCCTAATAGTTTCCCTTCATGAACCATAAAAATGCACTTTTTTTATTAAGGGAAACTCCAAATTATCTTCACCTTTCAAAAAATTTCCTAAGGTGATTTAAGTGTGCATCAACATGCTTTAAGTAAATAGTGATATCATCTAGGTATACTAGGATCATCTCATTTATCAAACCTATAAAATCCATATCCATGGATCTTTAGAATGTTTCAATAGCATTAGTCAAACCAAAGGGAATATTTTTATATGCATACATACCCTATTTTATGGTAAAATAAGTGTTGAACTAGTTTGATTCCTATACTAAGATTTGGTTATATCTAGAATAAATATCTAGAAGGGAAAGCCTTTCAAATCTTGAAATAGTTTGTTGAATTTATTCCTTGGGTGGAAGGGGATATTGAAATTTTAGAGACACTTTGTTTAGATCCCTGAAATCTACAAAAATCTTAATTTCTTCATTATTTTTCCTTATTAGGACTAAATTATCAACCTAATATGAGTTTTTGATAGGGAAAATGATGTTAGCCTCTATCAGTTTGGATATCTCACTCTTCATCATGGGTTCTATTTTTGGATTAATTGGTCTCTATTTTTGTATAACAAGCTTGGTATTTAGGTCAAGATCTATTGTATGTTGGGCCAAACTAGGGTTAAACCCCCTTAGATCATGATAACTCCAATAAAATTTATCATCTGATTCTTGACACAATTCAATAAAATATTATTTTTTAGAATCATTACATACCTTTCCTATCTTGAATGATTTCCCTTTTGAGATGAGTGCTAGCTCTTAGTCCTCTTCATTATTAGTGATTTTCTTCTTTTCACCTTTTAGCTGATCATCTAATTTAAACATACTATCTAAATTGATGAGGCCCATGGGGAATTTTTTCATCTTTAACTGAATGATTTGATCTCCATATTACCCTTGGATTCTAGATTGGTTTCTATTAGATAACTTAGCTTCTTCTCTCATAATATTTTGAATTTGTTGATCACTATCAAATACTTGCTAGTTGGTTGCATTATTAGGAACATATGGCCTTACTATCAATTCTACATGATGGTTGTTTTTCTTCTTTATTTCTTTGAGTAAGTTATATTAAGAGACTATTGAGGCCATGTGATCAACATCTTTATTCTATGCTCTTAGTACCACTTGAATGTTTAAAGTGGTAAAGTCTTATAAAAGGTCTCAAACCTTATGTTTGTAAGATCTCAAAAAATTATTCTTAGTTATGCTTTTGGATGTCACTTGGTGAATAACCAAATCATTATAACCAAGTATTTGTAGGGATTTTATCCCTCTTTCCTTGGCCAATTTTAGTCCTCGAGTCAAAGCTTCATATTCAGCTACATTGTTTGTGCAGCTAAGCTAAAGTTTGAAAAAATAGAAATAGATATCTTTTGATGGAGAGATCAAGATAATGCCTACACTTGCACCATTCCTAATTCTCAAAGCATCAGATAATATTTTATAAATTACTTGAACATATTCAACTTGTTTTAAAAGATTTAGGATGATTGAATCATTTTCATGAATGCAATATGTACCTAACTTGGCCTCCTATACATAGTCATAAGGATCAATTTAGAGATATAATCCCTATTCATCTAGATGAGTGTCAAGAATCACCTCTACATTTGTTTCAACTTCATGATTGATTTCTTCATTTTGGCCCTATGATATATAGTTCATGTCAACAAGGATAGGAGTGTATGGCTCAATATAGTCTTTATAAATTATCTCAGCTCTTATTGTTACTCTTGTTACATATCTCATCCTAGGTGACATGTCAGACTAGTTTGTAGATAGACATCCTCCCATTTTTGTAGTGAAGTCTCATGAAAAAAATGGAAAATGAGGAGGGAGATAAATAACTAAGATATCTTTGGAAATTGACAAGCTTGGACATGCATGGATAATGATATTTAGCCCTTTTATTTTCCATACTATTTGAATAGTAGTCCCATAAAATTTTACTACAGCTTTTGAGATAGGTGTATACTTAATACCAAGAGCATCAGCTATTTTCTTGGGCATGATAGAACTATTAGCCCCTGAATCTACCATACAATTATGCATGAGATTGTTCCATATTATGAGTGAAAGATAAAAAGGGGAGAGGCTTACCATTTTTTCTCATTTTAGTGTTAGTTTGTGGTTGACACAAATTAATTTAAGCATTAGGTCCCTTGGCGGGAACCTTGTCCATTATCTAAAAGTTTTTTAAAGCTTATTATAGCAAATATATTTTTTCTATAATAGATAGTGTTTCCCACATAGTGACATTCAAATTGGTCTTCTTCATCTCTTCAACAATATTGAAAAGAGTCAACACTTTTGATTTGGACTATCCTGTGGGCACAAAGGGTGGCCTTTGTATTATGTTTCTCTTTGTAGGTTCTTCTACAAATTTAGAAGTTATAGCTTATTCCACCCTAGGGGGATTATCAATTTCTATTTTTATATTCTTTAAAAGTGTATTAGCTAATATCATAACTCCACCACTAAATAATGCCTCCTCCTAATTTATACCATAAAGGTCATCTTCTTGCTAGTTCAAAAGAGTAGCCTTACTCTAAGTAAGTTCTTGTGTTTTTGATTATTGGGAATTGGCCTCTTCTTATTGTCCTTGTGTGTTTTATATTCCTTAACCCATCAAGGCTTGATTAATAACACCATTAGGATAAGTTTTATGATTATGTAGCTAAGCAAAAGGATAACACCACTCATACTCCTAAGCTAGGTTGTTATAAGCTTTGGAAGCACTTAGTGCAGGTAGAGCATGGATATTTATAGGTTTCACATGCATATTTTGACCTTGCAATTATGAATTACCTTAGTATGGATTCCTATTGGGTTGGTATGCTTAGTTAACTTGTTGATAAGGCTTGTAGTTCTAGGATTGTTGCCTCTTCATTGTTATTAACTCATTGCCAAAACTCTTAAGTAGTGACTTAACCTCATATAAATCATCTATAAGATCAAGATTTAAATATGATGTTGTATTGGTGGTGGTAATTTGAGTAATTTCAGGTCATGTAGTAGGTATTTCTTGAAATAGAGGCATTGGTGGACTTGGGGCAATTTTTTCTACTTGAATTAGACAATTTTCTACTCTTATTATAATTTCATAAGCATTGGAAAGTGTGGTGCCACACATTCACTAAATAATAATAGATATATCACTATTAAAGGATCTTAAGTAATATAATAAAGCATTATTTGGGGTTGGCTTGACTAATACTAGTATTTTATTCCATGTCTTTTGAAATAGAAAATTAAAATTAGTCATGTGCTCATGAGGAGCACATTAAATAACAGTTAATTACTCAACTAGGGAGAGGTTGTCACTCTTATATTCAAATTGATTACATAGTGGAGTGACTAAGTCATCCCAAACATAGATCAAACTAGGAGGGAGGCCTTTGTACCATTGTAAGGCTTTACCCTTGAAAGAGGAGACAAGGAGTATGATCATAACATTATCTTATACCACATTATGAACGAAACAAATATTATCAATGTCCTATATATGTTACATAGGAATGGTGGAAGTTTCACCAGTAACATATGGAAGGATTTTTAAAGTTGAGACAAATATATCATCATACTAGGCCAACTAGAGTGAGTTGCCTCCATTGAAGAATACAAAATTTAAATTTCTAACCATAGTGGTAAGTATGAAAGTAATGGGAATATTTGAAGGAGATGAAAATTAATTTCCAATATATACTCTAGGGTAAGGTACAACTTATCTTGATCTCTTTTTAGATGAAAATGATAATTCCAAAAAATGAGCTCTCTTACCTTTAGTATATGATCTTGTTTGCTTATTTGGAATATGTAAACCTTGAATTCCTAAATCTATAAGCTAGTAGAGTCACTAGGGGTTTTTGGAATGTGTACAAGGATTTTACAACACTTTATGAGAATCACACTAATATATTCATAATTTTTAGGTCCCATTGGGCATCCCAAAAACTATTATCACATAGATTTTGCACTGATGTTATTGTTGTAGCTCATTGTGAAAAAATATAATGATATAATGGGACAAACTCTAAGTTATAGGACCTTGGTTAATGGAGTGAAACTTAGGAGGAGGATAGATTCATTTAACTAAATTTTGTGCAATTGATAAACTACCAGCCTATGTAAAAATTTTGCTTCTTAGTGATCTTGTTCCTAAACTAAGGTTTGACTATGAGAAAAGAGTTTTGGAATAAAATTGCAAAACTAAAATGGTGATTGCACCAAATATTTTGTAGTGTATTTTAATGATTTTTTTAATGAACATAATAAAATAATAAATATATTGAAATTTTTAATAGCACAAACTCATGTAAATGTGAAACCAAAGGCAAAACTAGGTATTTTTCATACAAGGGATAACATTCTTTATTTTTAATCAAATAATCTTTAAAAAGGGTAAAATAATACCACAAATGAAATTTAACAAATGAAATAAGAATTAAAAAATCCAAAAATATTTAAATAACCTTACATACACAAAGGTTACATAGACAAGAAATGCAAATCTTCAATTTATTCTCATTTTCTAGGTTACAACATATAGATAAGTTATTCAAAATGTAGAATAATATCTCTAACAATAAAAACATATATGGGCTATGCCATATTACACATATTTATGCAAAAAAATCTCATAAATGAGATGTATTTAATAAGTAAATTCATGCCTAGTTGAAAAACATGCATAAATCTAGAAACTCCATGAAAAGAGGGCATGATCTTTAGTTTTAATGACATCCTTAAAAAGGTGAATGGTTGGAAAAGAACATGCAAGATCTGAGCATTCCAATTAAATATTGAGGTGTGGAGTAGACTTGGAAATATTAATGCAATGCTTTTTCTTCTTTAGTTTAGCTAGAATGGCTCTTTTTGCAATGAGGCACCAAAGTGAAACTCAATATTTAGAACAAAAGATAGCTTTAGATGACTTAAGTTACTTTTTGTAAAACCCTAACATGAAATTTTCAATTGGGACTTTTACAAATTTCAAGTCACACAATTTTATCAAAACTAGAAATCCATTTTACAATATGTATTTTTCAACTTAAGCAACTCAAGCTTGTCAAAATGGAAAATGTCATTTTCAAGTTTGCTTTTTACAAATTTCAATTTATCAAAATGGAACATGGAAATTACACATGGCTCTTTCTCAAAAAGAGATATCAAAATGATAGTTACAATTTACAACATGCGCTTTTGTAAATTTAAAATATTTTTTAAAATAATGAAAATACCATATACAAGAATGCTTTTGATATAAATAAACAATCTACAATCAAAACATCTAATGACTCTTTATCCTTCTTGGCTTGTATTTTCTCAATATACTCATCAAACTCTTGAAGATATCCAAGATTATATCCTCATCAAGACCAAAAGAGTAGAGGTGGCTTATCATGCATTATGTTATTGTATCGGAGAGTTCCCTTCTAAAGGCTCTTTAGTGTTGAGTCTCTTTTCCCATTTAATCCAATGTTCTATGGTACTTGATGAAATAGTGGATAAACTCAAGATGCAGGTTATATCTCTTGCCAATTTTCTTTCTATCACTTGTTTGAATTTATCCTAAACTTCCTACACTAAAAGGACCTGAATTTGCTGATCTATTGCCTGACATGCCAATTTATTCAATAAATCTTCAATATCATATACCATATCACTAGCCTTATCATGTATATATTTAGACTTATTAGCACTCTCTGTGAGTATCTTTATTCTAAATTGAGTTGATCTATCCAACTCTTCTTGATCTAAATGATTTTTTAGTATCATTTCTATAAGGAGGATGTCAACATCAATTGAGTCCATAGGTGTCAATTTTGGATAAAAAAGATTCAATCTTTCTACCTCTTTTTGATAACTATTTATTTTTATCTCTGTTAGAGTTGTATATTGGTATTTTTTACTTTCTAAGTCACCCCTTGATTGATGCAAGGCCTCCCAAGGATTACAAAGAGAAAATACACATATGAAGTCCCAATTTCTCCAAGCATAAAGTGTGAAGGTGCTTCCTACCTACACCTGAGCCTAAAATAGAAGCATAGGTTTACACAATAGTATAGTGATGACGCGTACCTACATAGAGATTTTAATGTGTGTCTATGCATAATTTTTTGTGGCACACAAGTCAAAAATCACATAGTTTTAAGGATATAAGGCCTTAGGTTCTAAATGGCCAAGTAGTGCATCTCACAACGAGCAATCACAAATAAAGAGGGACATGCTAAAGATATTTAGTCTTCATGTGCAAGATTATTCAATGATCTCCCCATGCCCATCCAATGTAGTCTCATATTCATACACATGATCTTACATTATTCCATTTTATTATATAGGGTATAACTCTTTTTTCTACCATTAACACATGGCAGTCCAGTGCTTGCTCAACCTAAATAATTTTATGGTTTGCCTAGGATGAGTTCTAGCACTCCATGAGTCATAACCATATGGATTCCCTCTAAAATCCCCAAAATACTCCTCTAAGATCCCATCAATATAACATATGTCACTCTTGTAGTGCCACACCCAAGATCGATCATATAGTGCCACATGCCAAGGGGCAGCTTGATATAAAGAAGGTTGTTGGAGGTAGTTGAGTAGATTCCAAGGCATTATAAAGGTAATTAAATGTGGAAATTGATACTAAATATTAGGATATGCATGCACACCACCCTCTAACTCTATCAAAGAGATATTTTGTTCCCCTATGTACGTGTATCCCAAGATGATCCTATCACTGACTCTAAATCTAATCAACCTACCATAATTCATGAACTAGTGATGTGACACTATAAGAGAATTAAATGCTACATATACCACACAAGTGGCACTTTTATTATAAGAATAGGCTCATTGTTATAAAATATTGCTTTTTATTGTAAAATGGTTGACAGATTTTTATTATCCTCATGTTATTAGAATTTTTCCTCTATGATCACTTGTATTAGCTAAGTCATGTAGATTAATGAGAATTAATTTCACCTCCTTTTGTTATTATAATGATCTATATGCTATTTTATGTCTATTTATCTCTGTCTGTTAGTAATCTTCACTCCTCTCATATCATGCATTCCCAACACCTCCTTATTAAATTCAAAGATCACTTATAGGTCATATCCTATGTGCATTTAGGTCTATGTTGATGTTTTCTATGGACCTTTTGTCATCCCTCCTAGTGTTATGTTGTGTTCCCTTAACTTTATGTGAAACAATTATACATTTGGATTGTCCTTGGTAGAATATATGTGAAAACATCTTTATCGTAATTATTTATAGTGTGCTTATGGTGGTTTGAGTGCTCATTCTATTTTTGGCACATTGCGATCTTTACTTTTAGAATCTCTTACCTTTTCCCTCCTTTTCCCCCAAAATCCTAGGTTTAAATTAACAATATTATCCCTTTTTTCTCTTTAGGCCTACACGCTGGTCTTAAACTAGGTACACTTAGAATAAAATTAATCCAACCTACTTCAAAGGCTCATCTTAAGGAGCATAAAGGTCCTACACATTAGTGACATTCCCATCATTATGATGAAAAAAATGATGCTCACATGTGTAACTACATGATAATACTTTTAGGTATAATGCCCCATCATAAATCACTCCCATGCAATGGATCCATAGGTGCATGTTTTGAATGATAATAGTTTTTGTCATGCTTGGTGGGACCAAGTTCAAAGAAATAAATAAGAGATTGGTGTTACCCATAGTTATCAAGTGTTGAAGACACTCTATAGAACACCTAATGACTATGAATGAATATATTGGTTTATGTAGTCCTAATGCTTAAAATATGTCTTTTCACCCCTATTCCATGAAAATTTACATTCATACCTTCCCATTTCCAATACCAATGTCATGTGAGTTTTTGTAACCTTTCCCTAGTTTAGTCTTTGTGGTAACCTACTTATACTTTTAATCATCCCTATGCAAGCCACTATGCTCCCAATCAACATTACTACCCTCCTAATCTAGCTTGATATATCATCAATGATATATATATTGATTTCCAAAGATATCTAAGGGAGATCAAAAGAGAGTAGGGGTATGGTAGATAATAAGAGGAGTTTGTTCATCAAGTTCACACTTGATAGCAGGAGATGATAGAGAAATTCAATCTTGAAGAGGAATGATTGGCTAGGATAATCATAGCCAAGGTTGATTAGATGCATCAATTGCTTGCATAAATGTAGATAATTGAATTGTATCCAATCACCTCTACTCTTTCCTTCCTATCTTCAAGTAGGATCCCCCCTACACCTACAAATCAGCCTATGTAAGATAAAGATTTCATGCCCAAATTACCTACCTTTAAGAAGGATAACTATGTTGTGCCTTTAATTAAATCCATTGATTTCAAAGTTCCAAGCTTCAAAAATCCTAAGCCTATGCTAGCTCAAGAACCTATCCTTCCTCAGGAGCATCAAGCACAATCATGGTAGCCTTCTTAGTCTATGCATCCAAACTTCACAATGCCCAACTTTTTAAATCCCCCTTCCTCTATGTCAATTGAATCCTCTTTCCCTCCCACCATCTCCCTTTTCAAAGGAGGACTAGTTGTATGGAAGGAAAGTGGAGACCATTCAGATGAAGAAGATATTTCAATTGAATTTGATAGGAAATAATCATTGACAGTCCCTTATGTGCCACCACTCTAGAAAAATCAACCCCATTGGACTAAGATAGATGTAATATGATAGTGCAATAGGTTGATGAGCTAATGAATAAAGTGGTGATAGAAGGGGAGGACCTTAATGAGGAAGAGCTAATATGTGCCACTCTAGAGTGCATTTAAATATTTGAGTATGACCTCTCTTGGGTAAATGAGATACCACTTGGCACTATGGAAGAAGACCTCGAAGAAAATACTAACCTTCAAGAGGAGTGCACACTCAAATAAAATGACTTTGATCATGCCAAGGTGAACCTATAGGCACAATCATAAGCACATGAGGAAGACTCTTTATAGGAAGAGCTAGAGCAGTTTTTCACAAGCCTAAAATATAAGCTGACATCTTCTTAAGATCATACCCATGATAAATTATGTGTCAATGGCCTATTTAAATCACATATCATGGAAAATCAAGGTACACATGTAGAGGAGGTCATGACCTTGTAGATGGTATAGACCTATAGGGAGCAATGCACACACCTAGGTTTAGATGAGTCATCACAAGAATCATTCAAACTAAAAGAGTAATGTTAGATAGTTAATCCTAAGGTGCCATGTAAAAGTGTAGAAGAAGCTATGGAAATGAGTGTTATCAATCCTTACACACCCAATCGTGTCACAAATTGGTTTCCAAAAGGCAATTTAAACTTGGGTAGTAGTTGTAAGAAGTGTAAAGGAAACACACTAGATCCATGAGCTTCCCAAGCATCAAGTTCAAGCCACTTGTACCTAAAAGGGATTGATCTAAGCAAAGAGTGAAGTCAGGCACTAAGAAATCTAGGAAGGATTGCTTCAGCTTTAAATACATTAGCCATCTAGAAGGAAAGCTTCTACACATCATGGTGTAAACATTCATCTGAGGGTACATATAAAAAAGCATCCTTGAGTGCCTCCTTCACAACAAAAATATGTCATCATACCTCCATGCATCACTTTACAAAACAATAAGGTATATAATTTAAAGGACCTAAGATGTTTTTATTTTGACCCAGGAGGAAGAAGGTGCATATTTATAGTTTGTATATAATAGATTATATTAGTGCACATTATATAGTATTAGTTTATATATGTTTTCCTCTAAGTGTGTTTAACACATATATTTCTTTTTATTCTCCTTTTTGTTTTATTGAGGGAATAACTCAATTCAATATATTCAAGCATAAGCCAAGTAGGTTGCAAATTTAATGACTATATGCCTAATGGATCATTTCAAAGGCCATTAGATTCTTGCTTAGTAGGAAGGTGGCCCACAAAAGTCACCAAAAGTGTTGAATTTATAATTCACCCCTTGATTAATGTATGGCCTCCCAAGGATTACAAAGAGAGAATGCCCCTGTTAAGGCCAAAGCAATCTAAACATAAAGTGTGAAGGTGCTTCCTACCTGTGCCTAAGCCTAAGATAGAAGAATAAGTTTTCATAGTAGTATAGTGACGAATAAAAAATATAAAAATATTTTAATGTGTTCTTATGTGTAGGTTTCTATGGTGCACAACTCAGAATGTGCATAAGTTTAGAGATGTTAGGCCTAAGGTTCCAAATGGCCAAGTAGTGTGAGTGCAGAAGGAGTGATCATAAATTAAGATAGAAGCACTAAAGACCTTCAATATTCATGCATAGTCTTATTCAAGGATCTCCCTACACCCATCCAATGCATTATTTCACTTGTGCACTGGATCCTACATTTGCACCCTTCTATTGCATAAGGTGAAACTATCTTTTTTACCACTTCCACATGGTAATCTATCTCTTTCTTAACACAAAAAAGTTCTCAGTTTTCCAAAGATGACTGCCAACACTCCACATGTCATGATCATGCTACTTTTGTCCAAAATCCCCAAAAAACTCCTCCAAGAGCCCATCAAGACAACATGTGTCACTCCTATATTACCACACCTAAGATCGGTCATAGAGTGCCATGTGCTAAGGGGAAGCCAAACATAAAGAATGTTGTTAGAGGTAGTTTAGTATAGTTCAAGACATTATCAGGGTAATTAAATGTAAAAGTAGCTACCAAATATCAAGATGTGCATGCATGCTACACTTTGACTCTGTCAGAGATATGTTTTTTTCCCCTATACACATATATCCTAGGAGGATCTTACGACCAAATTTAGATCCAATCAACCTACTAGAATTCACGAATTAGTGGCATGATGCTACAAGAGAATTAAATGATACATTTACTACTCAAGTGGCATATTTACTCTAAAAATAGGCTTGTTTTTTATAAATTTCAGGCTTTCTATTGTAAAATGGTCAACACATTTTTATTATCGTCACACTATTGGAATTTTCCCTCCATGAGTAATTATATTTGTTAAGTCTTAAAAATTAAAGAATTATGTTCACTTCTTTCTATTTTTTTGATGATCTATGTGTTATTTTATGTCTATTGATCTCTATCTATGAGTAATATTCACTCTTCTCATTGTCATTCATTCTCAATGCCTTCTCATTGAACTCAAATCTCACTTATAGGTTATATCTTATGTACACTTAGGTCTGTGTTGATGCTATACATGGACCATTTATCATCCATCCCAGTGTTTTATTGTGTTCTTGTACCTCTATGAAAAATAATCATGAATTTAGAGTGTCTTTGGTAGAATATATGTGGAAACATCTTATTCTAAAGAATTTTTAGTGTGCTCATGGCATTATGAGCACTCTCTCTATTTTGGGCACATCAGCTTTTTTACTTTAAACATCTCTTACCTTTTCCCTCCCTTTTCCCTCAAGATCCTAGGTTTAGATTAGTAATAGTTTAACTTTGTACTCTTTAAGCTTGTGCATTGGTCTTAAACTATGTGCACTTAGAATATAAGGAATCTAACTTAATCTAGAGGTTAATCCCAAGGAGTGAAAGGATCCCATGCCTTAGGACATTAATATCATTATGATGATACAACCAATGCTTGCATGTTCATCTCCATGATAATACTTCCATGCATAGTGCCCCACTATAAATCACTCTCATGCCATGAAGCATCCATGGGTACACATTTTGAGTGACAACAAGTCCATTAAAAATTCAATAACTATGTCTCCCTTTGAGATGAGATCTTTTGCCTATTCCTTTATGGTCCTTCTTATGATACTAATTTCTATCACTACATCAAGTTTTGCTTTATCTATGATCTGAGTAATAGGTTGTTCTAGTTGAAAAATGGCCTCAATGAATTTATTGAGTGCAGTCATTAATCATTCAACCTTATTCTTTGTCTTGTCTTTAGTGACCTTATCGCTATCCATTTTCTCAAGAAATGTTTAATGTTGGATTGAACATCATGTTTTAATCGCTCTCTTGTAAGGCACCCAAGGTGAAATTTTGATACCTAGTAATCCCCTACCACTATATCATATTTTTATTTGTTTGGTGTGGGAACTATAATATATACATACATTTCCCCTATTGAATCATATAATATCCTTGAAATGGTCTAGGGAGTTTTTTTTATTTCTTGTCTAAATCTATAAGTCCAAAATCCAATGTGTTCAATTATATCACTACTTTCATTTATTCCCCACTATCTATGCTAACCAACTAGGAGCATCATCCTATTATGATGACACTATCACTTAAGAATCTACAACTGAAGATGCTTTGGAGGGCATGGTGACAAGTGTTGTATCTTTCACTAATATTACCATTGATTATTTGGTAGACGTTTTTCCCATCTCTTCCCCATCTATGGGTTGAGGGTCAACATTTATATCAGAGTCTTACTCCATCTCTACCTATTATGTAGGGGTTGGGGTTAATTTAGAAGTGGAAGAGGTGGGTGTAATAGAAATGGATGTGTCTACTAGGGGTGTGGGAGAAAGAAGTGATATCAATAGAGGAGTATATAAAGGGGTTGGAATTGAGGAACATATGGAAGTGTGGAGTCCAAATACTTAAATGAATCAATAGTGTTGTAGGGACACTTAAGATTGGTAAAGTAGGAAAGGTGAAGGGAGATGAAGATGACGTAGTCATTATCCCAAGGGTTGGGAGGGCCATTAGGATTATAGTTAGAATGACTAAATCCATAGCTATATAGTATTGTGTAGTGTTTGTGATTAATGGAATGTAAAGAATTGTAGATGAGATGGAAGGAATTATGGAAGGTGAGAGTGAGATTATGGAAGAGGGAATTGGAATGAAAACCTAAGTATCACTTGACATAGGTGGGTTGGTGGGAATGAAGGGTGCAATCACTTGAGGTGAAGGAGGAGTAGAGATAGGAAGAGGAGGTGTTAGAGTTGTAGGAATGGTAGAGATAGATGGAGGGAGTATTATAGAGATGGGAGTTGAAATTGTAACTGAGATGGGTGTTAAAACTATTGTTACTTCAACTAAAATTGTATCCTCAAATGAAATCACTATAGGATAATTTCATGTTCCTCCTTAGATTATTGATTGTCCCTTCTTGGCCTTTGATTTATTTTTTTTCTTGTGGGAGATTAATAACCTATCTACCTATTCTAGGATTACTCTACCACTAGAACCTTTTGATGATGGTGGTACTCCCTTTTCCTTGAGTTCTAGTAGTTTTTCACATATGCTTAATGTCCATTTGGTCACTTAGACCCTTTTAATTCTAAGTCAGTTGAGTGTTCTATTGATTACATTAGTGGTTCTATCCATTAAAGAGAAAGACACAAGAATGGACCACCTCACTACTAGAAGGGGCATAATATAAATTTTTTTCATGGTAGACTTTGCCTATTTAGGACTCATCATCAAATAAATCCTTAGGGATTAGTGCCTCATTGAACACCTTAATTTGATCAAGGGTCATTCTATATTATTTTTTCAATCTTACTTCCTCTTCATCTTCTAATTCCTTATAGTATTCTTCATATTAAGGGACATGGGAATGTGTTTATATTGCTAATGCACTAGTGATGTTGCCATGGACAACATAGGATGGATTTGCCTCCAAGGCTCTCAAGGTCATTTATGTCATTTTATACATTTCACATTTAGATTTAGTTAAGGAATGGCATGTGTACCTACATATACTAATGGGGAAATGAATTCCCACCTTGTGTTTACTAGATAATAACTTGTGACTTTCAACTAGTTACCTCACAAGCTCCATTAATTCCCATTTTTCACTCACATAGCTCAGGAGGGTGTAAGGACAACTATTGAATCCACATACTTTGATGTATTATTATGTGGGGAATCAAAATAAATAATAACCCCAATTAGTAATCTTTGAAGTGGCAAAATTATAGAACCTCTTCTTCTCTAGTTCCTTACAGAACATAACAATGATGCCGTAGATGAATACATCATTCACTCTTCTAATGTGCTACTTAGTAGCCTCAAGAGTGAGGTTAGGATAATAATTGATCACTTTATTTGCTTGATCAGCTACTATATTATATCCTAGGAAAGCTCTCCCTTTGGCAAATATATAGACTAGATAAGAAGTCCTATAAAATTTCCTTATGTTTTAGACCTCCATAAACTACTTTTGGATGGAGTAACTAGTGAGTTATGCCCAGTGGATGTATTTTTTGTTCTGGTGGATCACCTAAATATATTATTACATATAATCCTGGAATCTCTTTACATATTCATTACCAATGATCCTAATTATGAGTATAATTACATCAATTACCTCATCATTAAAATTAACCCTTGCCAATGTCTCAGGAAATGTAGTGGATGAAGCTCTAGGGATATTTATCCATTATTTGTTCATTACTCTTTGACATCCTATGTTTTTGTCTTGATAGAATTTCCTTGATGAATATGGATTTATGTATAGGTAAATCTCAAATTTAGGTATCAATAGGATGGATTGTATGAATTCTAAGTCCAAATTTATAATCCTTTTCCCTTTGTCATTTAGCACCTCTCTCTTATTAGCGTCATAATTCTTTACTAGTGTGAGTTCCAACTCAAGGATTTACATAGTCAGGGGGAATGTTGTTGGTTGGATTAATCCACAATTATAGATGCTCTATATCTAGTAATTCTTTAATATAGCATTTATTTTAGTCCAAAAATAACCTAGGTTAATGTGACCTAGGTCTATGTCTATAATCTTAGTTGTGTTGGATTCCAAATTGAGGTTAACACTAGGTCCTTTATATTTAAACTTCATCTCTTTCCGAGACATGGATTCTATAAATATTACTAGGGGAAAACCAACTATAGAGTTGTTTGGATTTGAAGGTGCAAAATCTAGTAGATATTAGAGTTACTCTATGCACTATAAAAGTTTATAGGAATGTGAGGTTTCAATTACACCTAAAAATTCCATGGGGATATGGAGTTGTACTTGTAGGTAGGAATATCTAGTGGAGATTGGAGATGCAAAATACACCTATGATCTCTGGTGGAATCTCCAATGAAGATTGAGGTTGCTCTAAGTAATGGAAAAGTTTGTGGTACTATGGATTTTTAAATATAATTTAAAATCATGCAAGAAATTTGAGTTTTTATTGAAAATGGAAAGTCCACACAGACTATGAGTAAATCTTACAAAGGAATATGTGATTATTTTGGGAATATATTAGGAATATTCATTGGTTATATAAATTTTTAAAACCCTAGGTTTTTAATGTGCATCTTGGAAAATGACCTCACAAAAAATAAGAATAACTAATAAACATTAAGACAGCATAAATAAAACCTAAAACTCTATTTGTTGCCTAGTAAGCAATGAAAACCCTATTGTAACTAGATTCATAAAAGAATGCAAGATAAATGGAAATTAAGTTGGATTGAGAAAAATAAATCTTAAAAAACATAGAAAATGAATGAAAATACCATGTAGGGGGTCAATGGCATCATGGTGTGGTAGTTTTGCTCGATTGAGTGGCTTGAAGGTGTGGTACATGGATCGAGGTGAATTGGTAGGGTCTTAAAGCTCTAAAATCAAATTAGCAAACTTTAACAATAATTTTATTTAACCCTTATTTCCTTTACATAAAAACCCTACAATAAATGCCCAAATGGTGGTGGTTGGTAGGGACTTAAAGTCTATGAACACGTTTGTAATTTTGTTAATTGTACTTTGACCTCTAGATTTCATGGGATTGGCTTTTTTAACCCTTCAAAAATGGGAAGATAAAACTTAGGGAGCAATTTGTAACATTACAAGTTTCACTTTGAAATTGGAGTTATGGATTCCATAGGAAAGATGGTTGGTAGGAAGTGGAAATAAAATTTCAATTTGTAGCTTTGTAAGTTATAAAGTGTAATTGGAGTTATGATTTCTAGTTGGAGTGTTGTATAGGAAGCAAAAATCTGCTTGTAATTTACAATTTTGTAAGTTATGAATTGTGAACAACATTTCGATATTTATGGAGTACTTGGTTTGTGGGAAGTGGAACTTTGCTTATAATTTTTAAATTTGCAAGTTGAAAATTATGACTGAAGTTTTGATTTTTATCAGGTATAGGTTTTGTGAGAAGTAGAGGTTGGGAATCAATTTTTAAGCTTAGAAGTTACAAATTAGAAGCCAATCTCCATTTTCTAATAGATTAGTATTTAGTGGGAAATGGAGGTCTGGATGTAATGTGCAAGTTTGAAACTTGAAAATTTTACCTAGATCTCTGGTTTTTGTCAACTATGTTTTATGAAAAGTGGAGTTGGGAAACAATTTGCAATTTTGTAAGTTACAAATTGTAGTCCAATCTCTGGTTTCTACATACTTAGGGAAATGAGTGTTTTAGGTCAATATAAGGCATTTTTCCAAAACATTAATGGGTCTCCTTTAGGGTACATAGAATTTTGACATTTTTGAGACAAAAATATGAATAATAACTATCAATTCAAATTATTTAAATGAATTTTCAAACTAATCAACTAACCTATTTAAGTCACATTTATAAAAATGCCACCTTACTAATATTAAACTTGCATTCTAATTTCACCAAATAATACCAAATTATTGTAATCATGATATCTATAGAATCATAACTTTGATTTGTGAGTCATTTCTTGCACATGGGACTTGACCTCAAATTACCTCACCTTATATTTGTTAAACCAATATCCTAATCACATTTAACTCTCAAAAATGACAAAAATGATATTGATATAGTAAACTCAATATATAACAAACATCTATCCCATTACCAATTTTAACAATTGACTATATCATAATCAATAAAATATTCAAACTTAATAACATGACATCCAATAATTAACACTAACACATTTGGTCATTACCACTTTTGGTTAAACACCCTTTCCTCAGTCTTGGATCTCTCACTAAAAGTGGGGGTATATACACATATATTGGTTTAGATATATAAATATTCATACACATAGGTTCACCCAAATATAAATATTAAAACACATGGGTTCACTCATATAAGTATATTCAAACACATGTCTACCTAGATACAGATATTTAGACACATAGGTCTACTTAGATACATATATTCAAATGCATAGGTTCACTCAGATATAAAAATTAAAACACATAGGTTCACTTAGATAAAAATATTTAGACACATAGGTCTTCTCAGATACAGATATTCAAACACACATGCCTACTCCAATATATATATTTAGACACATAAGCCTATGTAGATATGAATATTCAAACACACTAGTCTATTGAAATATAAATAATTAGAGACACAATTTTATGTAGATATATAGTTTGACATAGATATATAATTTGACTAAGATATACAATTTGACTTTGATATACAGATGTTTAGATATATAGTTACATTACTTAGATATCAATATTGGGTCATGATGAAAATCACATGACCTTGATCTTTATTTTCAAATTATCAAATTACACTCATATTATTACCAAGATGTCACCAGGATGCCACCAGGGTTACACTAGTTTGGGTCACATGACCCTCTATAGTGGTTGATCCATAGCCTTCCACTACACCCAATTTACATACTCAAATTTAGTACACATATTAGAGTGGGGAAAGTAGGCCTTTTTTCTCAACATATTTAATTTAAATACTTAGATTCAATACATATATCATAGTGGGGTAATTTAGGAGTTATTTCTCCACATATTTAGTTTACATACTAAGATTTAAGACACATATTAGAATGGGGAAATTGGGTCTTTTCCCCCCACATATTCATTTACATACTCAAATTTATTCTAGATATCAAGGTGGGGGAAAAATAGGGTTTACTTCTTCATAATTTAGTTCACTATTTAGATTTAGTACAAAGAACACCCACATTATGGATTTCTTCTTCACATATTTCACTCCAGCTCCTATCCAATTCTATGGCCAACAAGTGAGCTAGGTTCAGAATGCATCTGCATAGGTAAGCATAGGTAAACATTCTCTTTTTATTTTAGTCTAATAATTTCATTTAATTCTACAACTAGATTAAAATGGGGTTAGATGTATACACCCTAATTTGGTCAAGCAACCACAAGTACTATGTCTTTTATTGATCTTTCACATGAAGGTATTAGTGATTAATATAACCCTTGATTGCATGGTCATTTTGGGCCTTTTGATATTTCTTATATCTTATTTGCCCAAATTATTACACTATCGATGGTCCTAAGTCACCTCCTCCAAGTCATAGGGGCCCTTAACCTATCCTACCTAGTCTTAACTATGTTTTTAGGCCTCAAGATACTACCACCATTATCAAGATAGTAGCACAATATGTCACTAGTGTATAATTATAACTCTAGTGTCCAATGATCATTTTCTCTCATGTTTTTGTCCTTAACCCTACCTTGAGCCTTTTGTTATGTTTTAATCCCTCTTTTATGACTTGTCAGCCAACAAATAAGGTCTTAAATTCAAATCAAGGTTCCTTATATATAAAGATCCTCTCAAGGCATTTTATATCTATCACTTACTATTTTTTCACATAATTACATAAAATTAACCAATAAAACAACTCAATACTTTGCATACTACTTAGCTATTTCATTTAGACATTACATGTTTGATCAAAGAAGGGCCTAAGTGAATGCCATTCTAGCATAACATGCACATTGACTATGCATGTTCCTTAAGGGATAACTACATGAGAACTAAGACCCATCTCATTGGGGTTAATTTAGCAATGACAAGGATAATAAGGGTTATAATATGCATAATTGTAATAACCCACAATCCACTTTTCCCTTTCTTTTTCATTTGATTTGGTTATTTATTTCATGTGTGTAGGTATTCATTAGGGTTTCATAAGATATTCAATGAAAACAATGACACATTAGATCTTTTAGAAGATATAAAACCACCTAGATTTCTCCTAAAACCTCTCATAGCTTCCCTAAATGTTTTAGTTAGCTCCTCTAAGAGGAATACTAGTGCCATAATTAAATACTAGCACCACATGACACTACTATCCACATAAGGGCATTACTATTTGAAGCCTAATTTTAGTTATAATAATGAAATGAAAGGTATCTAACTATTTCTCAATTCTATTATAGCCTCCTAAGTCATATAAATACCCATTTTTCTCTAGATAAGTACTATTTATTTACATCTTTCTTATATTGGGAAAGGTTTGTCAAATAAATTATTTTTTATTTTCATTCAAAGTTATTATTATACTCAACCCTTTAAAAACATATGATTTACATACAATAAGTCTTAAAAGGTTAAAAAATATATTTAAGGAGATAGAGATAAATATAAATTAGAAGGAACTATTATGGCAAAGAATTACATGCTTGTGGGAGGTTTCTTTAAGCTTTCCCACTCCTAGCCATAATATGGGAACAACCTCAAGTTATGGGTATATTGTAGTGAGGCTGAACGTCTAGATAGGGCTGACTTCCTCTTGGTAGATCACCTAAACCAATCCTTCTACTTGGAAAAGGGATAGATAGGAGGTATAAGCTAATTAAGAGAGTTAAAAGGGTAATACACCAAATTTAAAGGACACTCACATTGTAGACACTGGAAATATACACACTATGATTCTGAATGTCAAAAATCCCCCTAGAACTACCTAAGACCCTCTTGGGACCAACCTATATGAATCTAGCCTAACCAAGTTTACCCACAGTCAGTTTCACAAACTAACTCAACCTAACCTTTAAGACCTTTTCCTTTAGGGACTTGACCATCGACAGTTAGTGTAACCATCAACGATCACCCTTGGGAAACCTTGACCATCAATGATCAAGGTACACCTCCTCAACCAAAAGCATGCAATCATCTATTGACCTTTTCATGATATAACTTGTCTAAATATTGTTACGAGCCTTTATATGGATGAATTATATTTAGATGGCCTAGTTTCACCTTGACTTCTACCTCTTGCTTATGCTTTTAAGAAGAGAAGAACTTAGAAGAGAAATCCATCTGCAATAATTGACAAGATCTTATGGATTTAGGAGTTTTATTTTATAGGTCAATCAACATTATCAATCATCATCAACAATATTATTGAGAGTCAACTCACCATCATCTCTGAATGAAGTTCTCGAGTATCGTTATTCTACCAAAATCAAGCTATATTCCACCAATAGGTTAACTACTTCAACCACTCACCTAGTCAGCGTCTATGCTTTCTTATCTATAGGACATCCTCCCAAGCCAAAGAGGATCTCTTCATAATATTTTGATTTAACATACACATAAACAAATAGTTTTTTAAACCATACCCGTATCAAGTTTATTTTCTCTCTTTCTTATAACTTAAAGTGAAAGTTTACATGAAACATTTTGGCACACCTAGTGGGACCTAGAGTCTCTACTCACATTTTCACATTGCATTTGTATGCTCATATCTCTATATATGATTATAATTGAAAATAAAATTTCTCTTGGGCTTAAAATCAACTGCATCCATTAATTTTTTTTAACATTAGTTCACTTTAAATTAAAGCATAGTAATCTTATCATAGTACCACTTTTGTTGCACACACTAGTTGAATCACTTTCAACAATCACACATCAAAAAAAATTGAGACAAGGTCCAATTGAGATTTCATGACCTAGTGGTCACCTTACGCTTTCTCAATAATCTTACTTGGCAATCATTAGTAAGAGGAGAACCAACTCATCTCTTTGGTTGAGTACAAACTCTAGATATCAATATATATTGGCTAAGCACCTGACACCCTTATCGCTATGGTGTGTGGAGTGATGGGGTAGGCCCTAATACCAAGCCATTTGTTGATTCCAATATAGATTATTTTGAACACCTAAATAACCTAAAACCAGCCATAGACTACTTATATAGTACTTGATATATAATCCAACTTCTATCACACATTCTCATAAACTAAGGCATAAGCCAAAAGTGAGATTAAAACTAACCTCTAAGATTAACATAATTTATAGTGTGTGTCTTGATTACCTTGATCATTTTATTGTCTTATTATTATTTGAGTGGTGAGTTTATTCTTATATTATCTCCCCTTTGCTTGCATGGTCTCACTTGCCAATAGTGAAGAGACCTAGTAAAGTAGAACCCATCACTAGACCATCTAACCTCTTCTACTTCCCCATCTATAGAGTAGATATCCACAGTATAAGACTCACGACATCCTTGGGGAATCCCTAATTTTCCTTAGGTATTTTCTTAGGGAGACATGAAATTTACCACTTTTTTAGACAACAACCTGATTTCCCTTTAGCACTAGCTTAACACCTCACCTCACCATCCATGGTTTCAACTCAATCTCTAAATCCTATTTATGGTATGCCATCACACCTTATGGGTGATGTTTCTATTTCCATGGTCACTACCCAACCTTTGACTACCTAGGCATCTTCATCTACTAAACCTTTTGATGACATAGGTAAAAACTAATTGATCCAACTATAGGCAATTGAAATTACATGCTGTGTATGAATAAATCCTAGATCAGATAAGATAGATCACACCTATACTTCTAACTGGAGCACACACTTTTTAAGAGGAGCATGACCAATATGAGAATCAACTAGACCTGATTATGGGATCACTTATATCATATGTCATAACACATCATGATAGGTAGGGTTCCAAAGCCTAAAATCTAACACAATCACATAACAACCCTAAAAGAGTCCTATGGTTTCTATATTCACTTATGATAATAAATAATAAAGTAAACTAATCTAATAATAAGAAAATTAAACTAATGTAGTGCTCACCAAAGCTTCTGGCACAAAGTGGGGGTTAGAGTAAGAAAATTAAATAACAACTAAACTAAACATGTATAAGAGACATATACTCACGTTAATGTATACAAAATTTTAATACATGGAAGATAAGAATACATAATGCATTATCTATCTACTCTTACAAAGGAGAAATAAGGTTAGGAGTACTTACCTTTGAAGACAAACATGCTAAGTCTCAACCTCTCCCTTGGCCAATGGTGCTTCATAAGAGATTATTACAGTTTGTAAGGAAAACCAATATAAATCAACTCTAGGCTACACAACCTATTGAAACATCTAAAATACATCTCCACAAGACAAAATTGGAGCTCCAAAATAGAGTATTGAACCTTAAAGCTTTATTACTCAATTAGAATGGTCAATATGTAGATGTTTGTTCACACTTCTTCGCTTAATTCAACTCTCTTATGAAATTATAAGGAGTGACCTTGTATATATAGTAGTATTTCACCTTAAAGTATTTTAGATGTGTTAGTTATGCTAGGTTTACTAGGTTAACATAGCACATTATTAGGATAATTCTTGAAGTTTATGCTAGTTTGATCGAGATGCAAAGCAACAAGGAAAGGAAAAGTATCACCAAAATAAGTTATGCCAAATAGGTTGACTTAGCTTACTGAATCGGTCAAAAGGGAAAAAAATTAAGAAATGAGGGATAAATCATGAAAAATGGTGGGAAATAAATAAATAAATAATCTTAGGTTTTAAGGTTTTATGAGGCACGAGTGTAGATATCAAGTGGTAAAAGGAATAATAATCTTATGAAGTATCAAAGGTCTACCTACCCCTTTCTTAGTGTACCCCTTAAGGTATGCACTCAAATAGATTAAGACTTGGTAGGTTATTACAATATATGAAGTGTTAGTAATAAATAAAAGTGTGAAAATATTGTGTGTGTACATATTCCCTAGCCAAAGCTCATCAAATGTCATGTAAGTGTAACATGGGATGGTGCTTTAGATAGAACATGATGACACATAACGTTGATGCTAAGTAAAGTGTAGTAAGAATAAATTAAGTTAATTTAAGGGATGGAATTGAAAAATACATACATTTAACTGACCTTAGTTTAAAAAGAGAAGATTAGAAGAAAGTGAAGGTGTCCAATGTAAAGCACACTAGGAAAACCTATAGAAGTTAGAGCAAAAATAGCCAAAATTGAAATTTTTGGAAGATAGGCATATAATGGTGGAAAATAATCTCTATGTCATCATGCATATAAAACATTTTATGGTTTGTAGAATGGATGATTAGAATAAAATATATGAGCAAAAGAAGGAATCTAAAGGAAAATAAATGATGAATTTGAATGGTTAAAAAGTAGTTTTAAATATGAAAAAGAGAATTCATTTTGTTATTTTTCATTATAAGAGGAGAAAAAAAATCTTTAGAGAGAAAAAATCTATAATGGCAAGGGAATGACATGCTAGACAAGAGGGAACCCCAAGAGTGAGATTAGGTGCACTACAAGTATGCATATAATAATCTCAAACCAAAATTTGAAATGAATTAAGTGAAATTTGATAAAATTTTACTTTTAAGAATTTATATATGATAAAAATGAATAAAATTAGATTCCAAGGGAGAGAAATGGAAAAAAGATAAATGGGTAAGAAGGAACTAGGGAAAAATCCAAAAAAGGCAAGTTTTTGGAAAAATGTGCTAGGTCAGCACATTAAAACCTACTAGGTCAACCAGGGCGACCTAATAGAGTAAGTCAGGTTAAAGTCCATGTGGTTAACCTAGAGGGTATAGGTCAACCTAGCACATTCTAAAACCAAAATCCTAATGTGAGATATCCAGTTGGTCCATAAGGGCCAAAATAGAAACTTAGCACCATAAAAAGGAGGATAAGAAGGAAAATAAGGAATATAGAGAAATATAGGAAAAAATTTAGTAAAACTAGGTTGACTAGGGAACCAGAGAAAACACAAAAAATTGTGTAGAAAGATGAAAGAGAGCTAGAATGGTATAAAATGACCAAAAAGGTTAAGGGGGACCAAATTTAATTTAAAATAGATCAAAATGAATAAATTATACATGTTTATGATTAAAATAGAAGTTATTATGATTATACATGACATAAAAGAACTAATAAATACTTCCTTTATTTCTTCATTATAAAGACGATGATGGTTCTAAATATTTTTGGACATTTCTTGGCTACTAGACTTATTAGAGAGATTGATAGATAGAGATAGGGATAGATTGATATCCATAGGTCCAGGATGTATAACAGATATGTGTAGGATACCCCTGAGCACATACCTATTAGTAATGTTCCTTGGTTTTTGGGAATGATTGACTAACACCTTCATATGGGAGGTGGATGGGGATGTTATAGAGGTGGCTATCACACTAGAGGATGCCCATGCCATCCTTGGGCTACTTATGCTAGGAGCACTAGTGACCACAGGGATACCATATAGTGGAGAAAAGAGGAGAGCCTTAGCCATGTGGGCTATAGGCTTAGAGATGATATTACTGGGGTGAAAAGTGAGTGTGGATGATTTTTATATATCATATATTTTATATCTCTATAAGGTGGTGATAGGCCTTGTGACATATTGGGTACTTTATCACAAGTCTGATGGTAAGGTACCACTATACATGGTAGTTTTGAGTAGGATGATTCTAGAGGAGGGGGTGTTATATTATTTAGGCCTATCATTTGGGTCTAGATCATGCATGATCTATATGAGATGCTAGTTAGAGGGTAGAAGTCTATGGGACTAATCATATTGATGATAGCATGGATATATGAGATATTTCCTATGTATCAACTAGTTGGGTTACCCCATGTGGTTGATGATAGGTCACCTCAAGTGAGGATATGGAGAGGGGACTAGGTAGTGTGTTCCATGCCCCATGTGACAAGACTATGGATGATGAGGTACACCGACATAGTATGGTGACTATATGAGTAGCTGGAAACTACCTAGGAAAGCTCGCACATAGTTGGACTAGTGTTAGAAAGGAGAGAGGTGATAAGACACTATACATGGTGGAGAGAGCTACATATAATATCATAAGTACTATGACAAATGGGTCTAACTCATCTAATGATACTAATACTCATGCTCAAGTAGTGAACTCAACATTTGATGGAGCCATGAGGGAAGAGGGGATTTAGACCATTATTAGTGAGGTTGACACTTTAGCCACATCAAGAGTGACCATGGACTAGTTTAGCATGATGAGGGGTAGAGTGGGAAGAGGAAGAAAATGTAGTGATACTAGATGTATAACCATCAGCTCCATACAGAGATGAGTTATAGCCACTGAGGACATGACATCAATGGAGGTAAGAGAAGAGAGTAGAGACCATCATGATCCTTGGTGAGCCAATAGAGGAGCCAAAGGAGACATAGATGAGTGAGAGATTGCTTAGGTGTAGCCTTGAATGGACATGAGCCATGAACTGAGGATGTGGCTTATAGATGAGGTATTGGGAGGTCACATATATGGGGAGACTATGCTAGGTAGTCATGTAAATGGTAAGACCATAGTATCCAAGACATAGATATGTAATAAAAATATGATTTATTTTTTTAAGCTTTGATTTGAAAGATAGATAGATAGATAGATAGATAGATATTATGATATATGATAGTTATATAATATCCATTTGGTGTGATTTTTTAGGCATAGTTTAGGATGATGAGGAGAGATGGGGGTCCCTAGTTAGGGGAACATTCCATGATGTCCTAGATGAGACTCTATAGTTATATAACCCCATGACACTAGAGGATTTGAGTGTACCATCTACCCTAGCTCAAGTGAGATGATTTAGACTAGTGAGAGATGTCTTGAGGTAGATATAGGTGTAGGAGAGTGGTAGGATTGGTAAGCCCTAGCTAATGAGAGGGTTGTACATCTAGAGATAGAGACACAGATGATGTAGACATATACACTGATGGAGACCTAGCTGACATAGGCACATGTAGTGACCCAAAATAAGTTGGTATAGGTATAGGTGTAGATAGAATGTCTTTAGGGATAAGTAGAGGGAATGAGATCTCAGACTACCTCATTATAATATGCTATTTAGAGGATTTAGATTGAGGCCTCAGTAGGTAGTGTGGCTAGGCCACAAGATAAACAAGATGGAGCCCAACTCTAGAACTAGACCCTTTATTATCATCTTAGCTTACTAATGTGATTGTGTATGTGGTCACTATGGATATATTGTTATCATTTTTTTTATTGTGTATGTGGATGCATTGGATATATTTCTCTCTACCACATATATTTATTTGTGTTGTATATATGTGGTTATTTTTAATGCATTATGAGAAATACATACATGCTTAAAAAGAAACATGTAAAATACTTGAAAAAGTATAATCAATCAAAAATTCACTACACACTAGTTCAATCTGGGAAATGTGTAATAACATGAAAAGTTACTAAGTACAAAGAACCAAGAAATGGCAAACAAGATGGTAAAAAGGGGATTTATTTTCAAACCAAAGATGAAAGATTTTTTCACTAAATTAAAACAAGTAAAATCATACTCTCACATTCGAAATTATGAAAAACAAAGTAATAAAATGGAAGGTATGCATAGGATCACACAAGAAAGAAAAACAAATGAAAAGTAAATGAAAATTTGATCTTAAATTTATCGCACTAATTCAAGCTAGAAAGTATGAAAAAATTCAAGAAATGGTTGAAACCTTACATGCACTCAAAAAATAAAAAAATAAGAGGTGAAAGAAAAATGAAGTAAGCAAAAAACATACTAGTTAAAGCTGGGAAGCATGTCAAATGATGTGTAACTTCATAATCAATTAAATCTGATCTCAAACTTGACACATGTAATTTGATGGTGACATTATTGTTGGAAAACTTTTTGAGGGTTAGGTCCTATCCTTGGTCTTACACTAAAACTCAATAAAGATAACACCACATGGGGTGTAATAAGCATGAATAACCAAGTACATAGGGATAAGGGTAATAGGATAAAACACTCATAAATTAAAAACTCAAAAGGATTCCAAAACAACATTGGCAAGTAGAATAATAATACTAGATTGAAATTTAAAAGGGATGGTAATTTTATGAGGAATTGTTGGGTCCTATTAGTGGTCTTATGTTATAACTCATAAAAGAAAAACCCAAGGGATGTGATAAAAAACAATATAATATTTCTCAAGAGGAAATATGAGGAAATGGAATGAAAAAGTGAGTGTAAAAATCAAAGACTTTGGTGTCTTAAGAGAATACATTTGGAGATAAGAGGCATACTAAGAGCATGAGAAGACACTAAGTGAATAGTGGTCATCTATGTATAAAGGACACATATTCCCTATAGACATAAATATTTGAAGGTAGATAAGCTTGTTACTAATATTAGCTCTTGAAGGTATATTATTACAATGAAAAGTAAAATTGACCTACCTCCCCATGACATGTTCTCTTATCCTTAGGACCCCTTACAGAGCTATCAGCCTACTACAAAGATTGGGTACTTTTGTGAGAAAGTAGGTAGCACTTGAAGATATTTTTTTTGAATTCCCTTATTACAATCTACTAGCTTACCATACCCTAAAGGACTCCATCTCTATGTGAAGCTGATTGTGGAGTTTGAGCTTTGATTGGAGATAGAAGATGTGCTTGAATCATGTCTTTTAGTGTGATTAGACTTTAAATAATATTACATATTTTTTCCTTTTGTTATCATTTCCTTTTATTTAAATTATTTGGATTTTAACTTTCTTTTTAAGGCTTTTTTTTAATATTTCTCCTCTATACAGATTTGGAATGACCAAGCATGATAGAGATAATGATACACATGAATGAGTTGTAGGCTAAGGCTAAAGGAAGCTAAGTAAACAAAGATAAAATATTGACTAGGACACTTAAGTTTGAAAATGAACAAATATGTGATCTTAAATCTCAACCATGCATATGCTTAGTTTTTGGAAAAAGGAAGAATGGAAAATGGAGATCCAAAGGTGGACCAGTAAGAGGAAATAGTAATGAGAAAGACTATTTTATAACTAATCACATGGTAAAAAGAGAAAATAAGTAAAAGGAATAGGATAAATAAAATCAAGTCACCCTGATAATTATATATAAAAATCAAGGCTAATGAAAAAAAAATCATGAAGATATAAGGTAATAACAAGCTAAATATGGTGATTTTATGACAATTTGTCGGGTCCCATCTACGGTCTTATAAAACAACTCACAAAATAAATATCCAAGGCATGTAACAAGAATAAAAGATAAATATAAATCAAAGATAAGGAATAAAAAAACAAATGCAAAAAAATAGAATATAAAATCAATAATAAATATAGTACAATAAATAACATAACAATATAAGATAATTAAGAATCTGACACAGTGTCAAATGATATAGTCAGATATAGAAAAGTAAATAAAGATGGATCACACATAAAATCCAAATATAAATATAAAATTACCATGCATGTTCTTATAAGTACTAATAAATCTATCCACACACATTATCCAAGACATCAGATAAATCTCTATGAAATTGGATACGAATTATTGTTAATGTGTCATCGATCTTTGTTGAATACTAGGAAAATACTTCTTTTCTAATCTCCTCAACTAAAAAATTAGGACTACTCATTAGATCATGTTGAGGAGGGAAATCAATCAAAGGATGATCAAAAGAATGTGTGGGAATGGGATCTATATGAGAAGGAAGAAACAATGGTGGAGAAGGATCCATAGGTGATGGAGGGTCCACAGGTAGAGAAGGAACCACAAGAGGTGTAACTATGGGAGAATAAGGGGGAACCTTCTTATTAAAATGACCTATTTGATAAATAGTATCTCAACTAGGGATAACTATAAGATGATCCTTATTATGCTATTAAAGGATATGATAACAATCAGTATGATGTGTGTCATATTGGTGTCATATACAATACCTCTCGCCATACTTAGGTATATAGTCAAGAAGAAGCTTGGGAAGAGGTATGGTAGTGTCTATGGATGGGGAAGAAGGATCCAAGGTATCAATATATTCGTGTAACTTATGACAATGGGTATAATAATGAGTATATATCCCATGAAAGCAATATATATGCTTGGGAGTGTGTTTAGGAGGAACACTCACAGGAAAAGGTGTAACATGTGTGGAAGAAGAGGGAGATGACTCATCACCCCATTTGGTGGGAAAAGGATCCATCTTTTTTAAAGGAATCAAACCATCACCAAGAGGAGGTTATGATGGTGAAGGAATAAAACTAGTCTTAAAAAGAAGATAACTAGTGAAAGAAGCAAGATTTAACTCACCAACAATGGAAGAAGCAATAATAATTGGTTTTAACATAGGTTCCACTATGGGAAAAGTAGGATCAATAGAAGGTCTAAAAATTTCAGCACTAATATTAGGAGTAAACCAATGATGGGAATCAAGGAACCTAAGAAAATTGTAAGGATTGGTCACAGCATGATCCATGAGTATAGTCATATGGGGCTCCTCAGAAACTAGATGTGTCGGTGCCATCTCTACTCTATGATAAATAGGAAAAATACAATAATCAGGAATTTAAAAAGTTGGAATACAAAATGATGCATGAAAATACTCAAGTAAATATGAATGATAATTCATAATGTCAACATCACAGGGTTGGACAAGACCACCTAATAAAGCATTGTCGAAGGAATAGCCATCATCATAATTAGGCAAATGAAGATTGATGACACAAGCTATAATAACTTTGTCATTAGAAGAAGCATGGTGAATAGAATGATGAGTCTTAGATAAGACTATAGGAATTTCATCGCAAGGAGGTTTTTAAGAAAAAGGCTGCAAGGAAGAAGAAAGTTATGAGATGAGATGAGGCATGAGATTAAAATTTTTGATCTTGAGATTAATCTCACTAGGTTCATAATCATTGAAGTATAAAAGGTTGGAAGGAATATTAACATAATATTAATATGACCATTGTATCCTTTGGTTGAGTTTATAGGAACATTTAGATGTTACGACTCATGAAATGGAACATTAGGTAAAGGCTAAGGAGTAATAATCTTATAGACACCATGAGCTTATAATTGTTTAAAATTCTAAGGGTTAGTATCTCATTGAATCCTATAAATGGATCTATTATGAGGGAATTTAATGCATTGGCAAGAATAAGTAATAGACTCACATATGATGAGTCTATGGCATACCAAGAAAGATGTTATAAGAAAGAGGGAAGTTAAAGATCATCACCTTCACATGAATAGTGATAGGTGGGATAGTAATGAGAAGCCACACACACCCAAGAGGAGGCATTTGCCTTATATCATATCCTTGGTAGGTGCTATGTGTGGAATTAAGATTGAATTAATAATATCCAATGGTTTTAATGAAATTAAGAGAAGTAATACAATTTTCATAACCCTCATCAATCAAATCATGCTTAATTTGGATATCATTGATTTGGATGCTAATAAATATGGGAGGATCATTTGCATGAAGTAGAATCTTATCAAGAATCATAGATGTGATGGGAAATTTTGATGAAAGATAAGTTTCAATAGTTTACTCAACATTAATAGACATCTCTTCACATTATTGCAAAATATTATCCTTAGAACCAAATAAGGCTACCTCTCATCCCACTAAGGGAGGATGAGGGACATTCATCTACAATAATAGTTTCATAAGATGATTCTAATGATGGGGAGATGTCCTCATGAGCTCAAGAAATTTAATTTAAGAAGGGGGATTAGTGAGTTCCATAATAGGATCTAACTCATCATAACCCATAAGAAGGTTGTTAGATATAGGCATGTAATGGTTATGGTGGTCTTTGAAAGGAAGAGCTAAATAACATTGAAACTTATGTTGATAAGAATGAGAAGGTATAGAATAAGGTTGTAAATCATGTTGATATGATGAACTAATAGGTTCAACTTGATCTTGAGAAGTAGAAGAGGTGTTAATTGAAGGTTGATTAATATTAAAAGGAGAAGATGATGGAAGAGTGGTAGAAATAGCATGGGACATGTTATCCAAAGGAGAATAATAAGTTGGATCTTCATCAAAGGTTATAAGATCTTCTTTCCCCAATTCATTTAAATGAGGTTGAGAATAATATTGGATAATATGGTATACTTGAGAAGGAGAAAGGGGGTCAGATAGGTTGAGAATCAATGCAAGCCACTACTCTTCACATATTAGTCATGCTAACCACATTTTATTTAAAAATTGGTTCCACAAGACTTTCTAAATTATTGGTGGAAGAGATGGGATTGGCTTTGTTTTCTTGAATTGGTTGATGATTAGGTTGATTATTAGGTAAAAGCTGCTTATAAATAACTAAATGAGTGTTTACATGATTCAAGGCTTGAGCTCTATCATGATTTTTGTATTCTTTGAACACATGCTCATAAGCTTATTGACATTGGAACATGATAGAATTATAGTCAAAATTAGGTCCAAGAAGAAATTCCATAGCTAAATTACTAAGATGTCTATAAGCCTCATGAGAATGACCCCAACTATCATGAAATCAACAAAACTTTATAGGATCATACCAGGGTTTCATAAGATGAGTAGGGTCAATTTCATGAGGAAGAGGCCTAGGTAGACATTTAATCAATTGAGCTAAGGAAAGAGGTTTATGAACATTAATGTTGTTTGTTAAGAAATAAGGATTAGTAAATTGTTGAGAAGAGGAAACTAGTTCTGAAGAAGGGGTAGGAATCATAGATTGAACATGGTGAATGGTATCATATGAATTGAAAACACCCTCATTGGTAACATTGTGGTTTTCATTGTTAATTAATAAATGAGAACTCATGGAAGTTTGGGGTGGCTCAAATTTATGCATAAATAAATCTTGTTATTTAGCTTGATCAATATCTTCTTCCCAAGTGCATGGAGAAAGGATACAGACTCGATATTGTAATTTGTGATAAAGATCATTTGTTAAGAGATTAAAAATATTATCATTAGCCATGTTGTGTTCACATTTATTTGATAAAGTCTTCTATCATTTAACAAAAGCTTGGGTAGTTTCATTTTCATTTTTCTTGTAATTGATGAAATGGGCCAAAGTGTTTTCAATAAGATCACTAGTTTGGAATTATTGAACTAAAGCATTCACTAAATCTTCCAAACTAGTAATGGAATGAGGTATAAGTCAGTTATACCAATCTAAGGCATCACCTTTGAGGGTCTTGGCAAGGAGCTTGGTAGAAGAAAATGTGTTTAATTTAACACAATCTTTATAAAGATTCTCAAATGTTTTAAGATGAAGAGAAGGATCAATTGATCCATTGTAAGATATTGTAGGTGTTATACCTCCTATATAAATGTTATAAATTTGAGTAGTGATAGGTTCATTTTGTAGATGCTTGATAGTTTTATTGATTAAAGAAGGTTTAGGAATAATATTGCCTTGAGAATCTCTAAGAGGGAGGGAGGAACACTTTCATTATGTGTGCCCCAATCCATTGGTTGTGGTTGTGTTTATAGATGAAGAAGGTGATTTTGTATTCTCATCATTTTATTTGTGCTATGGGAGTGGAAAGCATTCATTTAATTAAGAGTTTTAAATAGAACATGGTGATTTTGACTGACATTATTAGAAGAGTGGGTGTTGGTATTAATAGCTTGGGTACCACTATTGGTGTTGTTGAGAGCTTGAGATTAATGATGAGAATGAGAGGCAATAGTGGCAAATCTTGATTGTGTAGGAAAATATGGAATAGTGAATGAAAGAGAGGAAGAAACACTAGAAACATGAATGCCTTGGGTAGCAAATAATGAGCTAGTGGAAGGATTTTAGGTAGCGGATCTTAAGGGAGGTCCACTAGATGTAGAACCAACCATGGTAGCTAAGATACTAGGCATAGAGGTATAAGAAAGGAAAGAATAAGAAGAAGCATGAGAAGAGGTCATGACCAAAGGGAGAGGTTGTGAAGAAAATAAATCAGTACTACCAAATCCATTTGAGAATGTAGAATGTGGTGAATGAGGTTCATTATCTTGAGCACTAATCATGAGATTGTAAATGGTAGATGGATCTTTCCATTTATGTTGCGGAGATTGGTTAATAAAGAAAAACATTTAAAGAGTCTACTTTAGCTTAGGTTGGCTATCTAGGAGAAAAGAATGATTATGGTGTAAATAGGTATCATGAAGGAACCCATAGTCCATTATTCGAGTTGCAATATGAACATTACTAGTATTTACAAAAAGAAATCTACTTTATTTATGGGAAACCCTATGAGGATTGGTGAATTCCATAATGCCTACTATTTGAAATTTAGTTTTGTCACCCAAAAATAAATCCATGATGAAAGAGGAAGGAAAGTAAGATAAGAAAATAAAGGATTCAAAAAGTGATAGAAACAAAGCTAGGTTGACCCGATTGACCTAGTGTAAAATAGGGACAATAAAGATGGATATGATCTATAGAACTAACCTAGTACAGAGAGTAGAAGTTGATAAAAAAAGGGGAAAAAGGCCTAAAAATTGGTCTAGGTCAACCCAATCAACCTAGTCTAGTGTATAGGAGTTGTATAAACTACTAGGTCGACCAGGTTAACCTAGTGCAGTTGATAGAGGTAGAAAGCATGGTTTGGGATAGTACAAAGTTGAGCTAGTTGACATAATACAAAAGAAAGGAAAAGAGAAAGGATCAATAAAAGGATAAAAAAATGAAATGAGATATACTTGTAGCTAGTCTAGAAAAATATATATTAATAATGAAATACATAATGAATTGAATTAACATTGGTCAATCCAATTGGCATACATAAATAGATTGCAATTTTGAAAGAAAATTATAGAGTAGAGTAGAAATAGAGACATAGAAACTAAACTGGGTGTTTTGGAGATGAAAACAAAATACTTAATTGATGTATAACCTTGGAGAGAATTGGTCTAATCTATAGAAATAGGTCAAGTTGGTTGATTAAGTGAGACATCAACCTACTGTAAAAGATAAAAAGTATGTAATGCAACCTAGTTGACCTAGTAGACTGAACTGGATGTCTATAAATGTGTTAAGTTGAGATGGTCAACCTAGTTGAATAGACTAAAAATTTATAAATTTGGAATCTAGAACTTGTACTATGAATCTTGAATAGGAACCTACTACAAAGTGGATGGAAGTGTGCTAGGTTAAACTAATCAACCTAGTAGGATGAATAGAAAGTCTACAAAGTCCTGGAAACCTATGTTATATTAAGCTAGTTGATCTAGTTGCCTATCCCTACACACAAATAAAAATAGTTGGGTTGACTAATTCAAGCTAGATAGTCAAAACATATGATAAAAAAAGATGGTAAACTGAATAAAATAAGTGAAAGAAACCCTATAAGGGTTTGATTCATGTTGGGTTCACTAGAATGTATGTAATTAGAATTGCATGGTGTACATGAATAAATCTTAGATTGGATAAGATAGATCACACCTACATTTTTTATTAGGGCACACAATTGTTAAGCTAGAACATGACTAATATGAGGACCTGATAGACCTGATTAAGAGATCACTTGTATCATCTATCACAACACATCATGCTAGGTAGGGTTTCAAAGCCTATAGTCTAACACAATCACACAACAACCCTAAAAGAGTCCTATGGTTTCTATATTCACTTATGATAATAAAAAAGAAAGTAAACTATTATAGTTCTCACCAAATCTTGTGGCACAAAGTGGGGGTTAGAGTAAAACAAGTAAATAAAAACTAAACTAAACATGTATAGGAGACATATACTCACATCAATGTATATATATTCCTAATACTTAGAAGAGAAGAATACAAATGCATTATCTATCTACTCTTACAAAGGAGAGATAAAGTTTGGAATATTTACCTTTGAAGATGAACTTACTGAGTCTCAACATCTCCCTTGGCCAATGGTGCTTTGCAAGAAATTGTTGTGGCTTGTAAGGACAACTAAGATAAATCAGCTCTAGGCTACAAAACTTACCTAAGAATCTAGAAAACTTCTCTACAAGACAAGATTGGATATCTAAAATAAAGTATTAAACCCTAAAGCTTTATTACTCAAGTAGAATGGTCAATAAGTAGATGTTCATTCACATTTCTTCTCTTAATTCGACTTTATTATGAAATAATAAGTAATGACCTTGTATACGTAGTAGTATCTCACCCTAAAGACTTTTAGACATGTCAGTTATGTTAGGTCAATTGAGTTGACCTAGCACATTATCAAGATAATGCCTAAAGTTTGTGCTAGGTTTGTCAGGATGCAAAGCAATAAGGAAAGACAAAGTATCCCCAAAATAAGCTAGGTCAACCAGGTTGACCTACTTACTAAATAGGTAAAAAGGGAAATAAATTAATAAATGAGGGATAAAGCATGAAAAATGGTGGGAATAGATATGAAAGAGAGAAATAATCTTAGGGTTCAAGGTTTTAGGAGGCAAGAGTGTAGATAACAAGTGGCAAAAGGAATAATAGTCTTATGAAGCAACAAAGTTCTACCCACCCCTTTCTTGGTGTACTCCTTAAGGCATGCACTCAGATAAATTGAGACTCAATAGGTTCTTTCAATATATGAAGTATCAATAATCAGTAAAGTGTGAAAATATTATGTGTATACATATGCCCCAATCAAAGCTCATCATGTGCCACATAAGTGCAACACAGGATGGTGCTTCGAGATAGAACATGACGACACATAATGTTGATGCTAAGTAAAGTAAAATAATAAGAAAATAAAATAAATTAAATGATGGAAATGAAAAATACATACCTTTAACTTACTTTAGTTCTAGAGAAGAAGACTGGAAGAAAGTGGTGTCTAATGTAAAGCACACTAGGCGAACCTATATAAGTTAATGCAAAAATAGCCAAAAAAAAAAAATGGAAGATAGGAATATAATGCTAGAAAATAATCTCTATGTCATCATGAATCTAACACATTTTATGGTTTACGAAATGGATGAATAGAAATAAAGATATGAAAAAATCTAAAGGAAAATAAATGAAGAATTTGAATGGCTAAAAAATAGTTTCAAATATGAAAAAGAAAATTAATTTTGTCATTTTGCATTTTAAGAGAAGATAAAAAGAATCTCTAGAGAGAAAAAAAGCTATAATGGTGAGGTAATGACATGCTAGACAAGAGGGAGCTCTAGGAGTGAGAACGGGTGCACTACAGGTATGCATCTAAGAATCTTAAACTAGATTTTGAAATTTGAAGTGAATTAAGTTAATTTTTATAAAATTTTAATTTTAATCATTTATATATGATAAAAATGAACAAAATTAGATTATAAAGGAGGGAAATGGGAAAATGGGAAATGGGTCAGAAGGAATTAGGGAAAAATCCAAAAAGGCAAGTTTTTGGCAAAATGTGCTAGGTCAGCACACTAAAACCTACTAGGTCAACTAGGTTAACCTAGTAGAGTAAGTCAGGATAAAATCCATGTGGTTGACCTAGAGGGTATAGGTCAACCTAGCACATTATAGAACCAAAAACCTATTGTGGGATATCTAGTTGATCCATAAGGGCCAAAATAGAAACTTAGCACCAGAGAAAGGAGGATAAGAAGAAAAATAAGGAATGTGGAGAAAAATAAGATAAAAATAGGAATTTTTTTTGTCAAACTAGGTTGACTAGGGAACCAGAGAAAGCTTAAAAAATCATGCAAAATGCTGAAAGAGAGCTAAAATGGTCTAAAATGACCAAAAAAGGGCAAGGGGGACCAAAATAGGCTAAAATAGATAAAAAATGAATAAATTATATGTGTTTATGATTAAAAATAGAATGTATAAAGAATGTATTGTGATTATGCATTACATGGAGGAACTAATCCATCCTTTGTTATTTCTTGATTATAAAGACAATGATATTGAGATTGTTAGATGTTTCTTGGATACCAAACTTGTTGGAGAGATTTCAAGATAGAGATAGGGCTAGATTGATATCTAGAGGTCTATAAGGTATAAAAGATACGTGTAGGATACCCCTGAGCACATACCTATTAGATATGTTCCTTCATTATTGGGAGTGATTAACTAACACCTTCAGATGGGAGGTGGATGGGGATGTGATAGAGGTGGATATCATACTAGAGGATGTCCATGCCATCCTTGGGCTACCAATGGTAGGAGCACCAATGACCACAGGGATATTAGATAGTGAAGAAGAGAGGAGAGCCTTACCCATGTGGGATAAAGTATCATAAATGATATTAATAGGATAGAGAGTGAGTATGGATGATGTATATATATATATATTTTAGATTTTAGATCTTTCGAAGGTGGCGATAGGCCTTATGATACAGTGGGTGCTCTATCACAAATCAAATGGAAAAGTAACACTATACATGGTATCCTTGAGTAGGAAGATGTTAGAGGATGGGGTGGTATATAATATAGGCTTTGCCACCTGGGTCCATCTCATGCATGATCTATATGAGATGATGGTTAAAGTGCAAAAGACTATGGGACTGACCATACTATTAATAGCATGGATATTTGAGAGATTTCCTATATATCGACTAGCTGGGTTACCCCATGTGGTCGATGATAGGTCACTTCAAGTGAGGAGATGAAGAGAGGACCAGGTAGTGTGAGTCATGCCCAACATTCTATCACTAAGGATAATTAGATGCATCAACATAGTATGGTGATCATATGAGTAGCTAGTGACTACGTAGGAAATTTCAAACATAGTTAGACTGGCACTAGAGAGGAGAGAGGTGATATGATACTATACATGGTGGAGAGATCCACATCTAGTGGCATGAGTTCTAGAAAAAATGGGTCTACCTCATTTAGTGACATCAATACTCATGCCCAATTAGTGGATTTAGTATTTGAGGGAGTCATGAGGGAAGAGTGGATTTGGACCATTGATAGTGAGGCTGACATTATGGCCATATCGAGAGTGACCATAGACTAGTTATGCATGATGAGGGGTGGAATAGGAAGAGGAGGTAGAGATAGTGATACTAGATATACCACGACTATCTCTAAAGAGAGATGAGATATGGCCATCAAGGACATAGAATTAATGGAGGTAAGAGGAAAAATTAGAGACCATCATCATATTTAATGAGTCAAAAAAGGAGCTAGAGGAGACATAGATGAATGAGAGACCACTCAAGTGCAAGTTGAGATGGACATGAGCCATAATATCCAAGTTCAAGTTAAGGAAGTGACCTACAGAGGAAGTACTAGGAGGTCACACATATGGGGAGAATGTGTTATGTGGTCATGGGATGGTGAGACCATAGTAGATAAGATAGATATAGGTAAGAAATATATGATTGATTTATTGCTTAAGATTTGATTTGAAATATAGATAGATAGATATTGTGATATATGATAGTGATCTAATATCCATTTGGTGTGATTTTTTAGGTGTACCTAAGGATGAGGATGAGAGATGGGTGTCCTTGGTTAGGGAATCACTCTATGACATCTTAGATGATACTCTATATCCATACAACCCCATGACACTAGAGAATCTAAGTGTATAATCTATTCGAGCTCAAGTGAGCTAGTTTAAACTAGTGAGAAAGGCCATGAGGTAGATACATATGTAAAGAGAGGGAACAACCACTAGTAGAGATGGGTGAATGAGAGAGGTAGGCCTATTAGGTCCTAGTTGATGAGAGAGCTATGCATCTATAGATAATGACATAGATGACATATGCATATACAATAATGTAGACGTAGCTTACATAGGCACATGTAGTGACCCAAACTGAGTTGGTATAGGCACAAGTGTAGATAACACATATAAAAGGATAGGTAGAGGAATTGAGATCTTAGATTTTCTCATTAATACATACCATTCAAAGGAGTTAGATTGAGGCCCTAGTAGGTAGCATGGCTAGGCCACGAGATAGATAGGATAAAGCCCATCCCTAAATTTGGAGCATTGTTTATGGTTTTATATTTTGTATAAAAATATTGAGATATATAAATGATGTATCATTTTTTATTACTAATGTGATTATGTATGTGGTCACTATGGATATATTTTTATCATTTTTATGGTTATGTATCTGAATGCTTTGGTTATATTTCTTTTTAGAACATATATTTAGATGTACTGTATATGCTATAGGAAATATATGTGATGTGGTTTCTTTTATATCATTATGAGAAAAACATGTATGGTTAAAAAGAAATAGGCAAAAATAATTGGAAAATATAATCAATCAAAAATGTACTACACACTAATTCAAGCTGGGAAATGTGTAATAACATGAAAAATGACAAAGTATAAAGAACCAAGAAATGGCAAACAAGATGGTAAAAAGGGGATTTGTTTTAAAACCGAAGATGAAATATTTTTTGTGCCAAATTAAAACAAGTGAAATCATACTATATCATGTTGCGAAGTATGAAAAAAAATGTAATAAAATGGAAGGTATGCAGAGGATCACACAAGGTAAAAAAAACAAATGAAAAGTCAATGAAAATTTGGTCTTAAATTTATCACACTAATTCAAGCTAGGAAGTATGAAAAAATTCAATAAATGTTTAAATATTACATGCACTAGAAAAATAATAAAATAAGAGGAGAAAGAAAAATGAAGCATAAAACATACTAGTTCAAGCTGGGAAGCATGTCAAATGACGTGTAACTTCATAATCAATAGAATCTTATCACAAACTTGACACATGTAATTTGATGGTGACTTGATTTTTGGAAAACTTTGTGAAGAGGGTTGTGTCCTATCTAAGGTCTTACACTGTAAATCAACAAAATAAACACCACATGGGGTAGAATAAGCATGAAAAACCAAGTACATGGGAAATAAGGGTAGTAGGATTAAAAAATCATAAATGAAAAAACCAAAAGGATTCCAAAACAACATTGGCAAGAAGAATAATAATATTGAATTGAAATGAAAGAGGTATGGTAATTTTGTGAGGAATTGTTGGGTTCTATTTGTGGTATTATACTGCAACTCACAAAATAAAAACCAAAGGGGTGTGATAAAAAACCAAGATGATATTTCTTAAGAGGAAATATGAGGAAAGGGAATGAAAAAGGGAGTGTAAAAATAAAATACTTATGCATATTAAGAGAAGACATTAAGAGATAATAAAACATACTAAGAACATGAGAACACACTAAGTGACTAGTGGTCATCTATGTACAAAGGAAACCTATTTCCTATAGACACAAAGCCTATTAGGCAGATAAACGTGCTACTAAGATTAGCTCATGAAGATATATTAGTACAATGAAAAGTAAAATGGACCTACCTCCCCATGACGTGTTCCCTACTCCTCAAGACCCCTTATAGAGCCATTGATCTACTTGCCTATAGACACAAAGCCTAATAGGCAAATAAATGTGCTACTAAGATTAGCTCATGAAGGTAAATTAGTACAATTAAAAGTAAAATGGACCTACTTCCCCATGATGTATTCCCTACTCCTCAAGAACCCTTATAGATCCATCGATCTACTAAAAATATTGGGTCATCTATATTATCTATAGGATTAAGAGTTAAATATGATGCTTTACATGTGGTGGGAATTTGAGTAATTATAGGTCATATAGTAGGTATTTCTATAAATAGAGACATTGGTGGAATTGGGGCATTTTTTTTCTACTTGAATTAGACAATTTTCTACTCTTATTTTAATTTCATAAGCATTCGGAAGTGTAGTTCCACCCATTAACTAAATAATAATAGCTATATCACTATTAAAGGCTCTTAAGTAATATAGGAAAGCATTATTTAGCGTTGGATTGACCAATACTATAATTTTTTGTCTTTTGAAAGAAAAAATTTAAATTAGTCATGTGCTTATGAGGCCCATTGAATATAAGTTAAATATTCAACAATGGAGAGGTGGTCACTCTTATATTCAAATTGATTGCATAATGTAGTGCCTAAGTCATCCCAAACATAGATGGAACTAGGAGGGAGGCCTATGTACCATTGTAAGGCTTTACCCTTGAAAGACGAGACTAGGAGTATGATTATAACATTATATTATACCACATTATGGACCAAACAAAGATTTAAAATGTCTCTTATATGTTACATAGGAGTGGTGGAATTTTCACTAGTAAAATATGAAAGGCTTTTTAAATTTGAGATAGGTATATCATCATACTAGGCCAAATAGAGTGGGTTGCCTTCGTTGAAGTCTACAAAATTTAAATTTCCAACCATAGTGGGAAGTATGAAACTAATGGGAATATTTGAAGGAGATGTAGATAAATTTTTAGAATATACTATAGGGTAAGGTACAACTTATCCTAATCTCTTTTTAGGTGAAAATGACAATTCCAAAAAATCATCCCTCTTACCTTTGGTATATGATCTTGTTTACTTATTTGGAATATGTAAACCTTAAATTCCTAAAGATGTAAGAAGTAGAGTCACCAGGCTATTTTGGAATGTCTATAGGGAATTTAAAACATTTGATGAAAATAACACCAATATCTTTATAATTTTTACGTTTCATCGAGCATCCCAAAAACTATTATCACATAGATTTTGCACCTGTGTTATTATTTTAGCTCACTGTACAAAAATATAATGATATAATGGGATCATCTCCAAATTATAGGACCTTGGTGAATTTAGGTGAACCTAAAGAGAAGGATATATTACTTTAACTAAATATGGTGCAACTTATAAACTACTAGCCTATGTATAAATTCTACTTCTTAGTGATCTTACTCCTAAACTAGGGTTTGGCTATGAGAAAAGAGTTTTGGGAATGAAATTTTAAAACTAAAAATGGTGATTACACCAAATATTTTTTATTATATTTTAATTCTTGTTTGAATTAACAAAATAGAACAATAAATATATTGAAATTTTTAGGAGCACAAACTCATGCAAATGTGAAACCAAAGGCAATACTAGGTATTTTTCATACAAGGGACAAGATTATTTATTTTTAATCAAATAATCTTTAAAAAGGGTAAAATAATAACACAAATGAAATGTCATGACTTAAATAATAATTATAAAATCCACAAATATTTAAATAACCTTGCATACACAAAGGTTACATAGACAAGAAAGGCAAATCTTCAATCTATTCTCATTATCTAGGTTATAACATGTAGACAAGTTATTCATAATGTAGAATAATATCTCTAAAAGTAAAAATATAGATGGGATATTCCATATTTCCCATATTTGTGTAAAAAAATATCATAAAAGAGATGTATTTAATAAGGAAATCCATGCCTAGTTGAAGAATATGCATAAATCTGGAAACTCCATGAAAATAGGGCATGATATTTAGCTTTAATGTAACCCTTGGAAAGGTGAATGGTTTGAAAATAACATGCAAGATATGAGCATTCCAATTAACTAGTAAGGTGTGGAGGGGAGTTGTAAATCTTCATGCAATACCTTTTCTTCTTCAGTTTAGCTGTAATGGCTCTCTTTGCAATGAGGCACCAAAGTAAAACTCAATCTTTAGAATAAAAGGTAGCTTTAGATAACTTAAGTTACTTTTTGCAAAACCTTAACTTGAAATTTTAAATTGGGACATTTAAAAATTTTAAGTCATAAATTTTTATCAAAATTGGAAATGCATTTTACAATATGTGTTTTTACAACTTAAGCAACAAAAGCTTGTCAAAATGGAAAGTGTAATTTTAAAGTTTGCTTCTTACAAATTTCAATCTATCAAAATGGAACATTGAAATTACACATGACTCTTTCTCAAAAAGAGATCAAAATTATAGTTTTAATTTACAACATTTACTTTTTCAACTTTAAAATATTTTTTAAAATAATGAAAATACAATATACAAGAATGCTTTTGATATAAAGAATTAATCTACAATCAAAACATTTGATGACCCTTTATCCTTATTGGCCTATATTTTCTCAATACATGCATCAAAATTCTTGAAGATATCTAAGATTATATCTTCATCAACACCAAAGGAGTAGAGGTGGATTATCATGCATTTTTCTATTTTATTAGAGATTTCCCTTCTAAAGGCTCTTTAGTCTTGAGTATCTTTTCCCATTTGATCTAATGTGTTATGATACTTGATGAAACAGTAGATAGAACTCAAGATGAAGGTTGTATCTCTTGTTGATTCTCTTTTGACCACTTGTTTGAATTTATCTTGAACTTCCTACACTAAAAGGACTTGAATCTTCAAATTGATTGCCTAACATGACAATTTATTCAACAAATATTCAATGTCATATACCATATCACTAGCCTTGTCATGTGCAGCCTTGGATTTATTAGCACTATTTATGAACATCTTTATTCTGAATTGAGTTGCTTTATCTAGATCCTCTTGCTCTGAATCATTTTTTAGTATATTTTTTATAAAGGAGTATGTCAACATCAATTGAGTCCATAGCTTTTAATTTTGGATAGAAAATATTCAATATTTCTACCTCTTCTTAATACTTATTTATTCTTATCTATATCAGAGTTTTATAGTGGTCTTGTTGACATTCTAAGTCACCCATTTATTGATGTAAGGCCTCCTAAGGCTTACAAAGAAATAATGATCCTATGAAGTCCCAAGTGATCAAATCATAAAGTGCGAAGGTGATTCCCACTAATGTCTAAGCCTAAGATAAAAGCATAAGTCTACAAAATAGTATAGTGATGAATCATACCTCCATAAATATTTCAATGTGTATCTACACATAGGTTTCTATGGTGAACAAGTCAAAAGGCACATATTTTTAAGGATGAAAGCATGAGCTTCTAAATAGCCAAGTAGTGAGAGCATATAATAAGTGATCACAAATTAGGAGGGACATGTTAAAGACCTTTAGTCTTCATGTGAAATTTTATTAATGAGAATTAAGTTCACTTCCTTCTATTATTCTGATGATCTATGTGTTATTTTATGTCTATTGATCTCTATTTATGAGTAATGTTCACTCCTCTCATTATCATTCACTCTCAACACCTCCTCATTGAACTCAAATCTCACTTGTAGTTCATATTTTGTGTGCACTTGGGTCTGTGTTGATGTTGTATGTAGAACATTTATCATCCCTCCTAGTGTTTTGTTATGTTCCTACACCTCTATGCAAAATAACTATGGATTGGAGTGCCCTTGGTAGAATCTGTGTGGAAACATCTTGTTCAAAAGCATTTTTAGTCTGTTTATGGCATTATGATCACTCTCTCTCTCTATTCTAAGCACATTACCTTTTTTATTTTTAAAATATCTTACCTTTTCCCTCAATATCCTACATTTAGATTAGCATTATTTTACCTTTCTACTCTTTAATCCTATGTGTTGGTCTTAAATTAGGTGCACTTAGAATATAAGGAATGCAACTTACTCTAGAGGTCCATCCCAAGGAGTGTGAGGTTCCCACACCTTTGGGACATTTCCATCATTATGGTGAGACAACTAATTTTCATGTGTACATCCACATGATATTACTTCTATGCCTAGTGCCCCTTCACAAATCACTCTCATGCCATGAAGCATCCATGGGTGCACATTTTGAATGACAAAAAATCCATTACAAATTTAATAACTATGTTTCCTTTTGAAATGAGCTCTTTTGCCTATTCCTTTATGGCCCTTATCATTCTACCAATTTCTATCACTAAATCAAGTTTTGATTTATTTATTGTTTGAGTAATAAGTTATGCTAGTTGAATAATGGGTTCAATGTATTTATTGAGTGTAGTCATTAATTATTCAACCTTGTTATTCATCTCATCCTTAGTGACCTTGTCACTATCCATTTTCTCAAAAAGAGAGTTAATTCTGGATTGAAAATCATATTTCAATCCCTCTCTTGTAATACTTCCAAGGTGAAATTTTGATACCTAGTAATCCCCCACCACTAGATCTTCTTTCTATTTGTCTAGTGTGGGGACTACAATCTCTACATACTTTCCCTTGTTGAATCATACAATATCTTTAAAATAGTTTGGGGAGTTGTTTTGGATTTCTTGTCTACGTCTGTGAGGCCAAAATCTAATGTGTTCAGGGATATCATCTACTTGCATTTCTTTACCACTATATGTGCTTCCAACTAGGATTAAAATCCTATTATGATGACACTATCATTTAAGAATATTCAACTAAAGATGTTATATTGGAGGGAATGGTGACAAGTGTTGTATTTTTCACTGATATTACCATTGATTGTTTGGCAGATGTTTTTACCACCTCTTCCCCATTTGTGGGTTGAGGTTTAATATTTGTATCAGATTCCTGCTACATCTATACCTATTCTATAGGGGTTGGGTTTACTATGTAATTATAATAGGTGGGTGTAATGTAAATGGATGTGTCTACTAGGGGTGTGGGAGAAGGAAGTGATATCAATGGAGGAGTAGAAAAAGGGGATTGGATTTGAGGAACCTATGGAAGTGTGGAGTCAAAAGCCTTAAATGAATCAACCATGTTTTAGGGACACTCAATGTTGGTAAAGTAGGAAAGGTGAAGGGAGATGAAGATGAAGAAGTAGTTATCCCAAGGGTTACAGGGGCTAGAAATATTGTAGTTAAAATGGATGAATCAATAACTATATACTATTGTGTAGAGTTGGTGATTAATGGAATATAAGGAATTATAGATGATATGGAAGGAATTATGGAAGGGGGAGTGAGATTGTGGAAGAGGGAAGTGGAATGAAAACCTAAGTATCACTTGACACAGGTGGGTTAGTGGGAATAAAGGGTGCAATCACTTGAGGTGAAGGAGGAGTGGAGATATGAGGAGGAGGTGTTGGATTTATAGGAATGATAGAGATAGGTGGATGGAGTATCATACATATCAGAGTTAAAACTATAACTGATATGGGGGTTGAAACTATTTTTACTTCAACTACATTTATATTTGTAAATGAAATCATTATAGGTTGATTTGATGCTCCTCCTTGGCTGCTTGATTGTCCCTTCTTGGCCTTTGAATTCTTTTTCCTATTTTGGGAGATTATTTCCCTATCTACCTATTCTAGGAGTATTCTACCACTAGAACCTTCTACTTATGGTGTTACTCCCTTTTCTTTGAGTTCTAGTAGTTTTTCACTGATTCTTAATGTCTATTTGGTCACTTAGACTCATTTACTTCTAATTTAGTTGAGTTTTTTATTGATTATATTGGTGGTTCTATCTATTAGAGAGAAATACTCAAGAATGAAACACCTCACTACTGGAAGGGGCAGTGTATAGGTTTTGTTCTCATGGTATCCTTTATCTATTGGGGACTCTCATCAACCAAATCCTGAGGGACTAATGCTATGTTGAAGGCCTTGATCTAATTAAGGGTCATTCTAGATTAGTTGTTCAGTATTACTACATCTTCATCTTCTAACTCTTCCTAGTAGTCTTCATAATAAGGGACATGGGAATATGTTTAGATTCCCAGTGTACTAGTGATGTTTCCATGGACATTATAGAATGTCTTTACCTCCAAGGCTCTTAGGGTCATTTGTGTCTTTTTAGACTTTGTACATTTGGATTTAGTTAAGGAAGGGCATGTGTACCTATCTATGCTAATGGGGAAATGACTTCCCACCTTGTGTTTACTATATTATAACTTGGGAGTTTCAACTAGTTTCCTCAGAAGCTCCATTAATTCCCATTTTTCACTCACATATCTTGGGAGTGTGTTGTGAGAATTATTGAATGCACATAATCTAATGTATTATTATGTGGGGAATTGGATGAAATAAGAACCCCAATTGGTAATCTCTGAAGTGGTAGCATTAAATAATCTCTTCTTCTTTTGTTCCTTGTGGAACATAACTATGACACAATTGATAAATTCATCATTCACTCTTCTAAAGTGCTTCCTAATAGCCTCAAGAGTGAGGGTACTAGCCTCAAGAGTGAGGGTAGGATAATAATTGATCACTTTATTTGCCTAGTCAACTACTATATTGAGTCTTGGGAAAGCTCTCCATTTGGCCAATAGATAGACTAGATAAGAAGTCATATCAAATTTCCTTGTGTTCTAGACATCCATAAACTACTTGTGGATGGAGTCACTAATTATTTTTGTAAAGTGGATGTATTTTTTGTTTTTGTATATCACCCAAATATATAAGTACATCTAATCTTGGAAGATCTTTAAATTGAGGATACTAGTGATCCTATGTAGGAGTATAATTACATCAGCTACCTCATTATTAAAATAATCCTTGCCAATGTCTTAGGAAATCTGGTGGATGAAGCCTTAAGGATCTTTATCCTTTATTTTTTCATTACTCTTTGAAATATTGTGTTGTTTTCTTGATGAATATGGAGTTATATCTAGGTTTAGGTATCAATAAGATGGAGTCTATGAAGTCTAGATCTAGATTTAGAATTTCCTTAATGAATATGGAGTTATATCTAGGTTTAGGTATCAAGAAGATAGAGTCTATGAAGTCTCAATCTATATTTATAATCCTTTCCCCTTTGTCATTCATCACCTCTCTCTTATCAGCATCATAATGCTTTACTAGTGTAAGTTCCAACTTAGGGCTTTGCACAGTCAGGGAGAATGTTGTTGCTTGGATAAATCCACATTCATAGATGCTCTAGATCTAGACATTATTTAATTTAGAATTTATTTTTGTCTGAAAATCACTTAGGTCAATGTGACTTAGGTTTGTGTCTATAATCTTAGTTGCATTGGATTTTAGACTGAGGGTAATACCAGGTTCTTTAGATTTAAACTTCATCTATTTCCCAAACATGGATTCTAAATAAATTACTAAGGGATAACCAACTACATAGTTTTAAGGTGCAAAATGTAGGTGTAAACTCTGGTGGAGATTGGAGTTGATCTGTGCACTATAAAAGTTTATAGGAATGTCAAGTTTCAATTACACATGAAAATTCCATGGGGATATGGAGTTATACTTGTAGGTAGGAATATTTAGTGGAGATTGGACATGCAAACTACCCCTATGATCTCTAGTGGAAACTCCAGTGGAGATTGAAGTTGATCTAAGAAATGGAAAAGTTTGTGGGACTGTGGGGTTGTAAATATAGGTTGAAATCATGTAGGAAATTAGAGTTGTTATTACAAATGGAAAGTCCACATAGACTATGAGTGAATATTACAAAGTAATCTGTAATTGTTTTGGGAACATGTTAGGAATATTCATTGGTTATATGAATTTATAAAACCTTTGGTTTTCAATGCGCATCTTGTAAAATGACTCATATAAAAAAATAATAACTAATGAGCCTTAAGACACCACAAAGAAAACCTAAAACTTTATTTGAGGCCTATTAAGCAGTGAAAACCCTATTACAACTAGATTCACAAAAGAATGCAAGAAAAATTGAAATCAAGTTAGATTGAGAAAAAATATTGAAAAAATATAAAAAATTAATAAAAATACCATATAGGGGTTAATGGCATCATGGTGTGTAGTGTTGCTCAATTTAGTGTCTTACAAGCATGGTGCATGGTTCGAGGTTACTTGGCAAGTTCATAGAGCTTCAAAATCAAATTAGAAAACTTAAACAATAATTTTATTTAACCCTAATTTCCTTTATATAATGCCCCAAAAATAAATGGCCCAATGGTAGTGGTTGGTAGGGATCTAGAGTCTACAAACACATTTGTAATTTTGTAATTTTGTTAATTGCACTTTGACCTTCAAATTCCATGTGCTTGGCTATTTTGACCCTTAAAAAATGGGAAGGTAGAACTCAAGGAGCAATTTATAACATTTCAAGTTGCAATTTGTAATTAGAGTTTTGAATTCCATAGGAAATATGGTCGATAGGAAGTGGAACTCAAATTTAAATTTGTAACTTTGAAAGTTAAAAATTATAATTAAAGTTTTGGTTTCTAGTTGGAGTGTTGTATAGGGTGTAGAACTCCACTTGTAATTTGTTATTTTACAAGTTACGAATTATGAGTGGGGTTCTAGTTTTTGTGGGGTACTTGGTTTGTGAGAAGTGGAACTTTGCTTGCAATTTTTAACTTTACAAGCTGAAAATAATGAGTGAGTTTTTGGTTTATGTCAATTATAGGATTTGTAAGAAGTAGAGGTTAGGAAGCAATTTTCAAGTTTAGAAGTTACAAATTACAATCCAATATCCAATTTCTAACAGCTTATTATTTAGCATGAAATAGAGGTTTGGATTCAATGTGTAAGTTTTCAACTTGAAAATTTTACGTAGATCTTTGGTTTCTATTAGCTAATGTTTTATGGGAAGTGGAGTTGGGAAGCAATTTGCAATTTTGCAAGTTGTAAATTGTAGTCCAATCTCTAGTTTCTACATACTTAGGAAAATGAGTGTTTTGGGTCAATTTAAGGATTTTTTCCAAAACATTAATGGGTATCCATTAGGGTACTTGGCATTTTGACATTTTTGGGATAAAAATATGAATAATAACTAGCAATTAAAATGATTCAAATGAATTTTCAAACTAATCAAATAACCTATTTAAGTCACATTTATAAAAATTCCACCTTACTAATATTAACCTTGCATTCTAATTTCACCAACTAATACCAACTTGTAATCATGATATGTATAGAACCATAACTTTGATTTGTGATTCATTTCTTTCACATGGGACTAGACCTCAAATTAGCTCAACCTATATTTGTTAAACCAATATCCTAATCACATTTAACTTGAAAAAATGACAAAAATGATATTCATATAGTAAACTCAATATAGAACAAACATCTATCCCATTGCCAATTTCAATAATTGACTGTGTCATAATCAATAAAATATTCAAACTTAAAATAACATCACCCCTACTAATTAACACTAACACATTTGATTACTACCACTTTTAGTTAGACACCCTTACCTCAGTCTTGGATCTCTCACCAAAAGTGGGGGAAAATACAAATAGATTGGTTCAAATATATAGATATTCATACAGATAGGTTCACTCAAATATAAATATTCAAACACGTGTTCACTTAGATACATTTATTCAAACACATGTCTACTCATATATAGATATTTAGATACATAGTTTTAATCAGATACATATACTCAAATGCATAGGTTCACTCAGATACAAAAATTAAAACACATAGGTTCACTTAGATATAAATGTTTAGATATATAGGTCTTCTCAAATACAGATATTCAAACACACATGCCTACTCAAACATATATATTTAGACACATAGGTCTACTTAGATATGAATATTCAAACACATTGGTCTACTCAAATATAAATATTTAGAGACACAATTTTATGTAGATATATAGTTTGACATAGATATATAATTTGACTAAGATATACAATTTAACTCTGATATATAGATGTTTAGATACACAATTACATTACTCAAATATCAATATTGGGGCATGATGCAAAGCACACGACCTTGATCTTTATTTTTAAATTATCATGTGACACTCATATCATCACCAAGATGTGACCAAGATGCCACTAGGGTTTTATTAGTTTGGGTCACATAACCTTCTATAGTGGTTAATCCATAGCCTTCCACCAGACCCATTTTACATATTCATATTTAGTACACATATTAGAGTGGGTCAAGTTGGCCTTGTTTTTCAACATATTTAATTTAAATACTTAGATTCAATACATATATCATAGTGGGATAATGTAGGAGTTATTTATCCACATATTTAGTTTACATAATGAGATTCAGTACACATATCAGAGTGGGGAAATTGGGCCTTATTTCCCTACATTTATTTTACATAATCAAATTAGTCTATATATCAAGGTGGGGAAAAAATAGGGTTTACTTCCACACAATTAAATTAACTATTTAGATTCAGTACAAAGGATACCCACATTATGGATTTCCTCTTCACATATTTCATGCTAGCTCCTATCTAATTCTATGGCCAAGAAGTGAGATAGGTCCAGAATATATCTGCATAGGTAAGCATAGGTAAACATTCTCTTTTTATTTTACTCTATTACTTTCATTTCATTACACAACTAGAATAAAATGGGATTAGATGTATACACCCTAATTTGGTCAAGCAACAACAAGTACTATATCTTTTGTTGATCTTTCACATGAAGGTCTTAGTGATTAATATATCCCTTGATCGTATGGTCATTTTGGGTCTTTTGATATTTATTATATCTTGTTTTCCCAAATTATTGCATTGATAATGGTCCTAAGTCACCTCCTCCAAGTCACAAGGGCCCTTAACCTATCCTACCTAGTCTTAATTATGTTTTTAGGCCTTAAGACACTACCACCATTATTAGGATAGTAACACAATATGGCACTAGTGTCTAATTATGGATCTAGTGTCCAATGGTCATTTTGTCTCATGTTTTGGGCCTTAACCCTACCTTGAGCCTTTTATTATGTTTTAATCCCTCTTTTATGACTTGTTAGCCAAGAAATAAGGTCTTAAATTCAAATCAAGGTTCATTATATATAAATATCCTCTCAAGGCATTTTACATCTATCACTTACTATTTTTTTACATAATTACATAAAATAAACCAATAGAACAACTTAATACTTTGTAAATTACTCAGCTATTACATTTAGACATTGCATGTTTGATCAAATAAAGGCCTAAGTGAATATCATTCAAGCATAACATGAGAACTGAGACCCATATCATTGGGGTTAATTTTAGCAATGACTAGGATAACAAGGGTTATAATTTGCATGATCATAATATCCCACAACCCACTTTCCCCTTTCTTTTTCATTTGATCTGGTTATTTATTTCATGTGTATAGGTATTCATTAGGGTTTCATAAGATATTCAATGAAAATAGTGACACATAAGATATTTTATAAGATATAAAATCACCTACATGTCCCTCAAAACCTCTCGTAGCTTCCCTAAAATTTTCAATTAGCTCATCCAAGAGGAATACTAGTGCCATAATTAAATACTAGCACTACATGGCACTACTATCCACATAAGGGCATTACTATCTAAATCCTAATTTTAGTTACAATCATGACATGAAAGGTATCTAACTATTTCTCAAGTTTGTTTTAGCCTTCTAAGTCATAGAAATACCCATTTTTCTCTAGATAAGTACTATTTATTTACATCTTTCTTATATTGGGAAAGGCTTGTAAAATCAGTTACTTTTTTTTTCATTCAAATTTATTGTTATACTCTACCCGTTGAAAACATAATATTTACATACACTATGTCCTAAAAGGTTAAAAAAATATCTAAGGAGATAAAGAGAAAGATAGATTAGAAGGTACTATTGTGGTGAAGAATTACACCCTTATTGGAGGGTTCTTTAGGCTTTTCCACTCCTAGCCATAATATGGGGACAACCTTATGATATGGGTATCCTATATTGAGGTTGACCCTTTGAAGAAGGCCAACTTTCTCTTCCCTGATCACCTAAACTAATCCTTCTCCTTGGAAAAGGGATAGAGAGGGGGTATAAGGTAAATAAGAGAGCTAAAAGGTTAATGCACCAAATTTAAAGAACACTCACATTATAGACACTATAAATATGCACACTATGATTCTAAATGTTAAAAATCCCCCTGGAACTACATATGACCCTCTTGGGACCATCCTATGCCAATCTGGCCTAACCAAGTTCACCCATAGTCAATTTCATAAATTGACTCAACCTAGCCCTTATGACCTTTTCTTTTAGGGACCTGACCATCGACAATCATGATAACTATTGTGATCAAGGAATTTGACAAAGAGAGGAGGTTAGATCAATTTTTAGTCCATAAAACCATGAAATCAACACACTAACATACTAACATCTCTAAGCCTAGATCTTAGGGGGAGCTTAATGAACAAACAATAATTGAAAACCCAACTAAAATGCAAAGAACAATAATCTTTACCTTCCTTGAGAGGTCCAAATGAGTTCTTCATTGGCTTGCTTGTTTAGGAATAATAAGTCTTCATCAATGGCATATGGCTAACATAATCTCCTCTATGCATGAGTGTTGAATGCTTGGCTTGATTGATATGGTTTAGTTCAATTTCAACATTATAACACTAGGCATTTAGCTTCATGAATCGATTACTGCATTATAACTCTACTTTGATTGAGCCCCTAAATGAAGAGCTCTAGGCTTGATTTTATAGCTTTTAAATCCCTTAGAATGGGTTAAATCTAATCATGGTTGAGTTTATTAACTTTGGTTGAGTTTGTCATATTACTAGGATATTCTTTTAGATATTTTTCAAAAGTGACAACTCATAACCATGGTTGAGTTTGGCATATTGTTAGGATGTTCTTTTAGATATTTTCCAAAAGTGACAACTCACAAAGGTAAAATGCTCTTGAATTTCCTTTTTAGTAATTGATTTAATTAATTTATTAGCTCATGGGTGAACTTACTTAGGATTTGAAATTGATTTAACTTACTAATTGATTTTGATTAGGGTGTCTAAGTTAATTAATTATTTTTAGGCATTTGGTTATTTATTTGATTTTGATTAATTCAATGTGTGTATTTACTATTTTTAATTGATTTAATACGCTGAATTGATTTAATGCAAGGTTATGAAGCCAAATTTGAGACTAAATTTTGTTTGGGTTAGATATTCAATGATTGGAAATAATTGGTCTAAATTCAGATATGAAGCCATTGGTGGCCAAATTTAAGTGTCTACAACCATTAATAATCACCCCTGTGAAATCCTGACCATCAACAGTCAGGGTACACCTCCTCAACCAAAAGCATGCAATAATCCATCAACCTTTTCTAGATATAACTCATCTAAATCTTATTATGAGCCTTTACATGGATGAATTATATTCAGATGGCCTAGTTTCACCTTGACTTCCACCTCTTGCTTGTGCCTATAAGAAGAGAAGATCCTAGAAGAGAAATCCATCTATAATAATTATCAAGAGTTTAGGGATTCAAAAGTTTTCTTTTGTAGGTCAATCAATGATATCAGCATTATCAAGTGTCATCAATAATATTACTAAGATTGAACTCATTTTCATGTCTTAATCAAGTTCTTAAGTACCATTATTCTATCATAATTAATCAATATTCCACTAATACGTTAACTATTTCAACTGCTCACCCAATCAACTTCTGTGCTTTCTTATCTGCAAGTCTTCCTCCCAAGTCAAAGAGGATTTCTTCACAATCTTGTAATTTAACACACACAAAAACAAATAGGTTTTTTAACCATACCTGTATCAAGTTTATTTTCTCTCTTTGTTAGAAATTAAATCAAAAATTTACATGGAACATTCTAGCACACCCAATGGTATCTAGAGTCTCTACTCAGATTTTTACTTTGCATTTGTATGCTCTTCTCTCTATCTACGCATATAATTAAAACTAAAATTTCTTTTGGGATTAAAATCAACTACATCTATTTTTTACTTTTAACATTAGTTAACTTTAAATTGAAGCATATTAATCTTATCATAGCACCACTTTTATTTCACACACTAGCCAAACCACTTTCATCAATCAAATATCAAAATAATTTGAGACAAGGCCCAGCTAAGATCTCATTACGTAGTGATCATATTACCCTTTCTCATCAATCGTACTTGGAGGTCATTACTGTGAAGAGAACTAACTTAGCCCTTTGGTTGAGTATAAACTTTGGATATCAATATATATTGGCTAAGCACCTAACACCCTTATCTCTAGGATGTGTGAAGTAAGGGGTAAGGCCCCAATACCAAGCCATGTATTGATTCCAATATAGATTATTTTGAGCACCTAAAAAACCTGAAACCAACCATAGAATAATTCTATAGTACCTAATCTATAAGATGAATTCTATCACACATTCTTATAAATTAAGGCATAAGCCAAAACTAAGATTAAAACTAACCTCTAGGATTAATGTACTTTATAGTGTGTGTCTTGACTTCATTTATCATTTTCTTATCTTATTCTTATTTGAGTGGTGATTTTATTCTTGTATTCTCTCCCCCTTTATTGCATGGTTCTCAGTCACCAGTAGTGAAGAGACCTAACATAACAGAACCCATCATTAGACCAACTAACCTCTTCTACTTCCCCATCAATGGAGTAAATTTTTGAAGTAGAAGACCCACCCCATCCTTTAGGAAGCCCTAATTTTCCTTAGGTATTTTCCTAGGGAGACATAAAATTTATCACTTTTTTGGATAATAACCTAGTTTCTCATCAGCACTACCTTAACAACTTCCCTCACCATCCCAAGTTTCAACTCCATCTCTAGATCCTCCTTATGGTATATCATCCTACATTATGGGGGATGTTTTTTTTTCCATGGTCACTACTCAACATTTGACTATCCAATCATCTTTGTCTACTAACCCTTTTGATGTCATAGCTAAAAAATAATTGATTTAATCAACCATTACCCTTACACCTTCTACCCCTACCAAAGAATCTTACACCTTAGGAACAACCCAACCACTAACCCATCACACTCTACCCACTATTGGAGTACCTATCATCATACAACCAACCTTCCCCATATTAACCCTAACCCATTAATCAATACCCCTACTAAACTTGATAGTATCCATACCCTCTACTTCACCACCCATTAGCACAAAAGTCACTACTTTTCCTCTTATCAACAACCCAACAATCGCCCATACCCAACCCATAGGAATCCTTCAACATATACCCATTATGCCCAACCTAGGGTACATCCCTAACCTATAAGGGTATGTACCCACTACCCAACCACCATCATCTACCTACCCCTACAAACTATGTACCTAACCTCTAGCATCCACATTCTCATATGTGGTAGCCCCTTAACTGCCAACCAATTACTAGTATATCACTCAACCACAACTGCAGCATGCATCTTATGATATTTTGGGTGTACTACCTAAAACTAACTTAATGAAAATGCTCATGGAAAAAATGATAAACCTTGAGTCATATATTTTATGGGATCATAACATCCTATCCTATTATCATATTTGTAATAAACCTATTCATTCTTCTTTCCCTATCAGACCTTACCCTTCTCAATGAGAGATTTTGAAATTTACCAAATTTCATAGTAAGGAAGACCCCCAATAACACATTAGGGAATTTAGACATGTATGTTACATGATTTTTTATGATGATGCCCTTATCCTTTGTACCTTCCCTATGTCTTTATCTAGCTTGGCACTTGACTGGTGTAGTTCCATCATTAAGCATTCAACCTTTTCTTTCACCTAACTAGCTCAGGTCTTCTTAGATCACTTTTCCATTAACATTTACAAGAAGGTCTATATCACCAACCTCTATTCTATCAGGCAATTTGATGATGAATCCATTTCTAATTTTTTCACTCATTGGATAATCTTGATTAATCAACTTTCATTTTCCTTGCCTCAACCTAAACTTATAGATCTTTTTATCTGAGCCTATGCCAAACATATTTATTCTACACTATAAGTCCAAAGCTTCAAAAAAATTGATGAAGCTTTTACCATGGCACGTAATCTAGAGAATCAAACCATAAATGAGGGTAAATTGAAATTATAAAAAAATAACTTGTCCTTCAAGACTAATGAAACCTCTTCCTCCAAACTAGGAAACCAAGCCAATATTGGAACTAATAACAAGGGAATTGTGAATGTAGTTGTCCTTAAAACCACCCCTTCACCCAATGTCAATCAACAAAATTATCCCATTACCTCTAACCAAAATATAAAAAACCCAAACTTAAAAAGCTGAAAATAGTTCACTCCACTTGGAAAATCTTATGCCTTAGTTATGGAAAAGCTATTAAAAGCTGACCTCATACAACTTCCCCCCATCAAACCTTCTCAATAATTTGATTCTTCTCATCCTGTACCTACTTGGTATAATGAGAATGACATTTATGCTTTTCATTAGGTAATTGAACATGATGTCAGCTAATATAATAACTTCAAGAATATTGTTTATAGCCTTATTGACAAGGTGGAGCTCATGTTGGATAACCCCAATGCCCCTCAAAATCAAGCTTTTAACATCTTTAGGAAACCTTTTCCTAACCATGCCCATATCAAAAGTGAGGACACACACACTGAATGCTCCCATGATTCCCATCTGGTCAATATGGTCCTTGATACACTCATCCATTAATACTTGACAATTCAATATACCTACTCCTCCCCCATCTCATCTACCGAGGTGGTGGAATCACCCTCCCCTCTTTTAGAGACCCAAAATGAGGAGGTTCCTTTCTCCCTAACTTCACTCATAAAGGATTTGGAATCATAAAATACCACCTCAACTAGCATATCTGAGAAAATAAACATTACTAATGCATAATCTCCCCTAACTACCAAATAAACTACTACTCCTATGGGCATTATCCGTAAAGGAAAAAACTCATCACCAACACCTCTCATATAAATACCACCTATTTCAACCTTACATCCCTTGCTCAAATAAATGGACCAAAATACCACCCATACTCCTTACCCTTTGAATCTATCTTTTTCATCCACTACCTAGGGATCAAGACCGGAACATAGATATTTCTCTACATTAGTCCATAAATTGGAGTTTTCCTTAAAACTAGATATGGATCAAACCACTTTCTAGAAGTAGTTATCGATCCCTTAGATCAACAAACCCCAACCTTCCAGCACACCTTTAACCAACCAATATATCATTTCTCCACACCCTCTTAAACCAATTAAGATTTTTTCCAACCCCTCACCCTCTCAATCAACCAAGGGAATCATATCTCAAGCAATCAAATAATGAACCAAACCCTTTACAAATATTAGTGCCTTCCCTACATATAATTTGGTCCACCCATCTCTAAAATTGGAATTAACCACATCTGAACCTATACCCAAGCCTTGACCTAAACCAACCAAAGAGTTAAAACCATTGAAGGGCCATATGGATAGGACTCTACCTCCTTCCACCTCACCTTCCATCTTAGGACCTTATCCCTCAACATTAATTGAGAAATAGGCTCTATTTAACATATGTTGCCCACCACTATTGGTTACACCATCCCACTTACTGCCTAATAGGATAGTTGTTCCCAAATTATCAAAATACAAATTATTAAACTCAAACACTCCAAACACCAGCATGCCCAAATAAAAACCATTAACTAGAAACACCACTTTACCTAAACCCCCTACCACTAAAACACCCAGCTTACCAATAACCTATAGAACCTTCCCACCTATAGTTGAGTCTTACTCAACCATTTTTCAAAGGATTCTCTAAGATTCTTGCCTCACCTAACCTTTTATTAGACCTTTCAATCCTCTCATTTCAAAACTAGTTTGGTACAATGATCAAGTCTATTCCTACCACAAGAAACTTAGACATGACATAAAGAACTTAAAATCTCTCTAGACCATTATCCATCAGCTCTATGATCAAGATGATATTTTATTAGATGAACTTCCTTCAAACCTCTACCAATGCACCCAATGGTTTTTTTCCAAATCATGCCTAATCCTTAACTCTCACCTTAGAGTGACAGGAGACCTAGCCAGCCTCTTACCACATCTTTCCCTTCTATTCACACCATTAATGTGGTCACATAATCACAAAAAAAGGATAAAGGGAAGACCAAGGTGTCCATTCTATGGATATAGAGATCTTCTCATCCTAAATGAAACTAGATCCCAATCTCTTCATCTTCAGCTAATCCTAAAGTGACCATATTAGGCACCTCAAAGGATAACCCTTATGAATCCATTAGGAGGGTCATTCTTAAGTAACTCTACTAGATCCCATCTAATATGAGCCTATATGAGCTCATTTCCACCTCACCTCACCATTTCTAGGCCATGATAGAGGCTATACAAGTCACTGAGGTCAGATTAGGAGACTCATAAACTATATAGGCATATATAGGTACTCTCAAACTCCACCCTTGTTACCTTCAAAGAATCAAAGATACCCTCTATCAACCCCAAGGATAGAGATCCTCCTCTCTTTATTACCACCCATATCAACCAAACCAACATCAAATGGGTTATGATTAATGGGGGAGCTAGTATCAATATCATCTCTTCTCATGCCTATGACCAACTCAAATTATTAAAAAATATGATGTTTGAAACTTGTGTCATGCTTATATATTTTAATGACACTATGACCACTATTTTGGTAAATGTTGGCCTCTACATTTGTCTAGGACCTTACATGCTCTGTGAACTTTTCTATGTGGTTAAAGGTGAATTCTAGTAATATTTTGCTAGGGAGACCTTGGATCTTCTCTATGTGTTGTGTACCTTCTACCCTCCATCATTGTGTCAATTTTGAATATGACAATTAGGTTGTCACCATAAAATCTGACCCAAGCCATTTTATAGCATGTAACATGACCTACTAACTTAATGATGTCCTCTTACCCTTGACAAAAACACTCAAAGCATCCACCACCAATCCCTCAACCATGGAAAATGAATCCATTGCTTCCCCTTCCTCAGAGGCATCTACCAATTCATATATTCTTATAAAATAGATACCCACCATTGATCACTTGGAACCTACCTTCCAACACCTTACCCTTGGAGAATATTGTCTCCTCACCCTTGATGGCTTCCAAACTCCCTAAGAATATGGGAAACTCAACCATCAACTAGGTTATGATCCCAACATTGGATCCATTATTCTTTTGGGACCTCTCAACTATCAAACCAACTTCATCTATGGGGGACTTCATAAGACACCTAATGCTATCACTGAACCCTCTTCACCTCAACCACTCACCTCCACCTTTTCTTACTTGGATAAACTAGACTTCACCAAATTATACCTTCATAGGTGTGCTTGGAAAGGGTTTGGATTAGGAGGATATAATCATGACCCACACACATTGATCTCAATTGAGATCCAAAAGCCTCATGAAAAATCATGATATTATCTTCATTATACCCAATAAGAAGAAAGCCACAGAACCTTTTGCTACCATTATTAAAGAAAAAACACCTTCCTCACTAATGTCCCGTACACCTGAGTATGAGATGAGGACATCCTCCCACCTAAATTTTTTTTGTCAACATGATCACCATCATCTCCCTAACTTATCAAAAGGAAGGGCCACCCTTATCCATCCCTTTGAACCATCTTGAACTTGTGGGAGAAAACTCTCCTACCATAAGCATTATTCAATGCTAGGATGATGATTATATTCTCACCTACCTTTGTGTACATGATTCCTCCATCTACAAATCATTAACTCTAAAAACCTAACCATGTTCAATTAATCCACTATGAATACTAACATAGACACTTTGGATAACCCTCATGTTGTCAAACTTGGCCAATCTCTCACCACTGAAGAAATTTAAAACTTATCTACCTTCATCTAGGGCCATAGTATTACATTCACATATTCATATGATGGCATTCTTGGTATTGACCTAGTCATTACCACCCATAACATCATAACCAATTATGGATCTAAGTCTATTAGATAAAAAAAATGATGAATGCATCCTCGCATAGCCCTTCTTGTCAAATAGCTTTAATGCCTCGTCTCTATCAACTTTATTCAACCCATTGATTATCCCTAGTGGGTTTCAAACATCATGATTGTCACTAAATCCATAGGGGTACTACATATCTATGTGGACTTTCATGGCCTAAACCTCACCTACCCAAAGGATGAATTTCCTCTACATAGCATTGACTAACTTGTTGAGCTTATAATAGGCCATGGGATGTTTTCTCTCATGGATGGTTTCTTGAGTTATAATCAAATTTTGATTACCCTTAAAGATTATCATAAAACTACATTTATCACCACATGGGGAACTTTCTATTGTATAGTCATGCCCTTTGGTCTTAAGAATGCTGGTGCAACCTACCAACATGCTATGACCTACATATTCCATCACCTTATCCACATAAACATTAATAACTATGTGGATGACCTTCTCATAAAATCCAAACTTCACAAGGACCACTTATCCATTATCAAGATTATATTTGAGAGACTTATCCATTACCATGTCCACCTCAATCTTAAGAAATGTTTTTTTAGGTTCTTATCGAGAAACTCCTTAGAGTTATTATTTCCCTTTAGGGAATAAAAATGGATCCTTCCAAAATTAAATCCATCCTCGAGATGATACCTCCAACCAATCTTAAGCAACTCCATACTCTATAGGGGAAGTTACAATCCATTCACCACTTTATTTCTTAGCTCTCCAATTGGTGTCAACCCTTCCATCATCTCTTGAAAAAGGATAGATCTTTCAAGTGGAATCTTGATTTTCAAAAGGCCTTCATTGTACTCAAAGAGTACCTTTTAACTCCACCTATCCTCACAACCCTTAAGGATGAATAGCATTTATACCTTTATATCTCTACCACTAACCATTCCCTATGGGAAATACTTTCCCATCAAGATGAACAACACAAAGATCAAACCATCTATTACATAATCTTCACCTTTTTCAACTATGAAACTTGGTATACTCATATTGAGAAACTTTATTTTTCCCTAGTCTTCGTGGCCACCAAAATTTGCCACTACCTTCTTAACTGTAAATTTTTTATCATAACCAATACCAACCCACTTAATTACATCCACTCCAATCCATACCTAAACTAGTGTATGGCCAAGTGGCTTATGATTTTACCTAAGTCTGACCTTAAGTCTTTCTAGTAAAAATCAATTAAGGGGCAAGTCATCACTGACCAATTTGTTGATGCACCCCTAATAGAAAAACATCCTCCTCCTCTTGAATTTATAGACAAGTTTATCACAAGCATATCCTAATAATATTTCACTAATCATGTAACCATGTTCTTTGATGGTTCCAAATGTCAGCATGGTGGGGGAGTTGATTCATCCTTACCCCCTTGACAGTGACCCACTTCCTTTATCTTTTAAACTCAACTTTTAATACACCAATAATATGGCTGAATATGAAGCCCTAGTAATAGGTCTTCAAACCACATTATCTTTAGGAGTATAAATAATCAATATTTTTGATGACTCCTAGCTTGTGGTCAATCAAGTCAAAGGCATCTACTAGTGTAAGACTGAGATTTTGCAACTATACAAATAGTTAGTCATGGAACTCTTGACATCATTTGAACACTATCATATTCAAACTACCCCATGATCTACCAACACATTTGCCAACACCATGGCTTCTCTCACCTCTTAGATCCTATCAACACCCTCAAACTCCAAGCTATTAGTCATTGTCCATTGCCTCACCAAACCTTCCTATGTCAAGTTATACACTCCAACCATCTTCAATGTGGAAGAGATCTAGCTTGACCTTTGGTATCAACAAACCTTTGACTACATTAACCTTGGTATTATTCCCTCTGGCCTCTCTAGGAATGCTCAATGATCATTCATCTAGAGTACCTTCCATTATACCATTATGGAAGGAATACTCTATAAACATGGCTTTGATAGTCTCTTATTCTATTCCATCTATTATCTAGAATCCTCTCATGATATAAAGGAGATGCATGATATTATTTATGGGGGTCACTTTAATGGATTTGTTTTGGTTAAACTCATCCTTTTCCTGTGTTATTACTAGCCTACCCTTAACTAAGACTATTATGATTATGTGAAAAAGTGTGTCAAGTTTCAACAACATTCTAATTTGTACTATACATCCAACCATAACCTTTCAAATTTCCACTAACTTTTGGCCTTCTTTTCAATATATTCTAGAACTTATTGGTGAAATTAATCCCCACTCTTCATAGTGACATCACTCTATCATCACTATGATCGAATATTTCACCAAATGGATGGAGGTTATTCCTCTTATCTCAAAAAGTTGAAAAGATTATCAAATTTATCACCCATCACATCATCTACCACTTTGGTGTTCCCCATAAGATCATCATTGACAATGGAAAATATTTAAAAAACAAACAAGTTCAAGGTATTTGTGATGTATTTGGGATTACACTAAGCTTCTCATCACCTTATTTCCCACAAGAAAATGGACAAGCAATGGCCTCTAACAAAACCCTTAACAACATGCTTACCAAAATGGTCAGTGCCTTAGGTTAGGATTGTAACTTACACATCCCTTTCACCTTATAGGCATATTTAACTAGTATCCAAACCCTTATAGATGCTACACCTTTTTTTCTATGTTTGGAGTTGAATTTGTATTGCCGCTTGAAGTCCAAATACCTTCTCTTCACATATCTTTGCGTGACTTTATTTTTAAAGATAATTATCATCAATAATGTTTATCCCAACTTGAGCTACTTGACAAGAATTATTTGGTTGCTCTTTCCCATCTTCACATCTATCAAGAGTGAATCAAGCATGATTACAATAAACACCTAAAAGTGTGAGAATTCAATATTAGAGATCTTGTTTTCAAGGAAAATCAACATGTAACTAATATGGAGAAAAGAAAAATAGGAAAATTTTCTTTCAATTAGCTTGAACCGTACATCATATCCCATAAGTATGGATCAGGAGCTTATCATTTATCCTCTTTCAAAGGTAAATCAGAATCTAAGCCTCTCAATGCTTCACATCTACATCCTTTTATTATTAAACAAGGGGTCACAATCATCATTTGTCTAATTTGAGCTCATCCCCTAAAACCACATTCATTTCCATATTCTTAGGGGGAAATGATTACAGTTGAATAATGTGATTATCCATCATAATCATAGCCTAATAATGAACTATGTGGACCATGGGTCTACCCATGGCATGATTCTCATGGTACTTCCCATCCCTCTTCGAGATCAATTCCCATGGTCATTATTACCTATTCTTCTTTTCATTTATGAAACCTTCTTGTGCTCTTAGTCTTGCCTTCATAAAGGTAACCCCTTAAGCATGTATAATCAATTCTATGTCAAGAAAAATCAAACAAAATAAAAATCAACCTCAATGTCAAAAATGAATCATGGGTCATTCTTAGCATTCGTAGACTATTCCCTTGAAGGCAGCTATTGAAAACTTATTCTAAATTTCAAAAATGTAAGGTGGAATACTCCCTCAAAGGATAACTATCAAAAGCATTTGAAATAATCATATAAACTTATACCACTCCCTTGAATGATGGCTAAGTAAAGCACTTAGCATAGCTATCAATTTCATGGAAGCTTCTTGTATCAATCAACTTCTTTAAAGCATAATCAAAAGTAGTGAAAAACCCATAAGAAAAAGCAAACAACAATGAGAAATGCCACAATTGGCTCTCATAAAAGTAGTAATCTTAGAAATATACAAGTGCCTCTCCTTAGTAGAATTCTTTTATCGATCAATCTATACTTGATATATGAGCATAAAATTACTTATAATATCCTCTCAAAAGCCTATAGAAGAGGCATGCTAATTTTACACAAAGGTTCCAATTTCACCCATCCTCCCTCCATATATCATATGCATGGGACTATGAGCTTACTTGACATAATGTGATCAAGATACCCATTTATCAACCTAAGCATGTGAATACAAAATATTTGAAAGGCTTATTTGCACTAAGCCAATCTAACTTTGGGTTTCATTTTATGTCTTTACCAATGAAAAGGCATTAGGTTCCTTTTCTTATTTTTTATTGGTTCATATAGATGTACCTCTCATGATTCTTATCACTTTCCTTATATTTAAGTTTCTTATCTACATACTTTATGTATTCTTATTATGTCCTTAACCATATTCAAATTTTATCTCCATGATCATAAACAAAAAATATCAAATCAAAAGTGTAACCTTATCAACTATATCCATGGACCACATCATATATCTATCTATGATCAAAACACAATGAAATTGCATCACATCACATTATAACATACACATCATCCTATCCATCTATCATTACAACATCACGAGAGCATATATCATCATCATCATGAACATAAACAAAATTAATGATCAAAACATCATGAACCATATCATATATCATCTACCTATCTATCCATTTACCATAACATTACCAAAATACATTTTATAAAATAAACTCATGCAAACCACATCAACATAAGCATAAATAAATTCATTATGATTATATCATCATATGACATATATCCATCCATAACATGTCCTCTTATATCCATGAACAAAATTAGATCATCATATCCATCTTTTAAACATCACGTGCCTAAGCTACTAAGTCAACATCTCATAAAGCATATGTATGAAACCATAGCCCATTGAACATCAACATGAACATAAAAAAATTGTATTAGTATATTAACCATGAATCATAAACATAGATCATAAACCATATGTCATCATCATATACATCATGTCATCATAAATAACACATGTGATAATGTGTAAACTCTCTCTCAAAACATCTATATCTCATTGCATTAACATGCAGGCTGGCATCAAAATAATGTACACCTATCTCTACCAACATCTCAAAACATATGTCAATCATGCTCTTGAGGAACCACTATTGATGTCCCTACTTACACCTGGACCTATACTCCCATCTGGTGGTGGCTCCCTAGTGTCCCTACTTGGCCCATTATGGAGGTCCATTGTCTTAGAGTAACCACCAAAGGACCCCCTACCAAAATAACCCTATACTCCCCATATTTCAATGTTGTAAGCAACTATCCTAATAACATCATCTCATAGTAATTTAGATCCTCAATAGTGGCTAGATAGCATGTTCTCAACACTATGCTAGGTGGTCTTCCTATTGTTGATATGGATGCTCCTACCCCCTATCTCAAAGAATCTCTCTCCTAAGTCACTAAAATAAGAGAGGCCCTTACTAAATTGCACTCACCTATCAACATCATAACCTACCCATATAAGGTGACAACATGATCCTACAAGGTGGCCACCTATCCATATAAACCTATGATCTAAGTTTATGTTATTGTTAGTTCCACTATCACCTGGCCACCTTGTATTGGTGCCCTTACAAGGTCAACATCCATGGGCTACTAGCCCTCATCACCACACCCAAAATAGTAGTTGTATATCTAGCTTGGTACCAAGCCACATATCCATCTACCTCACCAGCATCATTGATGGGATCTCTCATGGGAAAATCCTTATGGTCTAAGACAGCCTCTTATGGCTATGGATTTGGGAGTAAGAACTCATCATCCTCCCTCCTATATCAATGAAAATCTATAGGGATCCCCTATAACAATCCAAATTACCTATGCATCATGTCAACTAGGATGAGCTCAATCTCACCCTCTCATCTCCCATATATCTACCACTAGCTCTGTAGTGATAAAGTGTGATACCTATATCCTACCCAAATCAACCAATTCAAGTAAGGTCTCCACACCACATCACCAACCACCAAGCCATCTATGGTATCTTTAAACCACTTTATATTGCAAGCACCTCCACCAACCCCTGTCAATGCCATATCACCTCTCCATCACATAAAACCTATCTTATAGTCTATAGTTACAAACCCATCCCATGGGAGCCCCAATGGTCTAAGCTCTCTAATATGCTCATATGCCTAGTAGTGGAGTATGAACTTGACACTAATATTATACTGCCTATGTGTATGAAAATCCTGGAGCTCTTTATAGATCTACACTAATAAAATGGGATCCCACCCAAATACAGTCCTCCCCATCAACATCTCTCCTAACACCCCTAACAATAGATATGGAAAGTGTCACTACTCAAATAAGGAAGGCTAAAGCAAGATATCCCCATCATCATCATCAGTATGCACTTGTCTATTAGTGTGCTCTGGTATAATGGCCCATAGTGCATGTCACCCACGTGAAATCTCATCTACTCCCTATTATCACTATAAATCCAATCAATGTAGTAGTCCCATTGCTTACTCTCTATATGGTAGATCAGGCATCATCAATAATATTATTGAGATCTTACTCACCATCATCTCTCAATCAAGTGTTTGATTTGGATACTCACATGCCTATTCACATTCACATGCACACTTAGTTTTCCACCTTGAGCTAAGAACCAGCCTACACCTACCATTAGTTACCAAATTCACAATCTATCCAATACATCCTAACATTGGTTAACTACATCAACCACACACCCAATCAAAGTTTGTACTTTTTTAGCCACAGGTCTTCCTCCCAAGCCAAAGAGGAGCTCTTTCGACCTCCAAAAACATCCAAAAATACCTCACAACAACAAAAACATTTAAATTCCATTTTAATCTCAATTCATGCAAACCAAATAGGGCATCATGGCTTTGATTAGTCTTTAAACCCCCTACCCCACTATTTTACTCTATTTAAATTTACCTTTAAACCAATAAATTCCACTAAGCTATTTGATTTTACCTCGTCTACAAGCATTCCATGGCTAAATCCCTTATCTACCCACATGAACCACCCTCCATCTAAAATCAACCTTAAGCACTTTCTCAACAAATCAAACCTCCACCTTAGCAAGCACACCAACCTCAAATTCTAAATCTTTCCATGGTCATAAAACACCAAATGCAAAAGTCACCCAGAGAGCAAAATGCCAAATCAAAATGGTAAAAATAATATCATGTTTTACTTTTTTATCTATTTTTAGGGTTTTCCCTAACCATCAATGATCAATATTACCATTGATGGTTAACCCAAAGACCTCTGATCATCAATGGTTAGGGCCCCCAACCTTTTAAATTTTGGATCCCCCCACCTAGGTGCAACCTTAGTGATCACCTAAGCTTGAAATTTTATAGATTGCAACCCCTCATTGGACCATCTCAATGCTAGACATTTTTGACCTAGTACTCATTCATTTTATGACATGGTCTATTTGACCACATTGACTACCTTGTCATGTTGAAATTTTTCAACTTTCACCACCTCATAAACAAGCTAATTTGCATAATTATTTCATAAAATAGGCTCACCAAATAATACCAACATTAAAAACTTTAGTCTTTATGTGATCCTGACTAATCACACTTAGTATATTTTGATGTAAGTTTGCATTTCAAATGCCCATTGTGTCACCATCTTGTGACTCAATTTACATTTATCAAACCCTAACCTGCTCTTAGTTTCACCACATCAACTCCTAGTTTTAGGGGGAACACCTCCTCCCACATTGATTCTTTCCCATAAAAATCACAAGTTCAAACCAAAAATAGCTTGAAAACACCTTAAAAGAGGCAAGAAAAAAGGACAATAGCTATGGAAGAACACTTTTATAAATATAACTTCATAAAGCCATCATACATAAGCTTACTAAACACAAGTTAAAGGCAAGAGATAGCTGAAAAATAATCTTATTACTTGAAAAGGTAGTTCTTACAATTTTTGACAAGGTTTTTCAACCATTATCAAGATTCTTTTCTCTTTTTCTTACAACTTAAAATGAAAATCTACATAAAACACATAAGCTTAAAACAAAATGAGAGTATCCTTTTCATGGGGGAGGAATGAGAGATATAGGAGAAAAGGGCAAGAAAGAGGAGAATCACACCATCATTAAATTAGATCCAACCACCCTCCATGAAGTATCAAACACCTTTGGATCAATTATCACTAATCCCTCCTCAATAAAATAACCCTCATAAGTCGTCTTCAAGCCTTCTCATCAGATTATAAACACACTAGAAGACAATAACTCATTGATGATGCTAATTCCATCATCCATTCAAAGGGAAAATTCTACAAAGACTCTAAAACTTCAATGAATTCTCCACTGGCCTTTCTCAACCTCCAAACTCTCCATATTCTTAATGAGCTTATATCACCATGCTTCATCTTGATATGTTCTTTACATTATTAGATAGTTATGTAAACTCATTCATTTGGTGTCCCTTCTAACATTCCTTTCATAATAAAAACATTACCATTACTCTAAACCCTAAACATAGGTCTATTTTAGATGAAAACCAATCCATTTATTGGTTTTCATATAGTCATAATTTCAATGAAGATCCAGAGGTTAATTAGTCTCTTTATCATGAGCAAGATGTAAAACTTACATCTGAGGGATTTTGAGAGGTTTAACTAATATTTAGTGGTGGCATACAAATCTGCAATGTTTTCCTTGGTAACATAGATCATATTTTGATCTTGCATTTATACATTTGCATGCTTGGGTAGTGAAATATTTTGATCTAACATGTTCACCTATGAGGCATCCCCTTATCACACTATTTATTTTATATTTTAAAATATGATCATTTAAAATCTAGACACATTTCTTCATCTTGTGCCCCTAAAAACTTGATAAAATTTGCTTTGTCAATCTCATCGGGAGTCTCCTAGCCTTGAATTTTAATGTTGGTTATTGATCTTTGATCTGCATTTGAGATTGTGACACTTGGCAGTCTTACATGACTTTTGTAGACCCTAATGTTAGTCTCCATCCAATTAATGATCTTATACCATGTGGTACCCTCATGTACAATTAGGTTTTATTGACTTTGTTGACTCAATTTGCACCATCAATCTTTAGTCTGCATGGTTGAATGCATGTCTTCAATTTATGATCTACTTGATCAAATTCATGTCATTGATCTACTATGAATTATTTGTGATTATGACACATGTCACCATTATGTTTAATCTTAGGTTCCACTAACATATTGAATTCATTCTCATCACTAGAACTCCATTTGCATGATAGTATATTTACCATTGATCTATTTTGACTTATTGACTAGAGTCTTCAACACAAATTATCAATCTAAATTTATACATAAGAATATGCACCATCAATCTTAATGTAAGGAAATTTAACCCATTGACCTAATTAATCACCTACATTCCATTGATCCTTGATCTAATCAAGTGAGGATTTGACACTTGGAAGCCTTGAAGACCACTTATATTTTTTGAATCCAAATAACTATTTTATGTGGATCTAACTTGACATTCACTAGTACCTCTCACACTGTTATATCATTTTTTAAGGCTTATATATTAAGATAGGAAATACACCAAGAAACCAAACTTATAGTGGATTTTCATGATACAAAATACATAATTTTCATCTAATCTTTCAACTTTAGTTAGCTTCCCAAGTATAATTACTAAACACACAACTGAACTAACTTGTTAATCATGGATTTTATTGATCATTTTAAGGAATTTTCAATATCAACTCATTGACTCACAAGACAAATTGGCATAATATGTAAAGTTTTGAATGGTAGGGTAAAAATTTGACCTATGAGGTTAAAATTGTCAACATTTTGGTGACCAAACTGGGAAGCATGCCTACCTTTATTGAGAACCAAACCATTTACATGACTTTTAGACTCATAAATAATGAAAAATCTGATCCATGATTGCAATAAACTATTTGACTTGAAATGAGTTAACTATTCCACCAAAATAAGGAAAGAAACACACAAAATAGGGAAATTAATATAAACAATGCAAGTGTGCAAATATATCACTTATTTGGGATAAACACAAACTAAAGTGTTATAACAATACTTGGAGGAAAATAAACAAACTAATTATGTACAAGGAACTTAGCTCTTCAATATCAGTGTTTTAGATGTATCCCATTAACTGGGATAGAAAGATTCTCACCATCCATATTTACAATTTGGAAGGCATTATGTAATTTGTATCTATATATTATGTATGGACCACTCCAAAAAGAATCAAAATTTATATACCTTCCTAGTTTAGCTCTATCCTCATCCCACTTGATAATAAATCTCCTTCTTTGAAACTTCATGAAGAAGCTCTCTTGTCAAGGTCTCTCTTCATTTATGCATGGTGGATTTCCATGGATAACATGGATTTATTTAAAAACTCTTATAGTTCTATAATCTTAACATATTTGATCTCCATTGGTTCATTCTCCAACAACTCAAGTTGATGCATTATTTCTAAAGCAAGAAAATCAAGAGAAATAGGTAATCTTGCTTCCTTACCATAGACTAGCTTGTATGGAAATTTGGTTATTGATCTTTTTTAGGTGGTCCTATCAGCCCATATAGATGATTTAAAATTGATATGTCATGACCTATGATTATCTTCAATAGTCCTTCTTATGATCTTTAACAAGTTCTTTTTTGTGGACTCAGTAAGGCCATTGCCTTGTGGATAGTAATTTGATGAAGTGCCTAGATAGAAACCATGTTTAATATCCCATTGGCTGATCCTATTCCCCTCAAAGGCCATAACATTTTCAAAAATAATGGTTTAAGGAACTCTAAATCTAGGAAGAAAACCTTCATAAAAATATAGAACATTAGATTCATTGGCTTCTTTCAATATTATAGGTTATGTCCACCTAGTGAATTAATTTATATCAGTTATTATTCATTTATGTCTTGAAATTAAAGGAGGATTAATGATACTAATAAATTTAAATCCCCATTGGCCAAAGGGTTGGTCCATCGTAATTGGTTAGAGAGGTAAGGTTGCAAGTTTCATTTTTCGTATAAACATAGCACATTGTTTGCACTTCCTAACCCATGCATGACAATCATCAAATATTCTAGGCCAATACTACCCACATCTAATAATCTTAAGGGTTGTATTACTTGTGTAAAAATTTCATCCACCATGTCCATCATGGAACTCTTCAAGAAATCTCTATGTTTGGATTGGCTGTATACATCTTAGCAACATGCCATTGATTTTTTTATTGAACAAAACACCATAAGTAAGAAGAAATAGAACTGATTTCAATCTAAAATATATTATTTTTGAATCACTTATATGAGAGAAATAAATTTCATCTTGGAGATATCTTACCAAGTCATGAAACTAGCTAGAAGGTGAGGTACGATCAGCTTCAACCTCTTCATTGTTTGACACCAAAACTACCTCAATAGCCTCTTGCAAGTCTTGGGATAGATGATCACAAAGTCCTTTACCTCTAATACACTTTGTGACCTTAATTTCCACATCATATTGCATTACCTTCATTATCTAACGAACTCTCTTCTCATTTATATCTTTGTTCAATATAAACTCCTTGATACTTGGATGGAAAACCATTAGGTGTATCTTATTGTTAGACAACAAGTATCTAAATTTCTTGAGGGACCTTATAACTGAAAGTATACAATTTTTTAAAAAATAATACTTTATTTCATACTCTTCCAATACTTGTGTGAATAATTATATTGGTTACTCCAAAGCCTCATGATTATATTACACTAAAATGCCTAAAATGGTGTTTATGTTATCATAAGTGTAAAAAATTAAATGCACTTTGAAGTATAAATTTATGAGTGTAGGATAACTATCTATGTCCTTCTTTATCTCTTCAAAACTATTTAATCCTTCCTTAGACCAACTAAAAGTCTAATTTTTTTAACATGCCTATAAATGGCTTAGCTAAAGTGGAAAAATATAAAATTTATCTTCTTATAAAATTGATTTTTCCTAAGAATATTTGCAAAGCCTCTTTGTGCATGGTCAAGGAAAGTGAAATAATTAAATCTATCCTTTTAGAATCTATACTCAAACCATATTTTGAAATCACATGCCTAAGGATCTTACCTTCATTAACAAAGAAGACACACTTTTTTGGATTTAGAGACCCCATAAATTTCCTACACCTTTCAAACACTTTCTTAAGGTGAACCATGTTCTCACTTGCACTCTTTGATAACACTATTATGTCATCCAAATAAACAAGTACAAACCTACTTAGAAGGCCTTAGAATTCCATACCCATGGCTCTCTGAAAGTTTTCTCCATCATTGGATAAACCAAAGGACATACTTCTATATTAAAATGTCCCCCACTTTGAATTGAAGGTTGTTTTGAATTTTTCCTCTTCCTTTTACAAAATCTGATTATAACCACTATATCCATCCAATAAATATAATCTCTCTAAACCTGTAACTATCTATGAAATTTATTCCATAAATGACAATGGATAGTGATCTTTAAGGGAAGCATTATTCAAGTCATGAAAGTCAACACAAAGTCTAATCTCACCATTCTACTTCCATACCAAAATAAGGTTTGACACCCAATTTTAGTGCTTGATTGAAAATATAATAGCTAATTCTATGAGCTTATGAAGCTCAACTCTCATCAAAGGTTAAAGATTTGGATTAATAGGCCTTTTGCTTTGTCTCATTAGTTTAGTCTCATCCTCTAACTCAATGGTGTATTGAACTATACTTGGATCAAATCCATTGATATCATTATATTTTCATGCAAACACATAGACAAAACTTGTACATAATTCAATGAAATCTTCCTTTTGTGAAGGAGTGCATACCTTACCCAACTTTAAGTTGTTACCAACTGTAATCTCTACATTGGCATAGTGTTCATCCTTTGTTGACATAGATGAATTTTACATTCTCAACTCATCATTACCATTTAATATGTTCTTAATCATGATAAATATCTTGGAAAATTATTATTTTTTAGTTGCACAATCTGATCATGATATTGTTTTAAGATATTTGATTTATTTCTTGAGAAAAGTTCAACCTTTTCTTGTAAGAACCTGACAACTTGATTTTCATCTTCAAACACTTGAAAATTATCATGATTATCTAGAATAGAAGGCCTTACAACTAACTTAATGTGTGACTAAATGTTTTCACTTTTTATATCAGTTGGGATACTAAATTGTACCCCAATGATAGCTAACATATTTGCATGTTTATTCTCATCTCTTGGTATTGTATGAATGTTAAAAGCCTAAAAATCCTTGAGTAATTCCCAAACACTATGCTTATAAGATATAAGTAGTAATTTTTTTCACACATTAAGACCTCTTACTTAGTGAACTATAAGTTCTCTTTCACCAAAAACTTGCAAGGTGTTGATAGTCATCTTCCTAATCCACTGTAAACCATGAAGTAGTGCCTCATACTCTACAACTTTGTTTGAGAAAAAAATTGAAACCTAATAGAATTAAAAATAAAAATTATTTTTTAGATAAATAAACATCATTCCATCCCTAGTACCATGCTTATTCCTTGATCCATCAAATTATAATTTCTATAGACAATTACTAAACTCATCATCCTTCATCATGGTTGGAATTGGTGCATCATTATCATGGAGGCAATAAACATGAAGTACATAATATTCAATTATATTTTAAGGATAATGATCATGAAAGTTAGATACCCACACATCAAGGAACAAATCTAGGATTCCATCTAAAATTGATTCAATGTCTACTCCACTAGTTTATATCACCTTATCTAAGATGACACAATTAGTATTCATAACACTTGGCATATATGGCTCCAAATGGGAATGCATAATAGGTCAAAAATGTATTGTTACCTTGGTACCATACCTAGTTATGAAAATCTAATATTTACAATCAAATTATAATTATCCTCCAATCTTTGAGGTGAATTCCCTTGATAGACACATGGTAAAGTAGGGAGGCAAGTCTACCATAATTACATCCTCCTAAATGGTAACATTAGGACAAACATGTAGTGTCAAATTTAGATTTTTTATGATTCCTATTATATTTTTTTTGATTCATCTATTTTAAATGATCTTTTAGTATCTGGTTCATAAACAAGACCAAGCTTATCTATAATTTGCTTAGGCATAACAGTGATATTGGCTCCACTATCTACCATACAATTATGAGCCAAAGTGTCACAAACTATCAAAGAGAGGGAAAAAAAGAGGAATATTATTTGATTATACCTTAATTTTTTGCATCTTTACCATCTTATGTACCTACTATACTTGTTACTTAGTCATATAGTCTGAATTACTTAGGATAACACCTTCTTTCTCAACCAGTTTTGGAGACAATCTGAGAGATAAAATATCTTGAATGACCATATATTTTTGTCCTAGAATAGAGAGGTAATCTCATATGCTAATTCTGATGTATAATTATTTATTTGATCCATTATATTGAATTGAGCTCCACTATCCTTTGGATATACTTTTTGAACCATTGGTTGTTCATGAACAAGAGGTACTTGATGAATGTTTCCAACCTTTATATTCTAATTTTTTTGTGTTGTATGGGTAACAAAGTTATCAATGGTACTATTAAAAACAACATTAAGAGTACTTGAATCATTCATCACATCTTAATCCTCATCAATGTCCCTCTTTTTAACTATAGTTATAACTGTAACTTGTCCACTTGTATTGTTAGTCTCAACACCCTGATCGAATGCAACATTATCATCCATTTAAAATTCAAACTAATAGCATTAGGCTATGATTTAACTTGTTTATTAACTTCTTGTGATGACAAACTTTTTTGTTTATATTAATTTCCTTGAAGATAAAACTATTCTTATATCATTTTTGGCATAGTAATGTTTTGTGACATCAAGGCTTTGTTTTGAGCATCATTGAGATTAGAGGGATGGAAAGCTGAATCTTACATCAACTTGTTTTCATGTGGTGTGTTAAAAATATTTTTTGAATTTGAAGGTACATTAGGATCAAGAACTACATATGGTCTAACTTGAATTATGGCTCCTTATTCTTGGTAGGGTGGTCGATTTTCTCTAAACCCTTGATAAAGATGATTTGATCTCTGAAGGGTGGATAGGTGGTCTTATTTTGTTTTTTATAAGGCTTATTATCTTGGTATTTCTATCTCTTAAGTTATACTATTTCATTCTAAAAATATTATAACAAACCTTTAAACTCTCCAAGCTCACTAGCTTGACTAGAAGGGGTTACAACTTGGGCTTGTGGGGATGGAATAAGAGAAAAATATGGAATTTGAGGAACTTGAGGGGATGGTATAGAATTTAGTTCTTGGAATATATTCATTAGATACCATGGAGAGAGATTACCAACTTGTATCAAGTTGTTCTTTACTCTTACTGTAACCTCATAAGCATTTGACAAGGTAATACCACCCATTGACTATATCATCACACTAATATCAGAGTTGAGGGCTTTTAGATAGTACAAGAAGGCATATTATAGTGATGGTCTAAATAATATTGTTATCCTAGTCCGTGTATTTTAGAATCTCAGGGTAAAATCAAACATGAACTCATGAGGATATCTCTTTATGGTAGTTAGCTATTTAACTAAGGATAGGTGATTAGATTTGTCCTCAAAATTTCTAACTAAGGCTACACATAATTCATCCCATGTAGCAATGGAATTCAGTGGGAGGTTTCTATATCATTTTAGTGATTTTCTTTTGAAGGAATTAACAAGTAATCTAATAGCTACATTTTCTTGAACAACATTATGAATTAAAAAAAGGTTGGAAACATCCTCAATGTCATCAATAGGATTTGTTTGATCTTATCCTGAGAAAAATGGGATACTCTTAAGAGAAAATATAGGGATGTCATCAAAATGGGATAAATTCAATGGATTACCTCTATTGAATGAAACATACACTTGATTTTTAATGGCCATCTAGATAGTGAGAATTACATTACTTAGGACAATAAGATGACTAGGGGATGAATATTGCCTTTGAGGATAAGGTTTTATCCTACTAAAACTTGATCTTTTATATGAATTACAAGGAAAATCAATGGATTCAAGAGGAATACCTTTATTAGCTGACCTTATGGTAGCCTTTGGCGTGAGAGTATTGCATGGATGATGTTATAAACTTTACAACCTAAAGAATCTTTAGCTTCTAATGAAGATAGATGTCTTCCTCTACTATAAATACTTCTCCTCACATCCAAAATTTAGCTATACCAAGGAGAATATGTCCCATTGGGTGTGTCATACACTATTGTGGCATAGAATTTTGCCCTTGTGGGAGGCTTCTTTAGGTTCTTCCACTCCCATCCATAATATGGGGACAACCTTAGGCTGTGGGTATCCTATAATGAGGTTAAACCTATATATAAGGTCAAATTCCTCTTAGTAAATCACCTAAACTAAATCTTATGCTTGGAAAATGGATAGAGAGGGGATATATGGTAACTAAGAGAGTTAAAAGGGTGATGCACTAAATCTAAAGGATACCCACATAAGCTTGAAATAAACACTATTTCAGCATAAGACAATTCTTACTCATAAAAGCTCACAAACTAGTTAATTTGCATAAGTATTTCATAAAATAGGCTTACCAAACAATACATGAAGCAAAGAAGAATTTCAAAATTCACACCAAGCATATATTGATGGTAGAAAAGTCACAAGTTCATACTTGAAAATAGCTTGAAACCTCAAAAGAGGCAAGAAAGATGGACAATGAACATGGAAGAACACTTCTTCAAAAATTCATCATGCAAAAGATTACTAAGCACAAGTCAAAGACAAGATATAGGTGAAAAATAATCTTATTGCTTCAAAAGGTAGTTCTTGCAATTTTTTATAGAGTTTTTGCCTTGTCAATTAAGAGTTTCCTTTTTGTGGGGGAGGAAAGGGAGATATAGGAGAAAAGAGGAAGAGATAGAGTATGCCATCATAATTTAATAAATGAGATATAACCACCCTCTATGAAGTATTAACCACCTTTGAATCCATTAGCACTAATCACTCCTTAACAAAATAACCCTCATTAGTCTAAATAGTCTTCAAGCCTTCTCATTGGCTTATAAACACACTAGAAGATAATAACTTGTTGAGGATGTTGATGCCATCATCCATTCAAAGGGAAAGTCTCTAAAGACTCTAAAACTTCATTGAATGCTTCACTTGCCTTTTTCAAACTCTAAAATCTCCATATTCTTAATGAGCTTATAGTATTGTGCATCATCTTGATATGTTCTTTACATTATTAGACAATTACTTGAACTCATTCATCTAGTGTCCATTCTAGCATTCCTTTCACAATCATAACTCTATCATTACTCCAAAATTTTAACATAGGTCCACTGTAGATGAAAACCAATCCATTTATTAGTCTTCATATAGTCATAATTTTAATGAAGATCCACAAACTACTTAGTCTCTTGATCATGAACAAAATGTAAAACTTATGTCTAGGGGATTTTGAGAGGTTTAAGTGAGCTTTAATGGTATCATATGAATCTATAGTGTGTAACTTAGTAACCCATATTATATTTTTATCTCGACATTTATACATTTTCATGCTTGGATGGCAAAATATTTTGATATGACATGTCTAACTATGTGGCATCCCCTTGCCATGCTATTTATTTTGTTTTTGAAAATATGATCATTTTAAATATAGACATGTGTCTTCATCTTGTATCCTCTAGAAACTTGATCAAATTTGATCCATCTATTTCCTTAGGAGTTTATTTACCTTGACTTTAAACATTAGTCATTTATCTTTGATCTGTATTCAAGATTGTGACACTTGGCAACCTTGTGTGCTTTATGTGGACCCTTCTGTCAGTCTCCATCTAGTTAATGCACTTATGCCATGTGGAAAACTAGCATATAATCTAGGCTTATCAAATTTTCTTACTCAATTTTCACCATCTATCTTTATTCTACATGGTTAAACACATGCTATTAATTTTTTATCTTCTTGATCAAATATGTGTCATTGATCCACTACCAATTCCCTATGATTGTGACACATGTCACCATCATGTTTGATCTCAGGATCCAATGACCTATTAACTTTATGATTATTTATATATCTCCATTTTAATAATTAAATGGACGTCATTGATCTATCTTAACTTATTGACTTATTGATTATAATTTGTACGTAAGAATACACACCATCAATCTTGATATAGGAAACTTTGACCCATTGACTTGATTTATCACTCATGTGCCATTGATCCTTGATCCAATCGATGATTATTTGACATTTGGTATCCCTAAAGACCAATTCTATTTTTTGAATCCAAATGGATATTTTTTATGGCTTTAAATTGACGTTCCCTTTCACATCTCACACTGTTAGATCATTTTTGAAGGATTATTTCTTGAGATAGGAAACACACCAAGACACCAAATTTTTATGGGATATTCGTGGCATAAAATACACCATTTTCATGTGATCCTTAAACTTTGGTTGACTTCCCAAGTATACTTAGTAAATGCATAACAAAATTGACCTATTAATCATGGCTTCTATTGATCATTCTAAGGACTTTTTAAGATCAACTCATTGATTCACAAGACAAACTAGCATGATATGCAAATTATTGAATGGTAGGGGTGGAAATTTTACCTTTGAGGTTAAATATATCAATAATAACATGCCCCTAATCTTTTTTAAATGGTGAGTTGCCACTAGATAATTAATATTAGCTCAACCATGCAACCCAATCATACTTTTAACCTAGTGAGTGTGAGTGAAACAAGTCAACTCAAAATATAAAATTGGTGAGGTTGGATGATAAAATCAAGTCCAACCTAAAATTTATAAATATTTAGTTATTTAATCACCTCAACCATACCAAAAATGAACTAGTTATTGTAGTAGATTAGTTCAATATAGTCTATAAAAGTCCATCTTAGTAGGTGATGACAATCCCTAAGAGATTTTTGAAATATAAAACTGATTTGGATTTTGAAATATTAGGTGTACATTGCATAACATATTCACCTTATATATGTCTCATGATGAAACTATGTATAATAATAGAACCAATGTATAATATTATGCCACAATTATAAATCTAAATTATATAACTGTGTACTTTGGCCAGTTTGTAAACTATGTAAGTGTGGATAACATGCTTCCAAATTATTTCCCCACTGATTCATAAAACTATGAATGTTTAGAATCCATGCCTATATGACATACCCCCACTAAATCTGAAAGCTAATATAAGTACCAAATATTGAATAAGTGTGGAGAAAATGATTCCAAAGCATGCCTCCACATGATCTAAAAATTGTGAATGTGTGAAATCCATGCCTATATGACATGCTCTCACTAAATATAAAAAACTAATATAAGTGCTAATGACTAAATAAATGTGGAGAACATGCTTCTAAAACATGCCCCTAATGGATTTGAAAATTATGCCAAATTTGGAGAACATGCCTCTATGAATTACCCCAATAATATGCCCCTCATTTGAGGGAAGGGAAGAATAAAAACCAAAATTTACCTCACCTCAAAAGAATAATACAATTGGATAATCTATTAACGAAACCATGTATCATCTAAAATAACATGTCTAAATACATGTAGCATTGAAGTATAGAAAACAATGTGATCACATGAAGGTCTAATATGCACGATAAATATCATGACAATGTATAGATAATAACAATACAATCTCAATAATCAAATAAAGCACATAAATAAGAGTATTCAAAATAAATCCAACATAAAATGGTTTTAGGAGACCACAAAAAAAGGGGAATGTTCAAATGTTGCATAATCAAAGGGACATGACTTAGTCCAATGTCCACAAAAGTGAGGATAACATATTAAAATGTATAAACAACCAACAATGAAATGTTTAAATTTTAAATAAAGCACACATAAGCATAAGGTTCAGAAACAAAAGATCATACTCAAATGATTGAATAAGAAATGCAATAAACTCAAGTAACTTCATAAAATAAAGCATAAGCAACCAACATAAACATATCATAGTAGCCCATGGATCAATGGTGTTATACAACAATTCCAATTGCATAACATATCAATGAAATAGGAATTTGACATAGAGGGGAGGTTAGTCTTGTGTTAGTATCATAAAAAAATGAATTTAACACACTAAAATACTAACACCTCTAGTCTAGACACTTAGAGAGTTTAATAACAAAACTAAATGAAAGCAAAATAAAAAAATAAAGTAAAACAAGTCTTTTACCTTCCTTGGGAGATCCAAATGGCTTTGTTGAATGGTTTACTCAACTTGTGCATCAAGAAGTCTTTGAAAATGGAGGTTTCTTTGATCCTTCTCTCTTTGGAAAAATGGCTTTGATGTTTCTTGGATTAAGATTTGGGCATGGTAACACTACTTTCATGATTTTTATGGAGTAAATCTTTCATAATAAATCTATAATATCCAATATTTGAAGTCCTTTGTGTATAATGACTTTGTACCAAAATATGTTGTTTAATATATTTGTGAATAATAACTTTTCACTAAAATATCTTATTGTTTCAATAAGCAAGGCCTTGTATTTATAGCCTTAGGAATTAACTCTCACCCAATGTGAGTCAAGGTTGAGTTTAGGCATGGAATGGGTTCAAACTAAACTTAGGTGAGTTAAAATGAATTGAGTTAATATTTTTCAAGTAATTATGATTTTTAATTACTAGGAATGACTCTTAAAATTATATATTCTAGGATATTTTTAAATAGATTGATAACTCATAAAGGCAATGATGAAGATTTGATATTTTGATATTTGGAATTTTCATTTTTAGATAGTCATTAATTTCAAATGGATAATTCAACTAGGAATTTAATTTTTTTAATTTGTTAAATTATTTTTATTATCCTTTTATTTATTTCAAGAATTTATTAAGTGCGAAAGTGTCCCACTTAATGGGTCCATAGGCCAAATTGATAGTTGTGATGTCGTAAGGAGATTAGGGATGAATCTGTGAGAGGTTATTATTGCATAAAATAAAATACCCAAATTAGGGATGTCTCAACATGATTTTGAGTATTGATGAATGATGTGAAAGAAATTTTGAGATGTTTAAGAATTCCTAAGCTTAATTGACAATGGTTGGTAGGAATTGGTCTAAAGTTTAGTTGGAAGTTAGTTGTGGCAAATTTTAGGTGTCTAAAGTTTTCCCCTATTTTGGAAGGTATATAAATAGTAATGTCTTGTCAAAGAATTAAAAGGTACTATATGAATGAAAGAACAAGAATATAAAAATAAAATTTGGGAAGCATATAATGATACCCCCTTGAGGGAGTGGCCAACATAGATGATTGATGGATGATCCCTAAAAAAGAAGCAAGAAAAAGAATGAAATTAACCATGGGTGAGATTAATCCAATCAAGATAATGCTTGCATGCATTGATTTGAAAAATAATGATTAATTTCCAAAAAGGTATTTATAATCAGTAATGAAGGTTGAGACATTGATTTTCCTAAAGGCAATTATAATTAGTGTCATAGGCACATGACCTATGTACGACAAATGAGTCATAATAATGATCTAACCATAGGTAGTTACAATCACAAAAATGACCTAGATTTAATAATTATTTTTGGTTGTGCCCCATTAGGGTAGATTAGAAATCATAACTTAAGTATATAACCTATCATATATATTGACGATGAGGGGGTGCAAACATAAATGCGATGGTTTAATGACTAAACAAGCCATAGACATCTAGGTAAATGAGGATACAAAAAGTAATGAAAGAGATGATTGGAAGAATAAAGGTTGAACAATGTGAATGATTTGAGTGTACCTGATAATGTCGGGATATTCATCTTTATTATCATTAATATAACTAGAATGGTCAGTGGGTTGATTTGATCAAGGAGGGTGGGTGGGTTTGCCAAGGTAAACCAGGAGAAGTTTTTGTGGCTCTATTGCTTATAAGATTTCGTGAGCTAATTTTTTTTAGAATTTGATAGTATGCAGTATAATATAAAACACCATCATTACCTATCTAAAATATGTATAAGTACTAACTCTCGATCCAATAAACAATTGATAACTATACACCAATGATAAAAGCAATGATGATAATATTGATGCATGAATATGGATAGACTCAAGAATAATGTGCAAGTAATCACTCAATGAATACATATAGACTAATTCAAGGCACAATAATGAAATCAAAAAAATAATAAAACAAAAAAAACAAACAAATAATTAATTAAACAATCACACAAAAAACTAAGCAAACAAACACACAAAAACTTGAAATAAAAAGAAATACAAAAGTATCCTATCATCAACCAAGTCCATACCTACATGTGAAGGCTCAATTGAATGATAAATAGGTGGTACCCCCAAGCAAGTATATATGTAAAGGGAAAGGTCACACCCCCATTGGTATTGGAATGTATTTGGAACTAAAAATGGATTTTCCCTAATAGAGTGGATCAAAGATGACGTGACTAGGTTTAAATAGGATAAATGTTTTTGGATTTTGAAATTTTTGAATGTTTCTGGAATTTTGATGTATCTTAACTCATTAGATATTGACAAGATACCACTCTTAAAATGGAGAGAGCATTGTCTCTAGTTTTCTTTAAAAATGGTGAGAGCGTATGGAAAAGGGGGATCAAGCTAACCTCAATGTGAATCAAGCATGGCCTACATAATCTCATTAAGACCTCAAGTCACAATAGTTTTGCCAAAACAAAAGGTGTTCAGATCCAACCAAGTAATAAAAAATTCAATAATTGAGTCAAATGGCAAGGAAAATGATAATAGTAATGGTAAGTTGATGTGATAATGTATGATAAAGGTGTTATTCTTAATTTACCTATAGGTGGTTATAATTAGGTAATAATGGAATAGGTTAATGATACTAATTTTTCCATAGGTGGTTATAATTAGTAACACAAGATGGAATACTTATTTTCCTATAGGTAGTTATAATTAGTGGCACCAATAAAATGTAAAATTAAACATAACTTACCTGATCCACTATCACACTAATTTTATATACTATCATTTAAACACTTAATTATGAAACTACTAAAACTGGGTCAAAATCCACTCGTGAAAGGTATGAGAATAACTAAAGGAACAAAGATCAAAAGGGTTGGGTAGGAAAGTTAAAAACAAGATTTGGTCAATAGTAAATACATGGTAGGGTGACATACAATATGGCATAAAGAGGATGATGATGTTGTGATGGTAATAGGTTTACCCCCAAGTGATAAGGTAGGGTAAATGGCAAAATATAAAGTCACGGTAAGAGGAATAACAAATGAAAATGACAAAGTAAACAAAAAATGAAAATGGAAAGGTAAATGGAAAATGAAAATGATAAGAATAAATGTTTCAATTATTCTTGTTGATATGGAGATGCACATCCTGATCAACATATGATACAACTATAATCAATCATGTAAATTTCTATCCCACAGCTCTTATGAATAGTTACTCTATCAAGAACATATTGTATATTTTGACTCTGATATTTTTATTATGATCTTTATTAGTTGTTGAAAATTTTTTCCTCCAAACATCAAGACAAGATGTCTTCATAGCTTATGCAAATGTAAATACATCCAGGGATGGTAAATATGGATAAATATTGGATGGTTGGTTTGATTTGGAAATGCAAAGGTTGATGATAATGGAATGTATAATGGGTAGGCAAAAAATGAATATCATGAATTTTAGGCACACATAATGTTGTTTATTATAAATTTGACATAAATTTGGTTGTGGTGGGGTTGAATAATTCTAAACATACTCTCATTACAACCATCAATTTTTTTTTGTTTGGGTTTGAGAGTAGATACCATCTAATTATGTTATAAGGTGGAAGTTGTATTGATGTCGTCTTTGATAATGTCTTCATCAAGTAGTAAATAATTATTGTTCTTAGCTATTGGTGCCTCGAAGAGGTTTTCACTAATGAATTTATCTCTATTATCCCTTAGTGCCTCTGAAAATGTTTCACTAAGGAACATTGTCTTTTGACTTTGATTATATTATAGCACCTCAAACAAGGTTTTACTAGAATATGCTGAGTTTGGACTTTGATTATCCCATAGAACCTCCAAAAAGGTTTCACTAGGAGATTATTCTTCTTTTACATGATGTGGTCTTTCAACCTTGATATTATAGAAACTGATATGTTATCATGGATGTAGTTCAACAAGGTGTGATTTTATCAATCCCAATCGACACTTATCAGAGGTAGAATGTCAATATAATGGCTATGTTGGTTGGTGATAATGGCATGTGGAATTATAATAGAATGGAAAGAGGAAGCACAATCCTCATAAAATATACTAGGAAGACTTGTATTGATGTTGAAGTAATCATACTCATAAAATTTAAAAGGATCACAAATGTATGGAAAATGATCTATGAGGTATGTGTAACAAATGTCATAATAGCCAAAAATGTATTTTGATTTTGAAGCTAAGTATGACTCAAAGGATGCTAAATTCATTGAGACTCATGTTGATTCTATTTTTTATGATAAATTTGATGTTGGTTTAAGAATAAAACCTAACTTCAATGTTGATTCTTCATTTGGTGTGGATGCTGCTATAATGATGTCTTGTTGAATGTTTGGTATTGGATAAGTAATGACCTATGATGGTATAATGGGCTCCATAGAGATTGGTTTGTCAAAGTCACACTCCTTAACAAGGGGAAAGTCGTAAATATATAACTCCATATAATCTATTTTATCAAATGGGGGCTCTTGAAAAATAGGACAATGGTTGACATAATGATTTTCCCAAAGGTGGTTATAATCATTAAGAAGTGACACAACAAAGACTAGCTTGCCTGACTGAGACTCCTCAATAACAAAGAGAGTATCAAAAGGTGATTTATATTAGGAAAACTCATCACAAATAGGTGTTTCAAAAAAACCATAATAGATTGGTGGGTTCTCTTCACCTTAGTTTACAAGCAGTTCTAAAATTATGATTTTGAACACATCTTGGTCTTCAAAAGAGTAGCTCTATTAGAGAGTTTTTGATTGGGTCAGTTGTTGGTCAAATATTGATGTGGGTTTTCTAAAGTATGGGATGGTTGGAAATGGATGAAATATGATTAGTGGTTTGGTAATGATAGGCTTATTTATAATGGGCTTAACAAAGGCTAGTTTTTAGCATAGGATGGTGAATGTGACCCATCAAGTCATAGTTGCACAATGTTGTTGGGATAATAAGCTACCATAATCTTAAGGCATGTAAAATATTTGTTTTTATCATGATCCAAAGGATGAGGTCCTAGAATAGTGATCTCAAGATGTTGTGGATCTTGGTTGCTCATGCAATCTGAAGGAGGATTAATGGTATAAGTGGGAGATCGAGTACTATTAGGCATGAAAGTGTGAACTTGGTACATTAATTAGCATAAATAAGGTATCACCACATGATACTCTTGAGGATCTTAGATTCATTTCGTAGATTGAGTATTATAAGGATGATAAGGATCCATCTCAGAAACCATCTCTTCACCATAAGGGTATTGCACAAAGTCAATTTGTGTGACCACATTATCATAACTTGGATTGTACATGGCTCAAATATGAGTGTAATTAGATATATCCAAATCAATGATGAATATTTTTCAAAAAGACCTAGATATCTAATAACTCTAAAAAATAAGGTCTTAGAGACAAATGGTCCAAACATAGTCTAACTTGGTCTAAAAGTGGAGTTGTATTTCCAAAAAGGTTTGTGCTAAAACTTGGTATGAAAAAATCTAATGTCTTATGTCTAACGTCAAATGGATTACATAAAAAGGCCAAATGGAAGAAATAAAAACTATAATTCCAAACTCTAGGTATAAAATGTTCCAAAAAAGTCTAATCTAAAGAAAACAAAAGTTTTTAGGTCTTTCAGAGAAGGAACAAAAGCTAGGATTAAAATAGACATGTGATAGATCTTTTGAAAAATGCAAAAAAGTTAGAATTTTAAACAAAATGAGGTATGAGATTTAATATAATAAATATGAAACACTTTGGCATAAACAAAGCATTCATATTTAAACATGAACTTGGTCAGTTGGTATAAGGTATGAAACTCTAGGCATATGGAGATAGACTACTCCAAATCTAGGCACAAATAATAATTTTTAAATTGACCATATAATTAACCTAAGTTACATAACCCAAAAATGAAATATCAATGTCTAAGCCCAAATTAGACAAGGCATAGGTAGAAATCAACCAATATTTGGATTTGAAATTGTTTAAGGCTAATTAAAATATCAACATAGAAAACTAATCTTCTTTGAACAAATAAAAAGCTAGATAAGAATGTATAGCATAAAAACACTAGGTAAAAATCCCAAAAATCACACATGGGTTTTAGTTTTGAAATTAAAATTTTAACATGAGGTAAACATGTATTTAAAATGATTATGGTAGTGTAATGATGTTATAATTCTCTAAATATGTGATCAATGGTTTGTGTCAAGGCTCAAAGTCATAAGAATCAAAATGAATTTGGTAGCATTATGACACCCTTTTCAATCAAGTGACACACATAAACAAGATTTATCAATAGACTAAGGCACATGTACGATGTCAAATTGGTGGCATAACACTTCCTAAAATGGAGTGATGTATAAATAAGACTTGTTTTTAGTATTAAGATAGACAAAAATAGATAGTTTGACTCAAGACCATGTAAGAAAGGATAAAATGACTCAAACACCTAAGTGTAATGTCCTAAATACTAAAACTGACAAGGTTACATAATACTATCAAATTTCATCAATATACTCACTCTTGAGAGTGTTAATCCAAAAAATAGAAGTGCATGAAAAGTAGGGTTTTTTAGGCACCCTCTTCTCTCAAGAGTTTATACTATAATATATAACTTTGGGATGCTCACTCTACATCAATAGTATGTCCACGACAAGTTGGGTTTATTCTAAACTATCAATTTTCATGAATTTTTAGATGGTCCCAAGTGTGGATAACATAATAGATGCTTACATCAATTAGATTTTCATCAATTAACTTATTGTGAAGAGATCTTATCCTTTTCACAACCTCCACATCTATTACTTGCTCAATGTAGTGTAATGTATGAATTTATCATGAGTTTTGAGGGAAATAATCATTAACAAAGGTAGTTTAAACACTCAAACTACCGTCATAATGATTCACTAGCTTAATTTATATACCCACCATAGAGTTGGGTTAAAATTATGTTGGAAGATGAATTCTTGAGTCAATTCTTCCTTAGAGAACCAATGAGGAGGTGATGAACTCCTGCTCACAAGCAAAAAATACATGAAAATAAAGACAAGTGAAAAGACTTTATGGTTATTTTGCAGTCACCCAACTATATTAATTTAGGGAGGGACTTAGCATCTTTATTTTCTCTTTTAGACTAAAGTGATAATGGGAAATAATGAGTGGTTTCGGTCACCTAATTTCCTTTAAGGGGACAGGAGGAGAGTATACACACATCACTTGTTTTGCTCAAAACAAACAAATTTCAATCAAATAAGAGTAAAATAAATAAATCTTAGGAGTATGTAACTAAATACGAAAGTTCAATTTTATAAAACCAAAATGAGGTGTGTTTTGAAGTTTAATATATATGTCACTTGTTGAAAAACTTGTAAAACTTCAAAAGAAACTAAGAGGTGAAAAGAACTAAGTTCATTTTAAACACCAAAGACAAAGTGTGTAAGATTTAACCATGTTCAAACTTTTCTTTTTCCACCTTAGGACCTGCCATATGTTAGAGGATTTTCCTACTTAGAAACATAGAAATAAGGGAGAAAACAACATTTTAAAATGAGCTCTTGGGTTTCCAATTTTGAATCTTAGAGAGATCAACATCAATCAATGTGGGGATTGACGTTGGTCTATAGAGATCAACATCAATCAATCCACACAGGGATTGATGTTGATCAATAGAGATCAATGTTGATTCTTATAAAATCATAGAAAAATATAATATGGTTTCTCACAAAAAAAATTTAGTAAATGAACTTAAAACCAAAAATAATCACAAGTCAAAAAAAAATATGTAAGATATTAGACACAAAATTAAAAACCAAAAATAATCAAGAAAACTCTCATTAATCATGTTTCTATCATGCTCTGTTCTTTACATAGGGATCAATATCAATTTTAGGAGAATCAACATCATTTTGAGAGAATCGACTTCAATCTTTGTGAAACCTATGTGTTGCTAAAAACATAAATACGTTCAAAACAAAGTTAAAACTCAAATTTTGAAGATTTTTAAGCATCTATTAGCAAAACTTAAATGTTGCATATTAATCTCCTTGCTTGTATGGATTGTTTGAAGTCTTATCGGGTGTGCCAACATGTGAACTAGGAATTTGACATAGAGTGGAGGTTAGTCCTATGTTAGTCTCATAAAATAAATGAAATGAACACACTAAAATCATAACACCTATATCCTAGATACTAGGGAGAGCTTAGTAATAAAACTAAATGAAACACAACAAAAACATAAAAGAAAAAAAGTCTTTTACCTTCCTTGAGAGCTCCAAATAGATTTTTTGAATGGCTTTCTTGGATTGTTCATCAAGAAGTATTTGAAAATAGAGGTTGTTTAGTTCATTGTCTCTTTGGCACCATGGATTTGATGTTACTTGGATTAATATTTGGGCATGGTAACACTACTTGCATGATTTCTATGGAGAAAATCCTACATAATAACTCTACATTATCCAAGCTTTGAAGTCATTTATCCATAATAAATTTACACTAAAATATATTCTTAAAGATATTTGTTCATAATAATTTTTCACCAAAATAACTTCTTGGTTCAATAGGCAAGGCCTTATATTTATAGCCTTAGGAATAAATTCTCACCCAAGATGAGTCAAGGTTGAGTTTAAACTTGGAATGAGTTCAAACTAAACCTATGTGAGTTAAAACTAACTCCATTTGAGTTAATAGTTGTCAAAATATTATGATTTGAAATTAGTATTCATGGCTCTCAAAATTATATATTTTAGGATATTTTCAAAAAGCTTGATAACTCAAAGGAAATGATGAAAGGCTTTGATATTTTGATTTTTTGAATTTCAATTTTTAGATATTCATTAATTTCAAATACATAATTCAACTATGAATTTAATCTTGTTTAATTTATAAATCGATTTTGATTAGACTTTTATCCCTTTAAATATTTGATTGACTTTGCAAGTGTCCCGCTTAATTGAACTATAGGCCACATTGACTATTGTGATGCCATAAGGTAATTAGGAATGAATCTGGAAGATGTTATTATTGTATACAATAAAATATCCCAATTAAGGATGTCTCAACATAATTCTGAGTATTGATGAATGATGCACAAGTAAATTTGGGATGTTCAATGATTCATAGGCCTAATTTGCAATGGTTGGTAAGAATTAGTCTGAAGTCTGGTTATAAGCCAATTATGGCCAATTTTAGGTGCATCATGTTAGTTAAGAGTAATTCTCAAAATCTATATTGCATCATGTTTAGCCATATGTTTCTAAAACCTTTTTATTTTTATTTTTTAAGATAATATCCCAATCACGTTTAACTCCACAAAATGACAAAATTGATATTCCTATAGTAAAATCAATATAGAAAAAACATCTATCCCATTAACAATTTCAACAATCAAGTCCATCATAATCGATAAAATATTCAAACTTAAAATAACATTACCTACACTAATTAACATTAACGCATTTGGTCATTACCACTTTTGGTTAGAAACTCTTACCTTAGTCTTGGATCTCTCACCAAAAGTGGGGGAAAATACACATATATTGGTTCAAATATATAGATATTCAGACACATATGTTCACTCAAATAGAAATATTCAAGCACATGGGTTCACTCAGATATGGTTTTTCAGACACATGTCTACTTAGATATAGATATTTAGACACATAGGTCTACTCAGATACATATATTAAAATTCATAGGTTTACTTAGATATAGAAATTCAAACACATAGGTCCACTTACATACAAATATTTAAAAATATAGGTCTACTCATATATAGATATTTAAACACACAGGTTTACTCGGATATATATATCCAAACACATAGGTCTACTTAGATATAAATATTCAAACACACTAGTCTACTTAGATATAAATATTTAGACACATGAGTTTATGTTGATAAATAGTTTGACATAGATATATATTTTGACTAAGATATGTAGTTTGATTCAAATATATAAATGTTTAGATACATAGATACCTTACTCAAATATCAAGATTGGGGACATGATGAAAAAAAAGAATCCTTGATCTCTATTTTCAAATTGTTAGGTTACACTCATATCATCACTAAGATATCACAAAGATGCCACCAAGGTTTCACCAGTTTGGGTCTAATGACTTTCTATAGTGGTTGATCCATAGCCTTCCACCAAACCTAGTTTACATATTTAGATTTAGTATATATATCATAGTGGGGACAAGTAGGCCTTAGTTCTCAACATATTTATTTTACATACTTATATTCAATACACATATCATAGTGGGGGAAATTAGACCTTATTTTTCCACATATTTAGTTTACATACTCAAATTTAGTACACATATCAGAGTGGGGGAAATTAGTCATTATTTCCCCACATATTTAGTTTACATACTCAAATTTAGTCTAGATATCAGGGTGGGGGAAAAATAGGATTTTTTTCCTCATGATTTAGTTAACTATTTAGATTTAGTATAAAATACACCCACATTATGGATTTCCTCTTCACATATTTCACTCTAGCTCTTATCCACTTCTCTATCCAAGAAGTGAGCCAGGTCCAAAATACATCTGATTAAGTAAGCATAGGTAAAAATTATCTTTTTATTTTACTCTAGTAATTTAATTTCATTACACAACTAGAATCAAATGAGGGTATATGTATATACCCTAATTTGGTCAAGAAACAACCATAAGTACTATATCTTTTGTTGATCTTTCACATGAAGATCTTAGTGATGAATATAGACCTTGTTCACATGGTAATTTTGGGTCTTTTAATATTTTTAATATCTTATTTCACCAAATTATTTCACTACCAATGGTCTTAAGTCACATCTTCCTAGTCATAGGGGCCCTTAACCTATCCTACTTGGTCTTAACTATGTTTTAAGGCCTCAAGAAACTACCACCATTATTAGGATAGTAACACTATATGGTGACAATGACTAATTATGGATCTAGTGTCTAATGTTCATTTTCTCTCATGTTTTAGGTCTTAACCTATCTTGAGCCTTTTGTTATGTTTTAATCCCTCTTGTGTGACTTTTTAACTAGTGAACAAGGTCTTACATTCAAATCATAGTTATGTATATGTAAAGAGCCTCACGAGGAATTTTACATCTATCACTTACTATTGTGTCACATAATTACATAAAATCAACAAATACTATAGCTCGATACTTTACATACTACTCAACTATTGTATGTAATCAGAAATGCATCATGTTTGTAAATCAATCCTAACTTAGAGAAGATAGATCATACCATACACTTCTAATTGGGGACACATTAGATAATTAGGAATACAACCAATATGGGGATTCACTAGACCCAATAAGAGGATCTCTTATCATAATGCACAATGCTAGGGAGGGTTCCAAATCCTCTAGTGAAGCACAATCATGAAATAACCCTAGCTAGGTCTTATATTTTTATATATCTCACTAAAGTCATAACAATTAAATAAAAAACTAATATAGTGCTCACCAAAGCTTATGACACAATATGGGGGTTAGTAAATAGAACAAACATTCATAGGAAAAACTCAATTAAGCTTTATAAAAGTAAGACCCTAATACATGGAAAGAGAAGATTAATATTATTCAAAGCTAATACTTATGCTAATTCTATCTACTAAAGAGAGGATAAAAGTTAGAGAATACGCACCCGAATGATGAACCCATCTAGACTCAATCTTTCCCTTAGCCAAAGGGGATTTTCAAGAGGTTATTTTAGCTTGTAAGGATCACTACGGAAGACCAAATCATTCAAAAATTCTCCAAAAGACTGACATTATCCAATTAGAAATCCTAATCTAACACTCCTCAAGTAGAATGGTGGAAGAGTATATTGTAAAAAAGTTCAAGCGAATCATAACTCTTGTTCATTATCTAAATAATGATGAAATGATCTTATATATATATATATATATATATATATATATATATATATATATATATATATATATATATATATATATATATGGTTAACCTAGTCAACCTAGTAAAAATAAGGACAAAAACTCACTAGGTCATAGGCTAGGTTAGCCAAGAGCCAACCTAGACCCTAAATGAATTTAACCAAAAATTATACATGGTTGACCTAGTCAACCTAGTATAGAAGACTCTTGAAAAGGTCTTAAGGTGAGGAAAATATTGATGAAAAGTGGAAAAAAATTGGAAGAGTATTTAAAAGATGATTAATATCTTAGGAAATAGTTTTAAAGAGTTGGTTGAATTAGTAATAAGTGGAAATAAGGGACAATAATCCTATGAAGCCCCAATGGTCTACTCACCCCTTTTCTAATGCACCCTTTCAGGCATGTAATCAGAGAGATTGTGTCTCAATAGGTTCTTACAATATAAAAAGCATTATTATTCAATAAAATTTGAAAATATTATGAGTATATAACTATTACATTTAAACATTACATGTTTGATCAAAGAAGGGCCTAAGTGAATATCATTCTAGTATAACATGTGCACTGGTTATGCACATTCCTTAAGGGAGAACTATGTGCAATCTAAGACCCATAACATTAGGGTTACTATTGGTAATGATTAAAATAATAGGGATTATACTTTTCATTATTATAATATCCCACAACCAAGTTTTTCCCTTTCTTTTTCATTTTATCTGGTTGTTTGTTTCATGTGTATAGGTATTCATTAGGGTTTTAGAATATATTCAATGAAAACAATGACACATGGGAGCTTTTAGAAGACACATAACCACCTATAGGTCCCCCAAAACCTATTTTATCTTCTTTGAAATTTTTAGTTATCTCTTTCAATAGGAACACTAGAGCCATAATTAAATACTAACACCATATGGTGTTATTATCCACATAAGGGTGCTTCTATCCAAACCCTGATTTTAACTACAATCATGAAATGAAAGGTACATGACTATTTCTCAAGTTTGGTCTAGCCTCATAAGTCATATAAATGCCCATTTTTTTAGATAATTATTATTTAATTACATTTTTTTATTTTGGGAAAGTCTTGTCAAATCAATTATTTTTCATTTTCATTCCAAGTTATCATTATACTCAGCCCTTTAAAAACATAGTATTTACATAAACTAAGTCTTAAAAGGTTAAAAACTATATCTAAGGAGATAAAGAGAAAAAGATATTTGAAGGAACTTGCCCCCAATCTTGGAGAAAAGGTGAGTTACCACCTGATAGTTGAGATTAGTTCAACCATGCAACCTAGTCATACTTTTAACCTAGTGAGTGTAAGTGAACTATGTCAACTCATAATATTAAATTAGTGAGGTTGGATGATACAATCAAGTCCAACCTAAAAACTTGGAAAGATTGATCTACATAATCACCTCAACCATACCAAAAGTAAACTAACTATTATAGTAGATTGGTTGAATATAGTCTATAAAAGTCTATCCTAGTGGGTGATGATAGTCCCTAAGAGAGTTTTGAAATCTGAAACTAATTTGGATTTTGAAATATTATTTATACATTTCATATCATATGCTCCTTACATATGTCTCAGGTTGAAACTATGTATATCAATGGTATCGATATATAAAATTATGCCACAACTATGAATATAAATTATAAAATTATATGCTTAGGCCAATTTGTAAATTGTGTAAGTGTGGAGAACATTCTTCCAAAGCATGCCCCCATTATATATAGATAATTTTGAAAAATAAAATAAGTACCAATGTGAATGACATTTTTCTAAAACATACCCCGACTAAATCTGGGTGTGTCAAATACTTAATAAGTGTGGAGAATCATGATTCCAAAGCATGCCCCAACTGAATATGAAAATTGTGCCAAATGTGAATAAATTTGGAGAACATTATTCCAATGTATCCCCTTGTTGAATCTTAAAATTTTGAATGTGTGTAAGCCATGCTTAAATGGCATGCCCCCACTAAATCTAAAAACTAATATAAGTGCCAAATATTGAATAAGTGTGGAGAACATGATTCCAAATCATGCCTCCACATGATCTAAAAATTATGAATGTGTCAAATCCATGCCTATATGTCATTCCCCCATTTAATCTAAAAATTTATAGGAGTGTCAAAGACTAAATAAATGTGGATAACATGCTTCCAAAACATGCCCCCATCAGATTTGAAAACTATGCAAAATGTGAAGAACATGCCTTTATGAATTCCCCCACTAATATGCCCCTCCTTTGAGGTAAGGGAAGAATAAAAACTGATAGTTACCTCACCTCAAAAGGATAAGGCAATTGAATAATCTGTGAATGGAACCATGTAGCATATAAAATAACATGTCTAGGTAAATGTAACATTGAAGTGCATACAACAATGTGATCACATTAAGGTTTAATGTGCATGTTAAATATCATGAAAATGTATATAAGATAAAAATATAATCTCAACAAGCAAATAAAGTATACAAATAAGAGAATTCAAAATAAATTCAACATAAAATGGTTTTAGGAGACCACAAATAATTGGAATGTTCAAATGTCACATAATCAAAGGGACATGACGTAGTCCAATGTCCACAAAAATAAGGATGATATATTTAAATGTCTATACAACTAATAATGACATGTTCAAATGTTAAAGAAAGCACACATAGGCATAAAGTTCAAAACAAATGAGCATATTCAAATCATTAAATAATAAATACAATAGCAAGGCAATAAACTCAAATAACTTCATAAAGGAAACCATAAAAAACCATCATAAACATATCATAGTAGCCCATGGATGAATGGTGTTATAAAAAATTCCAAGTGCATAGCATATCTATGAACTAGGAATTTGACATAAAGGGGAGGTTAGTCATGTGTTAGTCGCATAAAACAAATGAAATTAACACACTAAAATCCTAACACTTCTAGCCTAGACACTAGGGAGATCTTAGAAACAAAACTAAATGAAAGGATAATAAAAACATAAATAAAAACAAGTCTTTTACCTTCTTTATGAGCTCCAAATGGTTTTTTTGAATGGCTTGCTTAGATTTTGCATCAAGAAGTCTTTGGAAATAGATGTTGCTTGGATCCTTATCTCTTTGGAACCATGGGTTTGATGTTGCTTGGATTAATATTTGGGCATGGTAACACTACTTTCATGAGTTATATGGAGTAAATCCTTCATAATAACTCTATAATATCCAAGCTTTGAAGTCATTTGTGCATATTAAATTTGCATCAAAATAGATTGTTTAAGATATTTGTGCATAACAAATTTTCATCTAAATAACTTCTTGGTTCAATAGGCAAGGACTTGTATTTATAGCTTTAGGAATTAACTCTCACCCAATGTGAGTCAAGTTTGATTTTAGGCTTGGAATGGCTTCAAACTAAAGCTAGGCAAGTTAAAACTAACTCTAATTGAGTTAATAGTTATCAATTAATTATGATTTGTAATTACTAATCATGCCTCTCAAAATTATATATTTTAGGATATTTTAAAAGAGTTTGACAAATCATAAAGGCAATGATGAAACACTTTGATATTTTGATTTTTGAAATTTCCATTTTTAGATATTCATTGATTTCAAATGGATAATTCAATTAGGCATTTAATATTTTTTAATTTGTTAATTTATTTTTATTAGACTTTTGTCTCTTTTAATATTATATTAATCATGAAAGTGACCCACTTAAGAGGTATATAGGCCAAATTGACAGTTATGATGGTGTAAGGTGATTAGGGATGAATTCATGAGAGGTTATTATTGAATATGATAAAATACCCCAATTATTGATGTCTTAACATGATTATGAGCATTGATGAATGATGTGCAAGAAAATTTGTGATGTTTATGGATTCCTTATCTTAATTTACAATGGTTGGTAAGAATCAATATAAAGTTTGGTTGGAAGCCAATTGTGGCCAATTTTAGGTGTCTACAGTTTTCCCCTATTTGGGAAGGCATTGTAAGCTATAGGCATAGTAACATTTTCTTAAATAATGAAAAGGACCTGTATGAATGAAATAAAAAGAATATCCAAACAATTTTTGGGAAGCCTATAATGATCCCCCTCAAGGGAGTGATTGACACATATGATTGATGGTTGGTCCATCAAAAAGAAGTAAGAAAAAGAATGAAAATAACCCATGGGTGATATTAATCCATTCCAGATAATTCTTGCATACATTGATTTAAAAAAGAAGTATTGATTTTTGAAAAGGTGGTTATAATCAGTAACAAAGGTTAAGACACTAATTTGACCAAAGACAGTTATAATCAATGGCACAAGCACATGACCTAGGTAGGTAAGATGAGTCAAAATAAAGATCTACTCATAGGCGGTTATAATCATGAGGATGACCTAGATTGAATAATGATTTTTGGTTGTACCCTAGAAGGGAATATTTACAAGCATAACTCAAGGATATAACTTATCATTCATATTAATGATGAAGGGGTGAAAATGTAGATGTGATGGTCTAATGATTGAAGAAGCCACAAATAACCAAGCACATGAGGATGTACAAAGTGATGAAAGAGAGGATTGGAAGAATAAAGGTTGATCAATTTGAATTATTAAGTTATGACTACTAATAAGTATATTATCATCATTATTATCATTAATAAAATTAGAATGGCTAATGAGTTCATTTGATCAAGGAGGGTTGGGGGATTTGCCAAGGTGAACTAGGAGAAGTTTCTATAACTCCTTTTCTTGTAAGATTTTTTGAGCCGATTTTTACTATAACACGTGATGGTATGCATCATGATATAAAACACCATGATTAACTATTCAAAATATGCATAAGAACTAACTCTTGATCTAATAAATAATTAAAAATAATACACCAATGATAAAAACCATGATGAAAATAATAATGTATGAATATGGATAAACTCAAGAATAATGTGAAAGGAATCACCCACTGAACACATATAGAATGAGTCAAGTCACAATAATGAAAATAAATAAATAGGAAAACAAACAAACAAATAAAAAAATAAGCAAATAAATAGGTAAAAAACACACAAACAACTAAGCAAATAAACACATAAAAACTTGAAAGAAAAAGAAATAGAAAAGAATCTTGTTATCAGCTAAGTCAATACCTATGTGTGAAGGCTCAATGGAATGCTAAATGGGTGGTTCCCCTAAGTAAGGATACATTCAAATGGAAAGGCCACACCCCCAATGGTAGTAGAATGTATTTAGAACTAACAATGTATTTTCCCTAGTAAAGTGGATCGAGGATGACTGACTAAGTTTAAATAGGACAAACATTTTTGGATTTTGAAATTTTTGAATGTTTTTGGAATTTTGAGGTATCTTAACTCATTATATATTGATAATATACCACTCTTAAAATGGAGATAACATTATCTTAGTTTCCACAAAAAATGGTGAGAGCAAATGGAAAAGGGATACTAAGCTAACCTCAATGTGAATCAATCATGGCCTACATAATCCCATTAGGACCTCAAGTCACAGTAGTTTTTCCAACACAAAAGTTGGTGATATCTAACAATGCAATAACAACTTCATGAATCTAGGAAAACGGCAAGGCAAATGATAATATTAATGGAAAGCTTATGTTATAATACATGGTAAAGGTATTGTTCCTAATTTGCCTATAGGTGGCTATAATTAGGGAATAATGGCATAGGTTAGTGATACTAATTTGACCATAAGTAGTTATAATTAATAATACAAGATGGAATACTAATTTTTTCATAAGTGGTTATAATTAGTGGCACCAATCAAATGTAAAATGATAGATAACTTGCCAGATCTATTATCACACTACTTTCATAGACTATCATTTAAACACAAAATTATGAAACTACTAAAACTAGATCAGAATCCCCTCATGGAAGGTATGAGAACCAAAAGAATCAAGATCAAAAGAGTTGGGTAGGGAACTTCAAAACAAGCTTTGGTCAATAGTAAAGGCATGGTAGGATGACATATAGTATGGCATAAAGAGGATGATGATGTTATGATGGTTATAGGGTTACCCCCAAGTGATAAGGTAAGGTAAATGGAAATATATGAAGCAATGGTAAGAGGAATGACAAGGTAAATGGAAAATGAAAATGGAAAGGTAAATGGAAAATGAAAATGACAAGAATAAATGTTTTAGTTATTCTTGTTGATATGGAGATGCACATCCTAATTAGCATATGATACAACTAGAATCAATCATTTATATTATTATCCCACACCTCTTATAAATAGTTTCTCTATCAATAACCTATTGTAGATTGGACTACAATAATGTTTTTGTGATATCCTTTTGTTCTTGATGTTGTTTCCTCTAAACATCGAGACAAGATGTCTTCATATATTATGCAATGGAAAGTGTAGCTAGGGATGGTAAATATGGATAAATATTGGATGATTAATCTAATTTTGAAATTTAGAGGTTGATGATAATTAAATTTATAATGGGTAGGCAAAAAATGAAGATCATGAATTTCAAGCACACATAATGTTGTTGATTTTGGATTCAACATAACTTTGGTTATGATGGGATTAAAGACTTATGAACATGCTCTCATTAGGACCATCAAATTTTTCTATCACTTGGGCCTAAGAGTAGATATCATTTGATTATGTTATAGTGTGTAAGCCATATTGATGTCATCTTTTATAAAGTCTTTATAAAATAGTGAATAATTTTTATGCTTAGCTATTGGTACCTCAAAGAGATTTTCACCAATGAATTTTTCATGATTATCCCCTAGTTCCTATGAAAAAGTTTCAGTAAGGAACAATAAATTTTGACTTTGATTATATTTTATCACCTCAAAGGTTTTCCTAGAAGATGCTAATTTTGGACTTTGATTATCCCCTAGTGCCTCTAAAAAGGTTTCACTAGGAGATTATTCTTATTTTACATGAATGTGGTCTCCCCCTTGATATTCTATGATTGATATGTCACCATGGATGTATTTTAATAATGTGTGATTCTATCGGTCCCAGTCAACACTTATGGGAGGTATAATGTAATTATAATGGCTATGTTGGTTGGTGATATTGGAATGTGGAATTATAATGGAATGGAAGGAGGAAGCAAAATAATTATAGAATATACTAGGAGGAATTATATCTACATTGAAGTAATAATCCTCAAAAACTATAGAGGGATCACAAATGTATTCAAAATGATCTATGAGGCATGTGTAACTAATGTCATAATAGCCAAAAATGTATTCTGATTCTAAAGCTGAGTATGACTCAAAGGACTCTAAATTCAATGATGAGACTCATGTTAATTCTACTTTTGATGTTAAATCTGATGTTATTTCAATAATAAAACCTAACTTCAATGTTGATTCTTCATCTAGTGTGGATGCTGATATAATGAAGTCTTATTGAATGTTTGGTATTAGACAAGTAATGACCTATGATGGCATAATAGGCTCCATAGAGATTGGTTTGTCAAAGTTAGACTCCTCAATAAGGGTTAAAAGGTCAAGATAAAACTCCTTAGAGTCTATATTATCAAATGGATTTTCTTAAAAATAGGACATAGGTTAACATAATGATTTTCCCAAAGTTGGTTATAATCAATAAGAAGTGATATAACAAAGATTGGCTTGTTTGAGTGAGACTCATCGTCAACAAAGATAGTATTAAAATGTGATTTATCATAGGTTAACTCATCACAAATATATATTTCAAAAAAAGACATCATGGATTGGTGGGTTCTCTTGGCCTTAGTTTACAAGCAGTTCTAAAATACTAATTTTGAACGCATCTTGGGCTTCAAATGATTATCTCTATTAGAGAGGTATTAATTAGCTCAATTGTGGCTCAAAGATTAGAATGGGTTTTATACAGTGGGGGATGGTTAAAAATTGATGAAACATTTGTTGTCACTTAGATTTTCACCCTTTGAGGAGATGGAAAAGCTCTCTTCATCTAAGTGTAATAACATAAATACCTCTAGGCTTGTGGGTAGCCTATGGAATGAGGTGAATCTCTAGATAGGGATAGCTCCCTTGATGTACCACTTTGGATTAAATATAAAAATAAAACTTGGTATTGAAAATACAGAGAGGTAACTAAAAATCAAACTAATATAATGGAGGAGATACACCAAATAACATTATCACATCCAATAATATACATATTACACTTGAAATAAAAGGACAAACTGAACATACACTTCTCTAATCTTCATCTTCTCACATCAATGTTACATTTTGAGGTTATAGATCAATGTGAAAAGTTAAGACGACTATAAAAGAGGCTTATGTGGGAACTATTGAATATGGTAACTCACTAAATCTTATAAATTTACTAAAACACTTCACATTTCCTACAAGAAGAAACTTTCCAACTGCAAATACATGATAGCATGAAATAACATGCTAAGGAATCCATAATCTTCACTTATGAAAAATAAAACATTATAAATGAACACACTAATAAAATTAATGGTGGAGGTAAAAATTAGTGCTCTTATTGATCAAAAGGTATACATTTGACTAAGGATTTTCCATACTTAGGTGGAGCATCCATACAATGGCCAAAATGGCTAGTTCTTATAGAACTTGAGAGAGAGAAGAGAAGAGAGAAGTCCAAGGATCATAAGGACACTTTTAAATGATAATACGATTTGGGATTAACCATGAAAGGTCAGGAGATACAATTTTCAATCCAAGTTATAAACTTCATGAAAAGTGGCAAGAAACTCCTCATTCTGGCTAAGAAAAACTACCTACATGATTAGCTCTATTTTAATTCCCTATAAATAATTGGGACAAAGTATGATAATTGGAATGAATTTTAAGCACATAATAAATACCTCTCCCTAATTTGGTAATAGGCTTGGTCATTTAGAATCACCTAGAAAGGAACAATCATCATCTGTTGTTCAAAAAACTACTCTTCCATGCACCCTACACACTTGGCTTACAAAAGGAATAATTTTTACATGAAAATAAATATAATTTAGTTAATTAAATGTTTAAATACCCTCAATGGCCTTATAATCATTAGGGTCACCTTAAAAATCCATTCACTTGAATTGTTCACACTTCTCCCTAGCTTGTCTACTAAGCCAGTTTTGACTAGTTAAGTTGAAGCACCTAGTTTAGCTACTAATAAGTTTATACTTGGAATAAAATATACATATGTAGTTATTAAAAGTCCTGATATTCCTCCAAAACTTTATTTCACCTCTTAAAACTCTTGTATCCTACACAACACAAAAAATGGTTTAAAATAACATGTTTTTACCATGTACATAAAGGTCTATACATATAAAAATATTATGGACTATATTGAGGGATTAATTTCCAAATTAAAATAGTTTTCATATTCATAATATTCCATTAGATTAGCTTTCCAACTCCACTTTCCCAATTGGGTCTCTGTAGGGGTTTTGGAAGGGTTTTAGATAGTTTACCCTCTTAAGCTTTGTTCATAAAGGTTTCACATAAAAAATTCAAAAAAATATCACTAAATTGATGTTTAGATACCCTATTAATATCATTTATCTCATTATATGACCATTCATAACCTCAAGGGAGATGTGAGAATTTGAAGACACCCCATCAAGATTTTTTTTTACCATTCTTGCGTGTTTGAAATCTCTTTGAGATATAAGTGGCTTTCCCATATGTTTAATTTCACTCTAAGAGATTTAAAACATATTTAATAACCACATGAACATTTTTAAATAGGTTTTAAATCTTAACTCATGTTATAAGTGTGGACCCCATTTGGACACTAGTTCTAGCCATGTCTAATAGGCCTACCTACAACCTTTTCTCAAAATGACCTTCCCTGATGGATTCCCTAAATTTATAAAGATCCTAAAAATTTAAAACTCCCCCATATACATTTTCCAATATCATATAAATCTCACTTTGGTCCAAAATTGAAGGTGGTCTCTTGTTTAGATTGTAGGCCAAAACTTGCCTAGTATGTCTGATTGTAACCCTAGAAGTTTTGAGCATTCTATCTAGTCTCTTATCTCTTTAAATAGTTTTATATGATGTTATAGGTGTCATAAAAATATATACACCTTATTTCTAAGTTTCCAAAAATCTTGATATCACTTTCATTTCTTTCTTCCCAAATCTGCCAGTTATTCATGAGGGGAAGTACCACCTATCTGAGATAAAATATGGGTACTTACCTTGTTATATAAAAAAAATTGAATTTATAATGGGATAAATAAATTTTTGAGAAATTTTTTCACAATATTTTATCTCTTTTTCATCTCATATGACCCTCCAAACCCTCAAGTTCTAAGATAGACTCTAATGAAGATAGGTTGTATAGGGTTTTAGAAGGTTGACTATGTTTTATCTGATAGGAGACCTTTCATTTTATTCCTTTATAATTCCAAGATCCTATATATTTTTTCATGTTCATCATTTTTATGTACTAGTCTTTATTCCCCACTCTGACCTCTCATGTACCTTTCACACATTTGAGCTCCTAGTATTACTTGCCAATTCTTGACCATGTTTGGCTTATTGACCCCTATCTATAGGTTTCCTACATTAATTGACCTTAGAGATAATGAATTTATTTATTAATAATTATAGGGTCATTAAAACATGTTTTATAATCATTTTTTCACCTTTAATGACCTTAGATAATCACTTAGGTATCCCTTTCTCAGCCTACTATCTGTAACAGTCACCTACCATGGTTGTAGGTGTACATAGGGTCTTAGAGGATATTTTGTATGTTATTTTCATCATGTTTTTAGTTAATTAATTTATCATGACATTAATTGAGGTATTCACATTTTTTTCTCATCACCCAAACTCTTTTTGGCTTTCATGTGCACTTTTGGTCAAAATTGGGTACTACACTGCCTATTGACTGAGACACCTTTTTGTAGGTGCATATAAGATTCAACTAAGATAATCATGGTATGAAAGGACTCAAATTGGGTCCCATGGTGTCAAAATATTCATGTGTGTACCTTTACTTATCTTTAATGCCCTTAAAACATCACCAAATCACCAAAACTAGCTCATTGATCTATACCCTACTTTAGGTGTGTGTTTCCATAATGTACAGAGTATAGGTGGCTTTAAATCTTAAAACTTGTGGAAAGTTATCTATAAGAATCATATGAATTATTAAATCAGTATGTTTTTATAAAACATTTTTATATTCTTGTAGGTAACCTTAAAACACACCATGGATTGAGACTTTACAACTAGCTATAGGTGATTTTTCCTTGTGAAAGGCCACCTATAGGTGTGCTTGAGACTTGAAACATTACCTATATTCATCATCATAATGATTTCCATATTCATATATAAATAATTCCATTCATTTTTTAATTCCAAACATGAAAGTATGTTTCATTTGTTCTTCAGGATGTGAAAATCCATTCAAAACTCAAAATCTATAGATGCCACTATTTGGTTTTAATGGTTTTATGAGCAACCTTGGGCCTCTCAAACACCATCTTCCATTGATTATATTTTCTCTAAAATTTTCATGGATTTTGTATATTTTATAGGATAAATTTTTTATCCATTATAATTCATTAAGTCTGATTGTAATTATGATATGGGGTACCTATAAAAACCCCTAAGGCCTTTGTTTTTGCATTTTAGGGACTGTGTCTCCAAAATCAATCATTTCATCTCTTTGAAGGTGACCTTGATTTATTATTTATAAATCCACATTTACAAAAAAATTATACCATGATATCTCACTATATTAAGATAAATAATTAGGTTCATCAAAATTTTCAAACTCTCCATATGACTTCTACACTCTTTACTTAAGCCACTTGTAGGTGGTTATGGGTTGTAGACAAGGTAGTTAGCAGAATATGAGTCATACACATGTTGTATGAATCATCAATAAAAATTTTACCTCTTTCAAATTTTGAAATTAATCCCATATAACCTATTAATACTTGGATCAAGTAAAGATAGTTTCATCTCAACATGATACCCTCTTTTAAACACATGTAGATGCATGTTCCAATGGCAAACTATGTGGAAGTTGTATCTTGTTGCCATAGTCACTTTATACACTATTTGGAAGGTAAATTTTTTTTATTCTTGATTATAAACACATTTAAACATATTTTTATCTCCAATACACTTTAATGAACATAGTAACAAGTTTTTCACATGTGGTTCAATAATGGCTGCAAGTGAAATTGGGTAAGGAGCTGACTGCATAGTGTACAATACAACTCATGGAATGTTAATTTAGAGATGATATTTAGATGAAAATTGAAATAATAAATCATTTATGACAAGAACAAGTACTTATCACAACCCCTTGAAACCATGGTCAAAACCTAAAGATCTTTAAAATGGTGCAAGACTACCTATAACATAAAAAGGTGTAACCTCTTGCAATCTGAGCTACTTGGATCATTTAAACACATTTAAACTTGAAAAAAATCATGGAAGACATGGTAAAAATTATTCAAAATAATATATAACAAATCTCATCAAGTGGATTGTATGAATCTTCTCAAACCAAGGTAAAACCCATGGTGTACATAGATTAGCAAGCATATTTGGAAGGTCAACTTCATGAGGATGGTTCATGAAGAAAAAGACACAAGTTTTCAAAATAATTATATTTAAATTAATTTCTCATATTTTAAAACAACCTCCCAAAATCATTTGCCTTGAAACTTCTTGAGTTTTTTGTACCAAGAAAAAACTTAAAGGTCACTTCTACTTGCCAAGAAAGGTGAAAAGTGATTTGAATGGTTTTGATCAATAAATTATAATTAAAAATCAAAAAAGTAAATAATTTATCATTTTAAAGTTGAATATGTACTTCTTTACCATTTCTTACATGGTACACTTCCCAAGGAGGTCATACAAGTGCCAAACTCTTCTTTTCCTTAAAAAAAATACCTTTTCTTTTGCATAACCTACCATATTTCAGTTTTTTCAATTAATTAAGACTTATACAGACACATGGGGCATGAAATAATATTTTTCAACCTTAAAACTTCCCAACAAACCAATAAAACTCATTTAATGCACCTTTTGGTCCCCTAAAATGACTTAAAATGACTAAAGAGAATAAGAAAACTAATGACCAAGGCTATTTTAACATTAATTAACCTTAATTGACATATAAAACACCTCATGAAAAGATATTATGGCCCAAAAAAATCTATAAAACCATGTTTTTACCTAATGGCTCCCCAATTTGACATAAAAGTCAAATTTGGTCAACAAATTGGTGACTCATAAGGGTAGTATGCCTGCTATACTAACTAGACTAGTAGCCTTATCATTACATTGGGATTAGGAATAATATAAATTGTGAGGCAAATAATGATACCTTTGACCATTGACTTTGAGCTTGACCAAGACAAGATAACTAATTACTACCTCAACCACACAAAGTAAAGGACACACACAACAAAGAAAGCAAACACACACATACATGTTCTCAAATCACTTAGGGGAATATAAAAAAAACTATTATTTACATATTAAAAACATTCATACCTCCCTTTCTAAGATAAAATGTAAAGTTTCTTGAATCTCCTTTTGCATGAGATGGGTGAGGGTGCCAAACATGTTGCTCTTTAGATTGAACACTTGATAGACCAAACCTATTCCTTAGCACTGCACTTGACTTATTATCAAGTAGATAATCTTATAAAAGGTCTCCAATGTATACATATTCCTCCTAAACTTGTACACATAATTCATGTTTCTTCCCACTCTCTTTCTTATAATAAACTTTCATCTTCTTTGTAGGCATAGTCTCAAAAGGAATGATTTTTTGTTCCTTGAAAGGTTGAGGCAAATAGAGGTTTGTCTTGACCTTTAAAGGCTGATGTAGATTTTTTTATTTCTCACTTATGTCATGTTATACAATGTCATTTTTCTCATCTATGACATCTTGAACAATGTCATCTTTCTTGCCATCACTTGTAACCAACTCTAAAGGAGTTGTAGACCCTTTGAGACATTCAAAATCTTTGAAAATGTATTCAAATATATACCATAAGTTATCATATTAAATTTTATCAACATAATGAATGGGAAAAACAAGAGATACTACATATTATTCTTCATATTTCAATAGGATCTCTTCCAATATTTCTTCTTCAACACAAGGAGTATATTCTCATCATCAACCAAACAAGGAGATTCAACACAAGAGCTTACCTCTTCTTCATTACGTAGGACCTCTTTAGGGTTTTAAAATTGTACCTCAACTATCACAATCTGATTTTTTTGGTCAAGGGCTGAAAGATCTTCAATATCCTTTTTAGTGATGCCAAGACTAGGCATCTTGGAATCTAATTACCTAGCCCAATAAGGTTGCTAAGGAGTTGCATCTTCTTCAAGTAAGAGTTCTAAATTTTATTCAACCAATTGATCCTTTTGAGGTTACCACACCACAAGTCCATCAAGGAAAATGGTGATGGAATGAGGACAGAAATAATTAGCTTGTGGAGGTGGAACATAGGGCTCAAATTAAAATTGAGAATACAAAGTTGGGAAATCTTTTGGGAGCTCTTGAGGAAGGGAAGGTAGGCTTTGAGCTAAAACAATTCGATTTTGTTCCTTCCACTTGACATTCACTCCATACACATATCATTCAACTTGGGAACTCTATTGAAGTAGGTTATATGGGGTGTGTTTAGTCATAGAATATTATTTGGGATCTAAATATTCCATCACACCTTGATTTAACACCCTCATCTTTGAGTCTAACTCCTCAATTTACTTGGCTAGGTTTTCTTGGAAAATTTTCTCTTTAAGTTCATAAGAATAATCATGAGCATAAGGAATATATGAGGGCCGACATGGGAAAAAATAATCTTCTTGATAAAAGGTAGGAGTAATTTTCAAAGGATTAACTTCATTCACCACTTCACACTCCTTATCAACCAAACTTCCATCCTATTTCTTTCCTCATGATTCTACTATCTTACTCCAACGTAGGATGTTAAGATTAGAAATTTTTGCTTGAGGAAGGGTGGGAGGGGTTGGTCTAGAATAAATATCCTTCTCAACTTCATACTCTTTTTCAACCAAACTTCTATCATATTTATTTCCCCATGATTCTACTATCTTACTCCAGCTTCGGATGTTGGGACTAGAGGTCTCCTTTTGAGATGGTAGGGATGAATTTTGAGATGGAAATGAGGAATTGAATTCCACTTTATTTTATACCAACATGGACTGATGCATATTCATATTTTCCAATTTAATATGCCTATCAAGATTATTTTCACATAAAAGGTTTCTCTTTTCAGTTATCTCCTCCAATTAATTGGGAAAAGGATGACTTTGATAGGCTTGATTTGGCTCATGAGTAGGGGTCATATATGGCTGGTAGGAAAATTAGGGAAGTGGATATGAATTTTGATAGGTATGGTTATGTTTCCTTTCATGAAATCATAGCATATCCTCTAAGGAATAAACTAGGCCACTCACATCAAGCATCTCACTTGTGATCCTTTACCAATCAACTCTCTCAATAGGTACCCACTCTCTTTTGATCAACTCTAATGCTTCTCTCATCATATAAATAATATGACTAGGAATATCTATAACACATCCCATTTGAGTATCAAAATCCAAAATATACCTTTCATATCCCAAGAGTGTCTTCTTGAAGGTGTAACTGGGTTGGCTTGAGGAGTGGCTAGGTTGACAAGGAGCAATACATGAAAAAGGTTGATTGTAGGACTGATATACTTCATGCATGGGCTGACAACGATCATATTGGAGATAATGAAATTAATATTAAGTATGGTAATGATCATGACATGATTTACCAAGGACTTGTTCATATTGATAGGGAATGGCACAAGCTTGAATGTCTCGCCAACTTGTATAGAGAAAAACTCAACACCAAAGTCAGCCATAAAACTTCATTCAAAAGTAAGAAAAAAAAGAAATAAATTGTGAAAAACATTAAAGGATGACCTAGGTTTCTTGAATAGATTAAATATATTTAGAGTCACCATTGATGCTTGCATACATGCCTCTAAAGGTTGATTGTTGAGAGACAACACCAAAAATCTCTCAACTTCTTCGACTAAGAGTCTCACCAAGCATGCCAAAAACTATTTTCACTTGGACTTTTACCCTTTTATGAGATTTTAAATCTCTCTTCATCTAAGTGTAATAATGTAATCACCTTTAGGCTTGTCGGTAGCCTAAGATATGAGGTGAATCTCTAGATAGGGATATTTTCCTTGATGTACCACTTTGGATTACAGCTACAACTAAAAATTGGGGGTGAAAAGGGAGAGAGGTATCTAAAAATAAAACTAATCTAACAGATTTGATACACCAAATAACATGATTACATCCAACCATATACATATTACAATTAAAATCAAAGGACAAACTAAACATACACGTTTCTAATCTTCATCTTCTCACATCAATGTTACATTATGAGGTTATGGATGAATGTGAAAAGTTAGGATGATTATAAAAGAGGAATATGAGGGAACTAATGAATATTATAACTCACTAAGTCTTAGACATTTCCTATAACACTTCACATACCCTGTAATAAGAAGCTTTCCCACTGTAAATAGATGATAAAATGAATAACATGCTAAGGAATCCATAGTCTTCACTTATGAAAAATAAAAATTTCCAAATGAACACATTAAGAATATTCATGGAGGAGGTAAAAATAATTAGTATTATTGATCAAAAGGTATACATTTGAGTAGGTATTTTCCATAGTCAGGTGAAGCATCGAATACAATGTCCAAAATGGCTAGTTCTTATAGAACTTGAGAGAGAGAAGAGAAGAGATAAGTCCAAGGTTCACAAGGACACTTGTAAATTTTATTAAATATTTATACATTATAATAGTATGTGGTATGAACCATGTAATTTATGGATCTAAAAGTGTCAATATAAGTCATAAAATTCATGAAAAGTGGCAAGAAACTCCTCATTCTAGCTTAGAAAAATTACCTACATGATTAAATCTATTTGAATTCCATATAACTAATTGTAACCAGGTTTGATGATTGGAATTAAGTTTAAGTACATCATATATGCCTCTCCATGCATTTGTTGTAGGCTTGGTCATCTAGAATCACCTAAAAAAGAGTAAGCATTATTTGTTATCCAAAAAATTGCTCTTCCATGTACCCTGCACACTTAGATTCCCAAAATGCATAATTTTTCCATGAAAATACATATAGGGTAGTTAATTACATGTTTCAAGACCCTAAATATCCTTATAAGTGTTAGGGGAACCTTAAAAATCCATTTACTTGAAGTTTTCACACTTCTTCATAGCTTGTCTATTAGGTCAGTTTTGATTGGCTAAGTTGAAGAACCTAATTTGGATAGTTATAAGTTTCTCCTTGGAATAAAATAAACATATGGAGTTATTAAAAGTCTTTATATTTGTCTCAAACTTGATTTCACCTCTTGAAACCTCATGTAACCTACACAACATAAAAAATGGTCAAAATATCCTATTTCTACCATGTTCGTATAGTTCCATACATCCAAAAATCATGTGGAGTATATTTATGTAGTTATTTAAAAATTACAATAGCTTTTATGGTCATAATATTCCATTATATTAGCTTTCCAACTCCACTTTCCCAATCAGGACTCTACAAGGGTTTTGTAAGGGTTTTAGATAATTTACCCTCTTAATCTTTGTTCATAAAGGTTTCATGTCCAACCTTAAAAATATATAAATAAATTTATTTTTAAATACCTATTAAAATCCATTATCTCCTTATATTCCCATTTATAACCTCGATGCAAATGTGAGCATTTGAAGACACCCCATCGAGTTGGTTTTTGCCTTTCTTGCATGCTTGAAATCTCTTTCAACTAAAAGTGGCTTTCCCATAGGTTTCCTTTCACTCTAATATATTTAAATCATATTTACTAACCCACTAAACATGTTTAAATAGGTTTTAAATCTTAACTCATGCTATAAGTGTGATATACCCCCATTTGGACACTAGGTCTAGCCATGTCCAACAGTCTTACCTATAACCTTTGCTGAAAATGACCTTCCCTAATGGAATCCATTTAAAAATATCTTGAAAATCTATAATTTCAACATATACATGTTCCAATCCAATATATATCTCACTTAGGTCCAAAAGTGAAGGTGGTCTCTTGTTTGGATTGTAGGCCAAAACCTGCCTAGTATGCCTACCTGTAACTCTGGAGGTTTTGAGCATTCTATCTAGTCTCTTCTCTCTTTGCATATTTATATATGATTTAATAGGTGTAATAAAACTATATAAACCTTATTTAAAAGTTTTCACAACTCTTAATCTCACTTTCGTTGCTTTCTTCCCAAATCTACCAGTTATGCATGAGGGTAAGTACCCCCTATCTGAGATTAAAAAAGGGGAACTTCCCCTATTATCTAAAATAATTTTAATGTATCATTGAATTAATTAAATTTTTATGACTATTTTCACAAAATTTTATCTCCTAATCATCTCGTATGACCCTCCAAACCCTCAAGTTCCAAGACAAACTCTAGTGAAGATAGGTTATGTAAGGTTTTAGAAGGTTGACTATGTTTGTTCTAATAGGAGACCTTTAATTTTATTGATTTATAATTCAAATATAATATATATTTTGTAATTTTTATGATGAACTTGGCCTATTTCTTGTTCCCCACTCTAACCTCTCATGGACCTTTCACACATTTGAGCTCCTAATACTACTTGCCAATTCTTGATTGTGTTTAGCTTATTAACCCCTGTTTATAGGTTTCCTACATGAATTGACCTTGGAGATAATTTTTTTATTTATTAATATATTATATGGTCATTAAAACATGTTTTATAACCATTTTTTCACCTTTAATTTCCTTATATCATCACTTAGGTATCCATTTATCAACCTACTATCTGTAACAATCACCTACCATGGTTATAGGTGCACATAGGGTCTTAAGGGATATTTTGTAGATTATTTTCATCATGTTTATATCTCATGAAGTTAACATGACCTTAATTTAGGTTTCCATATGTTTTTCTCATCACTCAAACTCTTTTTGGCTTTCATGTGTACTTTTAGTCAAAACTGGGTACTACACTGCCTATTGATGAGACACCTTTTTGTAGGTGTATATAGGCTTAAACTAAGATCATAATGGTATGAAAGACTCCACATGGGTCCCATAGGGTAAAATTTTTAATCTTTATACATTTAATCATCTTTAATTCCTTTAAAACATCACCAAATTACCAAAGTTAGCTCATTGGTTTGTACCCTGTTGTAGGTGTGTGTTTCCATGGTGTATGGAATATAGGTCGCCTTAAATCTTAGAACTTGTGTCAAGTGATCTATAAGAATAATATGAATTATTAAATAATTATTTTATTCTAACACATTTTTATGTGTTTTTAGGTTACCTTACTTTAAAACACACCATGGATTAAGACATTACAACTAGTTTTAGGTGATCTTCCCTTGTGAAAGGCCACCTGTAGGTGTGTTTGAGACTTGAAACATTACCTATACTCATCATCCTAATGATTTACATGTTCATATATACATCATTCCATCCATAGGGACATTCCAAACCTGAATTTATTTTTTATCTATTCTTTAGGATGTCAAAAGCTATTCAGAACTCAAAATCTATAGATGTCATTGTTTGGTTTTAGTGGTTTTATGAGCAACCTTAGGCCTCTCAAACACCATCTTCCACTGATCATATTTTCTCTAATATTTGCATGTATCTTGTATATACTATATAATAAAAATTTTAGTCATTATAATTCATCAATGCTTCTTATAACCATGCTATGGGTTACCTATAAAAACCCCTAATGCCTCTATTTTTACATTTTAGGGACTTTGTCTCCAAACTCAATTATTTCATCTCTTTGAAGGTGATCTTCATTCCTTATTTATAAATTCACCTTTAAAAATAAGTATTCCATGATATTTAACCATATTAATGCAATGATTAAGGTTCATCATATGTTTCAAACTCTCCATATGACTTCTACACTCTTTGCTCAGGCTACCTGTAGGTGGTCATGGGTTGTAGATAAGGTGGTGAGCAGAATATGAGTCATATACATGTTTTATGAATCCTCAAAAAACATGTTACCTCTTTAAAATATTTAAATAAATCACCTATAACCTATGAATACTTGGATCAATTCAAGATAGTTTCATCTCAACATGATACCCTCCTTTAAACACATGCAAATGCATGTTCCAATGGCAGATTGTGTGGAAGTTGTATCTAGTTGCCATAGTCTCTTTATACACTATTTATAAATTACAATTTTTTTATTCATAATTATATACAAATTTAAACATCTTTATATCTCCAATACATTTTCATTAGCATACTAACATGTTTTGCACATGTGGTTCAACAATGGCTATAAGTGAAATTGGGTGAGGAGTTAACTACATAGTGTAATGGTCGCAAATGATGGAATGTTATTTTATAGATTATATTGAGATTATAATTGAAATAATATATCACTTATAACATGAACAAGGACTCATCACAACCCCTTGAAACCATGGTCAAAACTTGAAGATCTTGAAAATGGTGCAAGACTACCTATAACATAAAAAGGTGTACCCTCTTATAATCTAAGCTAATTGGATCATTTAAAGACATTTAAAATTGAAAAAATCATGGTATACATGAGTAAAAAATATTAAAAATAATTTGGAACCAATATTAGCTAGTAGATTGTACAGAGTTTCTTAAACCAAGGTGAAACCCATGGGGTGCATAGATTAGCAAGCATATTTGGAAGGTCAACCTCATGAGGATTTTTCATGAAGCATAGTACACAATTTTTAAAAATAAATATATTTAAATTATTATTTTGGAGTTTAAAAAATCCTATAAAAATAATTTTCCCTAAAACTTCTTGAGTTTTTCGTACCAAGCAAAAACCTGAAGGTCACCTTTGCTTGCCAAGAAAGGTGAAAAGGGAGTTGAATAGTTTTAAGAAAGAAATGATAATTTGAAATAAAAAAATCATGTAATTAAGAATGGGTAAACTTAAAAGGAACTTACTAACCACTTCCCTTGTGGAAAACATCTCAAGGAGGTCGTACAAGTGTTAAACTCTTCTTTTCCTTCAAGAAATTTGGCTTTTCTTCTACATAACCTGCCATATTTTAGTTTTATTAGTTAATTAAGGCTTATAGGGACACATGGGGCAGGAAATAATCTTTTTTAACCTTAAAAATTCCTAATAAACGTGTACAATGAATTTAATTCACCATTTTGACCCTTAAAATGACTAAAGGGACTAAGAAAACTAATGACCAAGGCTAGTATAACATCAATTGACCTTAATTTACCTATAAAAAACTCATGAAAAGATATTATGCCCCATAAAACATCTATAAAACCAAATTTTTTACTTAGGGCTTCCCCACTTTGACCTAAAAGTCAAATTTGGTCAATAATATGATTAGCGATTGGGTAATGATAGGCTTATTTACGATTGGCTTATCAAACACTGGTTATTAGCCTAAGATGGTGATTGTGACCCATTGATTCTTTGTTTCATAGCTTTTTTGGGATAAAAAGCTACCATATTGGCAAAGGCCTATAATGGTAATGGTAGGGCATTACAAAGCTTAGTTGTTATCATGATCCAAAGGATGAGGTCCTAGATTAATGATCCTAGGACATTGCGGATCTTGGTTGCTCATGTAATCTGAAGGAGGATTAATTGTATAGGTGGTTAATCAGGTACCATTAGGCATGAAAGGGTGAAATTGGTACATTAATCATCCCAAAGAAGGTATCAATACATACTACTCTTGAGGATCTTAGATTCATTCCCCAGATTGAGTATTGTAAGGAGGATAAGGATCCATCTCACAAACCACCTCTTCACCATAAGGGTATTTCTCAAAGTCAATTTGTGTGCCATGTTATCATAACTTATATTAAATATGGTTCAATTATGAGTGTAATGAGACATATCCAAATCAATGATGAATATTTTATAAAAAAGCTTAGAGTTCTAAAAACTCTGAAAAATAAGATCAAAGGACAAATGGTCCAAATATAGTCTAACTTGGTCTAAAAGTGGAGTTGTATCTCCAAAAATGTTTTCTATAAAACTTGGTATGAAACAATCTAATTTCATATGTCTAACATCAAATGGCTTACACAAAAAAATCAAATGGAAGAAAAAAAACTAGAATGTCAAACTTTAGGTACATAGTGTTCCAAAAAATTATAATCTAAAGAAAACAAAAGTTTCTAGGTCTTTCACAGAGGGCACAAAATCTAGGCTCAAAATAGGCATGTGCTATCTTTTTTGGAAAAGGCACAAAAACTAGACTTTCAAATAAAATGAGGTATGATATTTAATATAACAAATCTAAAACACTTTGGCATAAACAAGGCATTCAGATTTAAAGATGAACTTGGTCAATTGGTATAAGGTATGAAAATCTAGGCATATGGAGATAGGCTACTTCTACAAATCTAGGCACAAATAATAGTTTTTAAATTAACTAAATAATTAACCTAAGTTACACAACCCAAAAGTAAAATATCGATGTCCAAGCCAAAATTACACAAGGCATAGGTAGAAATCAATCAATATTTATATTTGAAATTTTCAAAGGCTAATTAAAATCTCAACTTAGAAAACTAATATTCTTTGAACAAACAACAAGCTAGACAAGAATGTACAACATAAAGACACTAGGTAAAGATCCCAAAAAAAACGTGGGTTTTACTTTCAAAATTAAAATTTGAACATGAGGTAAACAAGTCTTTGAAATTATTTAAGTATCATAATGATGTTATCATATTCTAAATATGTGATCGATTGTTTGTTTCAAGATTCAAAATCATAAGAATTTAAATGAATTTGGTAATGTAACGACACCTTTTTCAATCAAGTGACAAACATAAACAATATTTGTCAAAATATTAAGTCACATGTATGATATTAAATGGGTGGTGTAACACCTCCTCAAATGAAGGAGGGATGTACAAATAAGACTTATTTTTTATTAAGATAGAAATAAATAGATAGTTTGACTCAAGACCATGTAAGAAAGGATAAAATGACTCAAACACCTAAGTGTAATGTCCTAAATCCTAAAACTAACAAGGTTGCACAATAATATTAAATTCCATCAGTATATTCACTCTTGATAGGATTTTAATAATTAATCCAAAAAATAAAAGTGCATGAAAATTAGGGTTCATAGGCCCCTTCTTCTCTCAATAGTTTGTACTACAACATGGAACTTTGGGATACTCACCCTACATCAATAGTATATCCATGGTAAGTGGGGTTTTTTTTTCTAAACTATCAATTTTCATGCATTTTTAGATGGTCCCAAGTGTGGATAACACAAGATATTATTATGTCAATTGGATTTGCATCAACCAGATTATTGTGAAAAGGTCTTATCCTTTTCATAACCTCTACGTTTGTCACTTGATCAGTGTAGTGTGATGTTTGAATTGATCATAAGTTTCAAGGGTAGTAGTCATTAACAGAGGTAACTTAATCACTCAAACTACTATCACAATGATTCACCATCTTAATTTATATACCCCACCATGGAGTGGGATTAAAATGATTTTGGGTGATGAATTCTTGGGTCAATATGCTTTCCCAGATAATCCATGAGGAGGCAATTAACTTCCACTCACAAGTAAAAAATACATGAAATTAAGACAAGTGAAAAGACTTTATGGTTGTTTTGAGGTCACCCAACCATACATATTTAGGGAGAGCCTTACCAACTTTATTTTCATTCTTTTTGACTAAAGCAATAATGTGAAGGAATGAGTGGTTTTGGTCACCTGAGTTCCTTTAAGGGGATGGGGGAGAAAGCATACACACATCAATTTTTTTCTCAAAACAAACAACTTTCAATCAATTAAGCATAAAACAAACAAATCTTATGAGTATATAACTAAATGTGAAAGTTCATTTTAGTACACCAAAATGAGGTGTGTTTTGAATTTTAAGCCCCATTGTCAATTGTTTAGAAAAATTAAAAACTTCAAAAACAACTAAGACATGAAAAAAACTAAGTTAATTTTAAACACCAAAAAAAGACGTATGTAATATTTAACCATGTTCCAACTTTTCTTTTTCCACCTTAGGACCTGAAATTTGTTAGAGGGTTTGCTTACGTAGAAGTGAAAAAGTAAGAGAGAAAAAACATTTTAAAATGAGCTCTTAGGTTTCCTATTTTTAATCATAGAGAGATCAACATCGATCCATACAGGGATTGATCTCAGTACATAGAGATTGGCATCGATCAATCCACATAGGGATTGACGTTGATCGATAAAGATCAACATCAATTCTTATAAAATCATAGAAAAATATAATATGGTTTCTCACAAAAATATTATTACTAAATTAACTTAAAACCAATAATTATCAAAATATTATATAATGAAATGGTAAAAAAATAATATGAAAGCTATTAGACATAGAATTAAAAACAAAAAAATAATCAAGAAAACTCTCATTAATCATGTTTCCATCGTGATCTCTTCTTTACATAGGGATTGGTGTCGATTCTAAGAGAATCAACATCATTTTCAAATAATTGACATTGATCTCTATGAAACTTATGTGTTGTTAAAACATAAATACGTGCAAAACAAAGTTAAAACTCAAATTTTGAAGATTTTAAAGCATCCATTTGCAAAACTTAAAATATACATATTAATATCCTTGCTTATATGGGATGCTTGAGGTCCTACTAAGTTTTCCAAAATGTTAACTTGGAATTTGACATAGAAGGGAGGTTACTCTTATGTTAGTCTCACAAAATAAATGAAATTAACACACTAAAATCCCAACACCTATATCCTAGACACTAGGGAGAGATTAGAAATAAAACTATATGAAAGCACAATAAAAACATAAAAGAAAACAAGTCTTTTACCTTCCTTGGGATCTCTAAATAGATTTTTTGAATGGCTTGCTTAGCTTGTTCATCAATAGGTCTTTGAAAATGGAGATTGTTTGGTTCCTTCTCTCTTTTACACCATGTATTTTATGTTTCTTGGAGTAAGATTTGGGCATGCTAACACTACTTTCATTATTTCTATCGAGCAAATCCTACATAATAACTCAATAGTATCCAAGATTTGAAGTCATTTTTGAATAATAACTTTGAACTAAAATAACTTTTTGAAGATATTTATTCATAATAAATTTTCACCAAAATAGTTTCTTGGTTCAATATGCAAGGTCTTATATGTATAGTCTTAGGAATTAACTCTCACCCAAGATGAGTCAAGGTTGAGTTTAGGCTTAGAATGAGTTCAAACTAAACTTATGTGATAAGGTAAGGTAAATGGTAGGGTATGAAGCAATGGAAAGAGGAATGGAAAATGAAAATGCAAGGATAAATGTTTCAATTATTCTTGTTGATGTGGAGATGTGTGTCTTGATCAACATATTATACAACTAGAATAATCAATCATTTAAATTGATATCCCACACCTCTTTTGAATAGTTTATTTATCAATAACCTAGTGTATATTTGGACTCCAAGAATGTTGTTGTGATCTTTGTTGGTTGTTGAATCTATTTCCTCTAAACATCAAGACGTCTTCATAGCTTATGGAAAGGAAAGAATGGCCAAGGATGGTAAATACAAATAAATATTAGATGATAGGTCTAATTTATCAATGTAAAGGTGGATGATAATGGAATGTATATTGGGTATGCAATAAATAAATATGGGAATTTTAGGAACATTTTTTTTAATTTTGTAGTCAACATAACTTTGGTTGTGGTGGGGTCAAAGATTTTTAAACATGTTCTCACTATGACCATCAAATTTTTCTATTGCTTGGGCTTGAGAGTAGATACCATTTGATTGTACTATAGATTGAAAGTTGTATTGATGTCATCTTTGATAATGTCTTCATCAAGTAGTGAATAAATATTATGCTCAACTATTGGTGCCTTGAAGAGGTTTTCACCAATGAAGTTGTCTTGATTTTCCCCTAGTACCTCTAAAAAGGGTTCACTAAATAATGTTTACTTTTGAATTTGATTATTTTCTAGTGCCTCAAAAAATGTTTAACTATAAGATGTTGAGTTTGGACTTTGATTATCCCCTATCACCTCTAATAAAGTTTCACTGGGAGATTATTCTTCTGCTACATGAATGTGGTCTTTCCCCCTCAACATTCTAAAATTGATATGTTGCCATGGATGTAGTTTAATAAGGTGTGATTTTGATGGTCCCAATTGACACTTTTAGGAGGTGGAATATCAATATAATGGCTATGTTGGTTGGTGATGATGGCATATGGAATGGTAATGTAATCGAAATAGGTAACACAATCCTCATAAAAGATACTAGGAATACTTGTGTCGATGTTGAATTAATCATCCTCAAAATATTTATAAGGATCATAAATTTATTCAAATTGATTTGTGAGACATGTGTAACAAATGTTATAATAACCATGAATGTATTTTGATTTTAAAGTTGGGTGTAACCTAAAGGACTTTGAATCCAATATTGAGACTAATGTTAATTATGCTTCTAATTATTAATTTGATGTTGGTTCAAGAATAAAACCTAACTTCAATGTTGATTCTTTATATAGTGTGGATGTTGATACAATGATGTCTTGTTGAATGTTTAGTATTGGATAAGTAATAACCTATGATGTCATAATGGGATCCATAGAGACTGATTTATCAAAGTCAAACTCCTAAATGAGGGGAATTTTTTTAATAAATAACTCCATAAATACTATCTTGTCAAAGGGAGGCTCTTGAAAAATAGGACAATGGTCAAGATAATGATTTCCATAAAGGTAGTTATAATCATTAATAATTGACTCAACAAAGACTAACTTATCAGAGTGAGAATCTTTTACAATAAGGATAGTATCAAAAGGTGATATATCATAATTTGACTCATCAAAAATAGGTGTTTCAATAAAAACATCATGGATTGGTGGGTTCTACTGGCCTTGGTTTAAAATAATTTGTAAAATAATGGTTTTGAACACATTTTGGTCTCCAAAAGATTGGATCTATTGGACAGGTATTGATCAACTCGGTTGTGGCTCAAATATTGGCATCAATTTTCTAAAATGGGGGATTGTTGTCAATGGATGAAGTTTGATAAGTGGTTGGGTAATGATAGGCATATCTATGATGGGCTTAACAAAGGTTGTTTGTCAGCCTAGGATGCTGACTATGACCCATTGAGTCATAGTTGAACAACTTTATTGGGATAACAAGCTATCATATTGGCAAGGGGCTAGAATGGTAATGGTAGGTCACTAAAAATATTGGTTTTTATTGTGAGCTAAAGGATGAGGTTCTATAATATTGATCTTGAGAGGCTATGGAGCTTGGTTTCTCATGTAATATAAAGTAGGTTTAATGGTATAGGTTGGGTATCGAGTACTATTAGGCATGAAATGGAAAACTTGGTATGTTAATCAGCCCAAAGAAGGTATCACTACATATTTATTTTAAGGATATTGGCTTAATTCCCTAGATTGAGTATTGTAAGGAAGATAAAGATCCATCTCACAAATCACCTCTTCACCATAGGGGTCTTGATCAAAGTCAATTTGTGTGACCACATTATCATAACATGGATTGTACATGTCTCAATTAATATTGTAATGAGACATATCCAAATCAATGATGAACATTTCACAAAAAGGCCTAGAGTTCTAAAATTTATGAAAAATAAGGTCTAAAGGATAAATGGTCCAAACATAGTCTAACTTGGTCTAAAAGTGGAGTTGTATTTCCAAAAAGGTTCATACTAAAAACTAGTATGAAATAGTCTAATGTCATTAACTAATGTCAAATGACTTACACAAAAAGGTCAAGTGGAAGAAATAAAAAATGGAATTCCAAACTCTAGGTACAAAGTGTTCCGAACAAGTCTAATTTAAATAAAACAAAAGCCACTAGATCTTTTGGAAAAGGCACAAAATCTAGGATCAAAATAGGCATGTGCTAGCTCGTTTGGAAAAGGCACAAAAGCTAGACTTTTAAACAAAACAAGGTATGAAATTTAATCTAACAAATCTGAAACACATTGGCATAAACTAGGCATTCATATTTAAACATGAACTTGGTCAATTGATATAAGACATGAAACTCTAGGATTATGGAGATAGGATACTTCTCCAAATCTAGGCACAAATTCAAATTAACTAAAGAATTAACCTAAATTACACAACCCAAAAGTGAAAGATCAATGTTTAAGATAAAATTAAAAAGTGCATAGGTAAAAATCAATCAATATTTGGATTTTAACTCATCAAGGATAATTAAAAACTCAACTTATAAAACTAAGTTTCTTTGAACAAACAGCAAGCTAGAAAAGAATATACAACATAATGAAACTAGGTAAAGATCCCAAAAATCACATGTGGGTGTTGGTTATAAAATTGAAATTTAAACATGAGGTAAACAATTATTTGAAATAATTTTAGCAATGTAATGACATTATCATGCTCTAAATATGTGGCCAATGTTTTTTTTCAAGACTCAAAGGCGCAAGATTTAAAATGAATTAGATAGTGTAACGACACCTTTTTTAATCAAGTGACACGCACAAACAAGATTTGTCAAAAGACTAAGGCACATGTACAATATCAAATGGGTGATGTAATGCCTCTTCAAATGAATGAGTGATGTATAAAAAATATTTGTTTTGACATGGTAAGAAAGACAAAAATAGAAATTCTGATTAAAGACCATGTAAGAAAGGTAAAATGAGTCAAACACCTAAGTATAATGTCCTAAATCCTAAAACTAATAAGGCTGCATAATAGTGTCAATTTCCATAAATACACTCACTCTTAAGAGTATTTCAATTGTTAATCTAAAAAACTAAAAGCACATGAAAAATAGGGTTTTTATGTCCCCTATTCTCTTAAGAGTTTGTAATCCAACAGGGAACTTCAGGCTACTCACCTTACACCAATAGTATGTCCATGGCAAGTGGGGTTTATTTTAAACTATCAATATTCATGTGTTTCTAGATGGTCCCATGTGTGGCTAACACAATATATGCTCAAATTAAATGGATCCATGTCAACCAAATTGTTATGAAAAGGTATTATCCTTTTACAACCACTACATCCATCAATTTCTTAGTGTAGTGTGATGTTTAGGGAAACAAATGCTAATAGAGGTAGTTTAACTACTCAAACTACCATCATAATGATTCACTAGTTTAATTTATATATCTCACCTTGGATTGGGGTTGAAATGATACCAAGAGATGAATTCCCAGATCAATGTTTCCTTATATAAACCATGAGGGGGCAATGAACTCTCACTCATAAGCAAAAAATGCATGAAAATAAAGATAAGTGAAAAGACTTTATGGTTATTTTGGAGTCACCTAGACCATAAGGATTTGGAGAGGGCCTTAAAAACTTTATTTTTATGATTTTAAACTAAAGAGATAATGAAAAAATGAGCACTTTTTGTCATTTGAGTTCCCTAAAGGGGATAGGGGAGAGCATACACGCATCACTAGTTTTGCTCAAAACTAACAACTTTAAATCAAATAAGCATAAAAAATACAAATCTTAAGAGTATGCAACTAAATGTAAAATTTCATTTTAGTGCACCAAAATGAGTGTGTTGTGAAGTTTAAGCCCCTTGGAACTTGTTGAAAAACATTCAAAACTTCAAAAACAACTAAGGCATGAAAAAAACTAAGTTTATTTTAAACATCAAAGACAAAATGTGTAAGATTTAACCATGTTCAAACTTTATTTTTTCCACCTTAGGACCTGCAATTTGTTAGAGAGTTTGCCTACTTAGAATCCTAAAAGTAAGTGAGAAAATAAAATTTTGAAATGAGCTATCGGGTTTCCTATTTTTTGTCTCTGAGAGATCAATATCGATCTACACAAGGATTGGTGTCATTATACAGAGATCAATGTCAATTAATTCACACAAGGATTGACATCAGTTGATAAAGATCAACATCAATTCTTGTAAAAACATAGAAAAATAGAATATGGTTTCCCAAAAAAATATTGTTAGTAAATGAACTTAAAACCAAAAAATATCACAATATCCTGTAATGAAATGGTCAAAAAAATAATATGTAGGCTCTTATACACAAGATTAAAAACCAAAAATAATCAAGAAAACCCTTATTAATCATGTTTCTATTGTGCTCTATTCTTCACACAAGGATTGCAGTTCTAGGAGAATCAACATAGGTCTAATAAAATCAATGTTGATCTCTATACAACCTATGTGTTTCTAAAGATAGAAATACTTGAAAAACAAATTTAAAACTCAAATTTTGAATATTTTTTAGCATCCATTAGCAAAAATTAAAAGCAACATATTAATATCTTTACTTGTATGGGATGCTTGAGGTCCCATCGGGCATGCCAACATGTGAAATCAAAATTTGACATAGAGGGGAGGTTAGTCTTGTGTTAGTATCATAAAAAATATGAAATGAACACACTAAAATCCTAACACCTCTAGCCTAGATTCTATGGAGAGCTTAATAACAAAACTAAATGAAAGCACAACAAAAACATAAAAGAAAATAAGTTTTTAACTTCCTTGGGAGATCCAAATGGATTTTTTGAATGGCTTGATTAGCTTGTGCATAAATAAATATTTGAAAATGGAAGTGGTTTGTCTCATAATATCCTTGCTACCATGGCTTTAATTTTTCTTGGATTAAGATTTGGGGATGGTAACATTAGTTGAATGAGTTCTATGGAACAAATCTTGCATAATAACTCTACAATATCCAAACTTTGAGGTCATTTATGTATAATAATTTTGCACCAAAATATCTTGTTGAAGATATTTGTGCATAATAAATTTGCACCAAAATATATTTTTGGTTGAATAGACAATTCCTTATATTTATAGCCTTAGGAATTAACTTTCACTTAAGGTGAGTCAAGGTTTAGTTTAGTCTTGGAATGGACTCAAACTAAACCTAGGTGAGTTAAAACTAACTTCAATTGAGTTAATAGTTTTCAAGTAATTATTATTTATAATTACTAGGCATGGCTCTCAAAATTAGATATTTTAGAGTATTTTCAAAGATCTTGACAACTCATAAAGGCAATGATGAAAGGCTTTGATATTTTGATTTTTAGAGTTTATATTTTTAGATAATTATCAATATCAAATGGATAATTCAATAGGCATTTAATCTTGTTTAATTTATTCATTAATTATGATTAGACTTTTAGCTCTTTCAGTATTTGATTAAGTGTGCAAGTGCCCCACTTAATAGGTCCATAAGCCAAATTGAAAGTTGTGATTTCATAAGGTGATTTGGGATTAATCCATGAGAGGTTATTGTTTCATATGATAGAATACACCAATTACGAATGTCTCAACATGATTTTGAGCATTGATGAATGATGTAAAAGTAAATTTGGGATGTTTAGTCATTTTTAAGATTAATTTTCAATGGTTGGTAGGAATTAGTCTAATATTATGTTGGAAACCAATTGTGGCCAATTTTAGGTGCCTAAATTATCAAGTACACTGTGAAATTTATAATCATGGATAAAGGCATGTGTAAATATGTATAATCTCAAACATGATAATGTAAAGATCATAGAATGATATAACCTAAAAGTATCATAATCATAGAAGTAGATGTTGCTATAGGTATAATCACTAAGAGGGGCGTGAATTAGTGATGCAAGATAGTCCAACTTTAATTCCAATCCTTTCAAACTCTTAATCAATTATGACAAGCATTCATAGAATATACAAGTCATTCATAACAATGAATAATAGATAATGCTAGATTACACACACAACACAAGATCTATGTGAGAAACTCTCTTGGGGAATAAAACCCACTCTCAAGATTGAAAAAAACATGGAATACTTGTCTTATAATAAGTATGCAACCAAGAGAAATTAGTGAAACACTTGCTTCATAAAGAGTACCTTCCCCTAAGGATGGTCAAATCCTTCTGACCTAGATGTTGAGCACCCTCCTAACACCTATGATATGAGAACACCTCTAAAATTTGACTGTATTGAATCTGATAAAGACACCCTACAAACATATCCCCCTTAACTTATTCACACACTCACAAACCCTCATCACCATGCTATGTACTCAAAATATGCAAATATGACACATTCTCCTCTTTGGCTTATCCTCAATCATCAAACCTGCAAGAACACTATTAAGATATTAAAAATATGACCTAATAATCATACACATAATCCTCAACCTACTATAATGTATAAACCATCCACTATGCACACTCCCTTTCTTCTTTCCTTTACTCCACAACTCTCACACATGCCTAGAAATCATCATCTTTGATTTCACTATTTATAGAGCCTTCATGAATATCAACTTCTTAGTTTTCCATTGGGACATGAATTAACCGTTAATTATTATATCGTATGAATACATATCTCAATGCAACTCTCATAGGTCATCCATAGCATCCATGGGTCACACTTAAGTAGATACACCTTTCAATTAGGCCTTAGTAGCCCTTATAGGTCTCATAGATACCTATTCACCCATTTCACACTTCAACAAGAAAATTAGAAATGCATGACCACTTAAAAATTCATAGGTCCACTTCACATGACCTATTATACATCCTAAAATGATTACAGACATCATTACACTCCTCTGTAAATGCTTCATCTACTCAAATAATAGTCTTGTACTTACGAACATCTTGAATGAATAATAAGTTAACTTATAACCATTTGTTAACACTAAAGATGGATTGGTCAAACCTCCAAAATCCATAAAAATCATCTTTAAGGAGTATACAACACTCTTAAATATTTATTTCATCTTGAAACATCAAAATGCTATTAAGAACAAATCAATTATCCTTATAGAGTAACTTGCAGAACATGGTCAACCATATAATCAAATTTAGAGCTTAATGTATTTAACCATAAGAATATTAAAACCTTATAATCATATTCTATAGATGTGCCTTGAATTACTATACAAATTTTCCTTTTACACCACTATGAAATTCATTCTGAATCAATAGGTATTAGCAAAATATTGAGCACTAGTTTTCCCTCATTAATTTGAATATTCAAATTCCAATGATCACTATTCAAACACTAAACTTCAGACACGTTGACCTCATCTCATGCTTCATAGAAAATTTGAAAAAACATGCTATATTTATATCTTTGAGAGTATCCTAGTTTTTATATTGCAATGATCACTATTGATATTATATCTTAGCTTCCACGATCAAGACACTTGGCACCCTTGTGTGCCTTGTGTGCACCTCGTACCTTTCAATCAATGCACTTGCACCACTTGGTAGTTCCACATGAAATTTAACAATATTTTGAATTATTGACTTAATTTACACCATTTATATCCATTTTATGGTTTAATTCTCATCTTTGAATCTCCATCTGCATGAACACTTATGTGTCATTGATCTACTACTAACGTATCGAGATTCAAACACTTGTCACTTATACATGTAGTTTTGACTATTTGACTTAGAAATTCACCATTAGATCTTATTGACCAGATAATTCAGTCCTTTAGACCCTTATCTGGTCATAATAAATTCTCGCCATTAGATATGCTCTGATTAAACACTCACCATAGATCTTTGATAATGCAACTTTGGCTAAGTATGGAAACTTAGTGAACTCTGTCTGAGAAGTCAACTTTACACCTTAATAAATATTTCTACACTAAATATTTAGACCTAAAATTTGAACCATATGATCTTCTCACATAGGGGAATCTATCCATGTATCAAAATTATCTTGAAACTTTCACATGTGTGAAATATTATGTCATCAATCTACTCACTCAACTTTATCTATCAAGATGACTACTTGAGCTTAGACATTCAATTGATTGCTCTGATGAATTATGTTCACTTCCATAAGCACTTAAAGTATATAATACCTATTATTAGACCTATTTCACATCCTTAAATCAACATACTCATCCCTAAACATCCATAACCATGCCAAAACTAAAGATCAACTAAGCCTACTTCAAGCATACTAGGATAATCATAATGTACACTTTGTCATTGACACTTAGAATATAAATAAATTTCATCCAATCACTTGTAAATATATGTGAAATCAATAAAAACTCTCCAAAAATATACTCATTTCTCATTGATGTCACACACCCATCATATAACTCTCCTTCATTTTCTATCTTCAAGCACTCTCATAATAAGAACCTTCTCCTCCTTTGACACAATGACAAATTGGTCACAAACTAATATTGAGGACCTAAAATTACCACCAAAAAGATATTACCACCTTATAAAGATGATAAAAAATCCCCCTTACCTTGAGCCTACCTCTTCTTACCTTGACAACTTCCTCTTGTTATATGCCAACACACTCTTCAACCAAGCACTGTAAACAATGAATAAATAACGCACAAAAGCACTAAAATCTGATATAAATCACCAAGAAACATTTAAGAGGGACTCCCCCTAATATATCTGAACCATTTCACCTCTTGATCATCTTCAGATCTCCACACACCATGAAGAACCACCACACAGGCTTACTAGCCTTCTCTCTTAAGCCACCTCAAGAACTACCAATATAACTTCATTCCACTCAAAAAATAGGAAATATGATCTAAACTAACCTAATAACTCACCTTTAAATACTCATGCCTTTCTCTTTTGGATAAACTAAGCAAAAAAATTAAATCTTCACACTAAGCTTGTCTAGACTCCTTGTAACTCTACCTAGAACTTGCAGAGCCCATAAATTTCAATAGACACACCTTCAAAATCTAAAACTTCATATCTATATCACTATCATATTACCCATTAATCACACCAATTTACATCACCTAGTTCATCCTTTAAAACATACTTCCTTCACAAACCTTTAGATCTTTGTGAAGCTTGATTTGACAAACCATTTGTCCCATTCAACCTCTAAAAATTCATTCACACTTAGATAAAACCATAACACAATTTTGGACCAATATTTAATCCTCCACACTTTTATTAATCTTGAATTCCTATACCATGTCTTTAACTTGCAATAATAAAGATAAACCCAAGAACACACATAAACCTCCAAAAATCACAAAAAATATCATCAAGACACAAAACCACCTAAAACATATCACAAAGAAGTACACAAAAATTTCTAATCACCAAAATCTTCTTGACATACCATCAATCTGATTAAGTCAACTAGAAACACCCATTTTGACTCTGCATACACTGCATACATAGAAAACACCAAGACAAAATGGAAAAAACACATTATGAAATTACTTTGACCTCATTAAAACACTTTTACGATATTGAAACACCAAATCCAACTTAAAATACTCATCTCTTGCCTTTTAGGACCTTAAGAACACAAAAATGCACTTTTGAGCACACTCTAGGTAATGAGTACTACTAAAACTAGTCAAAACAAACCATTGACCTCAAAAGACAACATATATCACTTCAACACTTAAAACCACCTAAAATTGACTTTCACACATCCTCCTCATAATTCACATCAACCTTTACTTCATTATTCAACATTTGACCTACTAGACCAAGCATCTAAAAATGATAGAAACATACCTTTAGGACCAAAGTCCCTAAACGCACCTTGAGAACACACACATACTTCTCCACAAGAAATATGTATCCTATGATTCATAGATAGAAACACCCTAGTTCATGATGTCCTAGAACAATGTGAAACTAAGAGTGGCCCACATATCCTCATTAACCATTGGAATCCTTTTATAGTTGTAAGACTTCTTGTTCTTATTTTTCTTCTTCTTAGTTTGAATTTTTATAGCTTGTTCTTTTTAAATCACTCAAATTTCTCTTCTATGATCATATATACAACATTTTGAGAAACAATGGAATCTTGACATACCTTGATTATTGAAGTATCTTCTTTGCATTGCAAAACATCACCTTTAAACCTTGACAACATAGAAACCAAGATTAAAACTTGTTTGCACACATTAGGCTAATCATTAGCATCAAACACACCTTAGGACTAGCCTCAGCCAACACCTTGGTATTCTCCTTGAGCTTGATCTCATCATTCACAACATGAGCAGATAATGAGAGTGTTTGGCAGTTTTCAACTTTTGTAACATTCTCTACCATATTGAACATATTACTTGGACCTATAGACTCATCATGACTCACACTTACCACCTTTGGTTTCCATGAGTTAACTTTCCTTCTTCCTTGTACTCTAATAGCATGATTAAACTTATTTTAACTTGATAACATTTGCTTGTAGAACCTAGTAATGTGACCAATCTTCTCACAATTGTAGCAAATAATACTTCTTAAAGGAAATGCAACTTGCCTTATTTTAAATAGATAATGTTTTACAAAGTGTCCCACATCATAATATTTTAAGAACTCAACCTTGTTCACACCACTCGATTGATGATTCTACTCATTCTTATAAAGTCTTATACACTCTCTAACCCTATGACAAAATTGATTACATGTGTAATAGTAACCATTAAAAATTGCATACCTCATAGGATTTGGTTATCTGATCTAATTTATCTTTATTCTACTAGAATCTTCAATCCATGATTAATTGTTAACCTTAAAGGTTTAATTATTCTTGTTTACATTAGTATTTACCTTGTCTTGAGTTACATTCTTTGGTTCTTCTTTGTATCCAAGACCAGTTCTATCACTAACATGATTTTGACTATTCAAAATGTTGTCTAGATCACTTGAGCTTTTTCAAATCTCAAAAATGACTTCACCTTATTATATGTCTTCTCTAACTTATATTTAAATGACTCAATTTCAATCACATACCTTAAACACTCATCTTCTTTAGATTTTAGGCTTGTAGATAGGATTTCCAATTGAAAACAAAGATGCTTGACTATATCTTCATGATCCTTGGTGTCTCCATTCATTCTTGCCTCAAACACACTAAATTTCTCTTCATAGTCCTTGATTTGAGACTTTATTTTCTTCTTAATCTTCTTCTCAATCTCCAGTTCTTCAAGATCATTCATTAATTCAATCTCATAGTCCTCCTTGTCTTATTCATTAATTGTATTACTTTAAATAGACTCCTTTTGATATGATAAACTTCCTTCCTCAACCATGAAGAGGGCTCTATCTTCAACAGGACCCATAGAAATCATTATCAAATTCAAAATCATTATCTTCACTCTCATATGATGAGCTGAAATATTTATTGGTGTAAAGACTCTTCTTGTTCTAGAAGGACTTCTTCTTATTGTCATACTTTCTGAATACTTTCTTCCTCTTATCAGACCTATATATTTTCTTTTCTTCATCTTGGTTTTTACCATGCTCTTTATCATCATTAATCTTAAGCTTATGAGGGAACTTATTAGCAAAATGTCTTACCTCTCCACAATTTAAGCATTTGAAGGGTGGTTTACCCTTATACTTGATAGAACCTATTTTCAATTTCTTTATAATAAATAAATTAGTTCATCATCATCAATATTAGATATGGCATCTTTATTGAGTTTGTTACCTTTGAAAATTTTATTTGACTTCATTTACGTCTTGAATGTTGATTCCTTCTTTGGTGGTTTATTATCATTGACTCTCATCTCATAGGCAGTAAGGATGCCATGTAATTCATCCATATTCAACTAAGTAAGATCATGAATTTATTCTACAACAAACACTTTTAAATCATATTTGAGAGATAGAGGCCTTAATACCTTTTTTACTATATTAGCTTCTTCAAGCTTCTTTCCATGACCTCTGATAATGTTCACAATCTCATCAACTCTCTAGAAAGGATGCAACATAATATTCTTCCTTCATGTTGAGACTCTCAAATTATCTTTAGTAGGTCTACAACTTTTCCAACTTAACCTTTGAATCTCCTTCAAAAATTATCTTCAATTTATTTCACATTTCCTTGGTAGATATGCAATTTATTACCTTGGTGTATTCAGTCTCTAGAAGACCACAAGTGATATCATTCATTATCTTAGAAATGATCTCAAATAACTTCTTATCTATATCACTAGATGGAAGATTAATAGGTGTACCATCCACAATATATTACCAAGTGTTAAACCCTAGGGACATGATTTACATCCTCATCCTCACACTCCAAAAATAATAATTAGATTCATTGAACATTGATGCTTGATTAGTGGAAAAATATCCTTGCATTTGATGGCTACCCATATTTTACCTTGTATCACCTTCAAGATATCAACCCTTTACAAAAGGACTGACTCTGATACCAATTATTAAATTTACAATCACTGAGAAGAGGGTGAATCAGTGATTAAAGATATTCTAAATTTAATTCCAATCCTTTCAAACTCTTAATCAATTACCACAAGCATTCATATAATATACAAGTCATTCATAACAATGAATAATAGATAATATAAAATCACACATATAATAGAAGTTATATATGGGAAAACCTCTTAGGGAATACAATCCAATCTCAAAAATGCAAACACATTGACAACTTATCTTATAATAAGTACGCAACCATTATAATTTAATGAAACACTTACTTCATAAGGAACACCTACCCTTGAGGATGGTCGAGTCCTTATGATCTAGATGTTGAGTACCCTCCCAACACCTATGATATGAGAAAACCTCTAAAATTTGATTATATTCAATCTACTAAAGACACCCTATGAATGCATCCCCTTTAACTTCTTCACACACTCACAAACCCTCATCACCAAGTTATGCACTCAAAACATGTAAATATGACACCCTCTCCTCTTTTACTTATCCTCAATCATCAAACTTGTAAGATCACTAATCAGACATCATAAATATGACCTATAAGTCATAAACACAATCCTAAACCTATTCATCTCTATAACCCATCAATTGGATGTACTCCCTTTCTTATTTCCTTCGCTCTATAACTCTCACACACATCTATAAATCATCATCTCTAATTTCACTATTTATAGATCCTTCATAAATATCAAATTATTAGTTATCCATTTAGACATGAATTAACCCTTAATGATTATATAATATTAATACATATCTAAATACCACTCTCATAGGTTGGCCATCACATCCATGGGTCACTCTTAAGTAGATACACCTTTCAATTAGGCCTTATAATCCCTTATAGGTCTCATGGAGACCTATTCATCCATTTAGCACTTCAACGAGCAAATTAGAAACAAAAGACCACTTATAAATACATAGGTACACTCCAAATTACCTCTTATACATCATCAAATGATTAAATTCATCATTACTCTCCTCTACAAATTCTTAATCTACTCAAATAATAGTCTTGTACACAAGAACATCATGAATGAACAATTATTCAACTTCTAAGATTTTATTCATACTGAAGTTGGATTGGTCAAACCTATAAAATCCATAAAAATTATCTTTAGGGAGTATAAAAGACTCTCCAATAGTTATTTCATATTGAAACATAAAAATACTATCAAGAACAACTCAATTATCCTTCTTGGGTCACTTGCAAAACATGGTCAAACAAACAGTCAACTTTGGAGCTCAATATCTTTGATTATACGAACATTCAAACCTTATAATCAGATTCTCTAGATGTTACTTGAATTACATTATAAATTTTCATTTTAAACTACCATGAAATTCATCCTGGATCAATAGATATTATCAAAATACCGAGCACTAGTTTTCCCTCATTAATTTGAATATTCAAATTCCAACGATCACTATTCAAACACTAAACTTCGAACACTTTGAGCTCATCTCATGATTATTAAAAAAAAATTAATAAATAATCTCCATAAATCTCCTTGGTATTATCCTATTATTTATCTTTCAATGCTCACCATTGATCTTAGATCCTAGCTTCTATAATCAAGACACTTGGCATCCTCGCGTGCCTTCTATATACCCTGTACATTTCAATCAATGCACTTGTGTCACTTGGTAGTTCCATGTGAAATATAAGAATATTTTTAATTATTGAATTAACATACACTATTTTTCTCCTTTATATGGTTGAATTCTCATCATTAAATCTACATCTTCATGAATACCTACATACCATTGATCTGTTGCTAACATATCATGATTGAGACACTTATCACTAGTGCATGTAGTTTTGACTATTTGACTTAGAACCACACCATTGTATCTTACTAATAATATCACATACTTTATTTTACCCTTATCTAATCAAAATAAATAATTTCCATTAGATTTTATATTATTAAACGATCACCATAGATCTTTGATAATGCAAATTTGGCTAAGTATGGGAACTTAGTGAACTTTGTCTAAGAAACTAACTTTACACCTTTTATAACTTTTGCTACGCTCCATATCTACACCTAAAATTTGAACCATATGATATTATCACATAGGTTAATCCACATTTGTATCAAAAAACTCTTGAAACCTTCACACATGTGAAGTATTATGTCATCAATCTGCTCACTTAGTTTTATCTGTCAAGATGACTACTTGAGCTTAGACATTAAATTGACTATTTTGATGAATTTTGTTCATTACATAAGAAATAAAAGCATATAAGACATCTTATGTGACCTATTTCACATCCTAAAATCACCATACTCATCCCTGAACATCTCTAACCATGCCAAAACTAAAGATCAACCAAGCCTACTTCAAGCATACTAGGAAAAACATACTATACACTTTGTCATTGACACTTAGACTATCAAGACAATTCATCCACTCACTTGGACACCTCCATGACATCACTAAAAAATATTCAAAAGATGCTCCCAATGTCTATATGACATGACTAGAGGGAAGGCCTAATGTCTGAAATAAGAATAGATCATGTATTTATGTATACATGGATCACACTCATGTACAAGCATGACACACATGTGTATGTAAAAGTAACTGATATGTCAGCCATAAACATGTAACTAACACATAGATTCCAAGGAGACAATAGAGTATGTAGGTGAATAAAGTGTTTTTATTTTATTTTTGAGTTTTTTATTTATTTGACATTTTTGGAATATGTGAAGATGAAAGATCATCCTATGATCTCATCGAACTAATAGTCATACATGTATCTCCCCACTCAAAACCTAGTTCAATAAATTTATCATATTTCCAAGGAGCATGTGTAGGTGAAATATCTATCATTATAGTGTCTATGATATTTTTTGGATGTATATAGGACTCTAAGGTTGTGAACTAAAAATAAAAGGAATAGGGGTATGTGGAACCCATCTCTTTATGTTATGTGTTTTATTTGGAATAAAAATAGTATAAACATGTTTAAGTGTTATGGATGTCTTAATATGGTGCATAATATAAGATGGGGATTATATAGAATCCAATGCATGTATCTAATGTAATGGTATCTCAAGTACTGGTCACTTAGTAAAGGGGATTGTTGATTGCTCACCCTTTTATGGTGGATTAACCTTAGTAGGTTTGATAGTTAGCTTCATGGATATAAGTTTTTATTTTTCAAAAGGATGCTTATATAAGATTACTAAAATTATAATTACATGATTGGCAAGGATGTATTTAACATGCCCATGTACTATAGAAGGTATTGTTTTAAGTGTATGAATCCAAGTTATTCTCAACAACATATAAAATATTCATGTGGAAAGAATAACTAAAAAGGTAGTAACCACATGTGGGGGATTGATTTGTAAAGGTAGGTCAATCTCACCAAGGACATTATGGGAGGTCCCATTGAATAATTTAACTGATATAGTAGACGGATGTAAATAGTGACGAGTATAACCTAAATGTGTAATTAATGTCATAGTGTAAACAATTTCACTTGAAACATTATCAATCATAACACTGTGTATAGGCTAGTGATCAAAGAATAATCAAATGAATAAATAATGAGGGTTAAAATCATCATCCTTGATCTCAATATCATCAAAAGTAATAAAAGGTCTATGAACCATAGGATGTATGTGTCATGTATAAGTATCAGTAATCCCATTTGATGGGTGTCCATAATATGATGGAGGAGGATGTGCACTAAATTCCATTTAAACTTATGGTTCCTTTTTAGAATAGTTTTGAAAAGGACTGTTAAATATTTTCTATTTTAGGTGATCACTAGGTTGTGAACCAGATTCCTTGGGAGGATCATCAAATGTAATATTTTGGTTATCAATAAGGTTTTAGATTTTATGTTTCAAAGCAAAACATATGCTCATACAATGTCCTATTCCTTGATGATAATCATAATAAACATTCACATCATATCCTTTGGGTAGAGGTTTATTTATATGAACCTCTATAGGATGAGAGAGAGATATAGGATGACACTTTAATAGTAATGGGAGTAATGAATCAGGAGACTCATGTAAGTGTGTAGATTGTCTCCTTGGTGTATTAGATAATAAAAATTGATTAGGATGATGTGAATTCATGTTAACCATGGTTGTTTCTTCCTTTCTAGGCTCAGGATGTTTTACTTTATAACTTGGGTTGATTGTAAATTTGGTATTGGATGTAGATGAAACTAGTGTCTTTTATACATATTTGAAATTAGTAATGAAATAAGCTTCATTTCATAGTCTCTTACAACATGGAATAAGTCATTGAAAATATTTGAATTTATTTGAAATAATGGACTCATGTAAAACTGTAAGAAAAATTTGCTTGAATATGTCTTGTAACTCTTTATCTTTCATAGGATTGGTCATTTTGGCCAACATTGTCTTGTATGTCAAAACATATTCATTGATAGGTTCATTTTTTCCTTGTTTGATTTTTGTAATTTGAGCATAGGAAACCTTTTCTAAAATATTAATGAAAAGTATGACAAAAATTGATCTATAAGACGTTTGAATGCATTCACAGATTAGAGAGGTAAATCATATAACTAATTAAGAGCATAGTACTTGAGGCTTCTTGGAAATAATTTGGTCAAAAGTTTATCATTGGAAGCATAATAGCGGCATGCCACATAAAAATATCAAATAATATTATTCAGGATCACCCTTTCCATCATAAAATGTGAAATTATGTGCAATAAAACTAATTGGTAAATGGTGTAAAGATATCTCAAGTGCAAGAGGGTTATGTAACACATCTAGGGAATCAATAGCATGAGGAGACTTCAAAATGTTTTATTCAATATTTGTAACCTTTTCCTCTGGGGACTTTATAACCTAAAGGAATGTTTGAACTATGGACCCATTGGGATTTAGATTAGTAATTTGAGTAGTCACCAAAGGGGATACAATCATGGTTTTAATAGGCATAGAAAATGATATTTGAGTTGAATCATTTATTATCCCCATGGTAGATGTAACAATAGTAGTTTTAAGAAATGAAGGTTGAAAGACATAATCCATGCCTCCATTAGATGTAGGTAGATCGATTGGTATGTATTCATTTATACTACCTTGTAAGGACTCACCATCACTAGGTGAATAAGCCTTAATTTTATCATGTTTACTTATTTCATCACTTGTAACATATAGAAATGCATCCATTCAGCTCTTATTATTATTGAGATGGGTGATCAATGATTCTTTATCTTCCATTTGAAAATGATTTTTTTCATTAACATTTTCCATTTCTTCACAAATGAAAAATTTAAAATGTGCAACAAAGTACAATAATTAGGAAAATAGGAAACACAAAACCCTAAACCACCTAACGTTTAGTGCTCAAAGTTCGGGTTCACCAAATGTTTAACCCTAAAAATCTAAATTATGTTTATCCAGGCTTAAAGGGGATAAAGATATCCTAGGGTACAAGGGTGATAAAATATCTCTATAATAGGCCTATTAGATGCTAAACTCAAATATAACATATGTTGAATTCATTAAATTGAGATAAGCTAAAAATAGTAAGTATAACTATGCTAGATATGAAAATGATAAATAAGTAATGTACTTAGCTGATTCTGATGCTGACATAGTTTTGGATCTAGAACATGTAGGAGGCATACTATAAGAGGGTTATAGAATAGTCACCATATTCTTAATTGAGTGCCTTTAGAGCTACTAACACTAGCATCAACTTTGGATGGATGCATTGATGTTATTGTTTGAACTTGATGCATATGTCTTGTACATAATATCTATTAGAAAATGATGCAACCACCTGGATGAATCTAATTTTGTATTTGCCTTTGCACTAGTGCATTCAAATATGTGTGATGGAATATCTCTCTTCATGAAATTGTAAAACCCTAGTTATTCATATTTATAGTGACCTTGGTGTAAAATGGGTTAGTGGGAACACAGTGTTGATTTAACCCCAAAGACCCTTCTATCAATGAGCACTGCTTACATAGCTAATATACTGAAGAGGGTCTCAGGGTGATGTAGTTCTCCCCTTCATGTTGGCTTGTGTGTGAATCATGCAATATGTGGAAAGTAAGTACAATGATGAACTAGCTTGTAACTTACCACATATAACTCTTGGGTTGCTCCTTCAGTACTTCATACCTATGTATGTGTTATCCATATGAATAATATGGAAATATGAGAAATAAGAAAAAATTATTCACTTGAGTGCTTGATTGAATTCTTTGATAACTTGTCTTATGTCTCTTTTAGGTGGTGAATGAATGAGGATTGATCTTGTATATATATTAGTCCCTTTGGAGAAATAACTTACATTAAATCACTTATGTTGACCATTAGGATATGTTTCATTTGAAAATTAGATGAATTTAGGGTACTTGACACATACTTTGGAGCAAGACACCTGTGTTGATGTAGGTTTTTATCTGGGATGCTAGTGTTCAAGTAACAAGAAATCATCTATAGACTCAAAACTTGTAAAAATAGAAGATAAGTAGGTTTTAATCATTGTAGGTGAGATAAAAGGTATGTGTCATCAATATAAGACTGGTCAAACCAAGAGGTAGGCCAAGGGGCACAAGATAGAACATATGTGAAACTTTTGAAAGCAAGAAAAGTCTATAACTGAGAGGAACAACCAAGGTTTGAGTTTGCCAAGTGTACAAGACTAAGGTGCTATATAATCCATAAATATTATCTAGAAGATGGTAATAAATAGAATTTCTAATGACTCATAACACCCTTGTTATGATATGATAGAAATCAGTATATTATTAGTATCTAATCACTATTGCATTCCCTTATTTATTGAGTTTTGTAAATATGTTAAACTGCACATAGAACTATCATAGTTTTCCAATATATTTTTTTATGAATGTATGTGGTTGCATTAAATCAATTATTAAATGATTGTCTATATGCTACAACTTATCCACATGATGAAGCATTGGCATGCCACTTGTTAGTGCAAACATGTATCATGTGGCATGGTATCAATATTCAAACAGATATTAATTACATCGTAATAATAAAATATATTGATGAGTTGTAAGGAATGTATTATCTAACAAATGTATCTTGATAACAAATGGCATAATTTGATGGCTATTCCTTATAAAAATTAATGTTGTAAATTATTAAGTTGAGCTATGGAAAGTTATAACATGTAAGTAATGTTCTTGGTAGCCTTTGAGAAGAAACAACAAAGAGTGAAGTTATTTAATTAGAGTTGTTTGGATTCATTGTAACTAGGCTTAATTAGTTACAATTATAATTATGGTATTAAACCTAGTATAGATTATTATAAAGATTTTCAATAAGTAATTAAGTGTTTTAATTGTGCAATCACACTAACATGGAGTTCAAACTGCTCATTTCCATGCTTGATTATAATTCACTAATTTAGCATGTTAGTTTTCATTGCATGTACCCTGATATATTTCTCTAACTTGTATTAAGGTGATGACATACCTGCACTTATTTTTAAGTGTATACTTATAAGAATGCAATACTTGTTGTTATCTTTTATGTATTACTAATATGTCCAATCTCATTATGGGCATGGCATATATCTATCCATTGACTTTAATACCATTAACAGTCCTTTATATAATATTTTTTAATTCATAGACTCATGCGTATGGAGATATATATTCGCTTAAGGACGATGTTCTTCTTACACCAAATCTTTGATAAATTATCCCAACTAACTTGACATTGGAAATATGTTCAATAAGGGATTATAAATATTCATCATAGATTATGCTCTTGACATCAAAAAGAAAACGCTTGAGAAGTATAATGTCCATTTCAATAACACTTGTTGGAACATGCGCAAGACACTTATACTTGGTTATTTTTTCTTGCATATACCTGGATAGATTACCAATCAATGTCCTTGTGTTAACAAGCTTGTTGGAATCAGTAATCATAACCATGAAACTCAAAGTTTTTGTTGGTTTGACTTTTGAAAGTTATGACATTGCACTCTAGCCATAAGGGGTTACTAAAATGGACTAAGAGCACGATTGATAGTCCTGACATAGTTTGAAATGTCATTCATCCTACTAATATGATGACTAATTTGGAGGCAACATATGAAAAAAGAAGAAAAACAACTAAAGGGTTTTAAGTAGAGAAATCAAAACCATAAAAAAATGAACAAACACATCAATAAATTCTAATTTAAACTTATAATTGACTAATATAACACCATCTTAAAATCAAAAAATTTAATGACTAATAAATATATAAGAACAAACTCAAATATCTAAAAAAACCTACCACTCAAATCACGCACACACACACATATAATGTTATTCAGCCCAAAATCATAAATCAATAATTTGATTTATTATAAAACAAAAGAAACAATGGATTCAATCTTACCGAATATATTTTTTAATGTAATTATTGTTGAACATTAAAATTATTAAAGTGGTTATAAAGTTGTTTTTAGTGAAGATCATGATCGTTTCCAAGAGTAGGTCTCGCAATCTATGGTGCATCATGTTTAGCCGAAGTGTTTATAAAACCTTTTTATTTTTTTTAAAGAGAGTGGCGCATGACGAATGGGATGATGTATGAAAAGTGATGGTAAACAATAACATAATAAAATATAAATTAATGAAATGAAATGATTGAAATGTTAACATATCAAATGCAATCCCACTTTATGCGCATTTATTAATTAATGTAAAAAAAGCGTGCATCTCATTTTATATGTTAGGGATGATGATGCGTGTGAGTTCGTTATAAGACGGAAGCGTGTTCTATTAGATATTGAACATCGCGGGTCTCTACGTTTTAAGAGAGTCAGGAAAATAATAAGTTAATATAAACAAGCGAGAATATGTGTATTTTAATATAAACAAATAAAAAATAGGGTAAGGGGTCGTTGTATCTGAAAAGCATATGGTTGAAATGAAGTATTTATTAAATATTAATTTATATGTTTGGAGTATATTCATAACAAAATATTCTATTATTGGTGAAGTATTTCTTGGTGATTTTAATGTTTGGATTGGCCATTTTTAGTATGTTAATCATGATCTTCATAATGATCCATTGATGATCTATGAAGTTGATCATCATGAATCAAGGCTTCAATCATTTCACATAATTTAGCATTGTATTAAAATATATATTGGATCTAAATTATTTAATTAGATTGATTATATAATATTATTTTAATTAGTTGACTAGGATATTATCCCTACCTTTATTTATAAAAAGGGTTAAACAAAACACAATGTCATGATAGTGATTCACACAAAATTTCAAGACACAAAATGACTCTTGCCCTGACAATTCTATAGTGAATGTTTATGGACAACAACGAATCAAAATGGGTGAAACTCATGATCTTGTTATCTTGAATGGTACGAAACACTTCCCTAAATCTAGAGGCTTTACTTGTTTTCCTCATCTTGGTGGAGCTAGTGTTGTAGACTATGTTATATCCTACAAATCTTTTTCTTTGAGTATATATGATCTCCAGATTTCGACTTCTCCCCCACCTCTAACAGATCATGTCATTCTCTCTTTTCATACACCTCTTGCCAAACCTATTACAACCTCTTCCCCTCGGCTCTCCGACAAATGTACTACTATTCATTTTGACCATGTGTATGATGAGAACTACACAAATATCCTAAAAACCAACCTCATGGACATTTATGATACCTTAGACCCAGTTGAGAGGGCTACTAGACTATCCCAAGGAATTATGGCTACTACCTTTAAGGCCTTCCCTCACTCCAATCATACTTGTCGACCCCATACCCATGGTCATTGTCCCAAAAATTCTTGATATGATGTGGATTGTAAAAATGTTCACAAGTTAACAAAATGTATTATGACTGAAACTCCCTCTAAAGCCAAGCTGGCCCAAAACCTTTATAGAATTATTCTTAGAAAGGAAAAAAATGAGAATACTTGTATAATAAACGAAGAGCTACCATATACCAAATTCAGTTCAATCCCAAGTCTTTTTGGAGATCATTTTTACCCAAAAAATCTATTTGTGCCATTACTGACCCACATACATGGTTTACATATGCTACCTCTCTCTATGATGCTCCCAATCAATGCCCCATCCATTTGAATCCTAGACCACCTAACTGTCATTTCTTCACTGACAAGATACCCCTTAAAGCCATCTATAAACTCAAGTCTAATAAAGCCCAAGATGTGGAAAATTTAATTGCTGAATTCTTCCATCATAGTCCAATTGTTCTTGTTGTCCACATTTCTAATCTTTTTAATTTTATTGTTCCTCATGGTCTTCCCCCCACTTGGACATCACATATTATACGCCCCATCTTCAAATCTAGAGATTCTCTTAAACCTGAGAACTAATGTACAATCATGATTGGGCATACTTTGGCTAAGATTTTTGCTACTGTACTTTATGATTATATCTCAGAATGGGCAGAGAAAAAATGGATTAGGGAAAAAGGTCAAGTAGGATTCAGAAGGAATCACCAAACAAATGATCACATATTCACTTTGATTGCCATTATAGAGGAAGCAAAGGCTAAAAAGCAAAAGGTACATTGTTGTTTTGTAAACTTTCATAAAGCATATGATATAGTACAAAGGCATCTTTAGATCTAGAGGCTTAAAGAGTTGGGTCTTTTTGACATGGCAATTTCTATTGTCATGACTTTATATGAGAAAATTCTTGGGCATATTCATACCAAAATGGACATTACTAATGACATCCATATTACCATATGTGTGAAACAAGGTTGTCCACTCTCACCTACACTTTTTGGGCTCTATATTGATGAATTAGAGGATATTATCTCCATAGACTCAGGTATCATAAATGGTTGTAGCCTCTTTGGGATATACATTGTTATGTTATTGTTTGCAGATGACATTATTTTGCTTTCACACTCAATTACAAGACTTCAAAATCAGCTTGATGCATTGAGAAATTTTTGTGATCAGAAAGGCCTTGAAGTAAATCTTGTAAAGACAAAAATCATGGTATTTAATACAACCAAGAAAGTAGCATCTACAATGAATTTGATGTACAAAGGAAAATAGGTTGAGGTAGTGTACTCTTACACCTACTTAGGTGTGATTTTCTCTGGACTGCCTTTTATCTTTGCTCTGGCAATAGAAGCAAGACTGAGCAAAGGGTATGCAACATTGACAACCTTGGAAAGACAATGTTTTCAAGTCCAATTTCAAGATATTTAGACAAAGATTCAATTTTTTCATACATTGGTTACACCACCACTATTATATGGATGTGATGTTTGGGGTCCATATTTGAGACAAAATGATTTCAATTGTATGGAAAGAATTTTCATTTCCATACTATCAAAGAATATTCAAGCCAAAAGAACGGTTCCTCACTTAATTATTCTTGTAGAGTTTGGGGTTTGCATTCTCTTTATCTCTTTGATTTTCAATGTTATCACTATGTTGCATAGGCTCTGCATGCATGGCAAATTCTTTTTTTGGTCAGAATAGGTATCTATATTTAGCACTTCAATCTTCTATGCAACTTGTCAAAAAAGGATGCAAATCATGTTAGTATACAAGAGTTATGACTCTCCTTCAGAATCTGAATATTGATATTGAAAGACTCCCTCCTCTTGGGTTTTCTATCAACGTTCCTCAACTCACTAACATGATGTTAACATGGGTATATGAGAAGAACTCACTACGTCTTATTTGAAACCTATATGGTTTGCTCTAAAAGAGCCTTTGAAATCGAAACTTCTTCATAGTTTTCAGTTTTATTCCTCCTTCCATGAAGATCAAAATAAAATTCCTGAATACATGAAGAAGTTGCCTTCATGTGTAAGGATTCCTTTAGCTTAGTTTCGCATTTGCTTTCACATGCTATAGATGGAATCTGATCATAACCTCCCACAACATGAGCATATATGTTAGTTGTGTTTTTTTGAGCCTGAAAGTGAAGAACATTTTATATTCAAGTGTCCCATCTACTATGAAATTTGTGGTAGATTTTATTATCTTTTCAAAGATTCCAATGGATATTTAAGGAACCTCATTCAATATGAAGAGAAAAGTTGTTTAGCTTTGTTTATTCATGAGACACTTCAACTCTAACAAAGAACACTCAAATAGAAGTTCTCAGATACAAATAATTACATGCATATCAATTCTTACTTCCAAATAATTGATTTCATGAAACTTAAGAGATCTCATGCATAGAAAACTTGGTCTAGATCTATTAGACAACATACATTCTATTAGTTTTAAGTTCCTCAACCTTTGGGTAGTTGATTTGTTGTTTCTATTTTCTATTTTTGGAAATGCTTTTGGCACTCCCTTTATGTATTGGTTCATGTATTGTCTTTTCTATCCCATAGGTCATTCTTTGCCTTATGTAGATGTTAATATCTAAATTAAAATTAAATTAAATAACCAATGAGAAAATCCCTCCAAAAGTATTATGAAATTTTATAAAATTAATTGCAATGAGAAGATCAAGAATGATAAAATAGATCCTAAGGAAAAGAAGGTAACAATAATGGTGTAGAAGGACTAAATTGTGAAAAGCTCAAGCAACCAAAGTAGGGTTAGAACTAAACTAAAGGAAGGTAAAGATAGTTGAATTAGTAATTATGGAAGATCAAGTAGGCTTTAAGGAGTATTTAGGGTAATTCCTTTATGTTGTCTAGGTTGGTCTTGGGGGGTTGGTAGATTTTTTGCTAATGTTCTTGTCTATCAAATGGCATGTGGGGCTTATCTCTCTATTTTATCTTTTTTGGGGTCTCTTTTTTATATTTGTTTAAATTTACAATTTTAGAATCATTGTAAAAGCCATGATTTACCTGATCACATAAAAATCATATATTCATAGTCATTTAAATATCATTTATTGGTTTAAATTAATTATTGTATCCTTTTTATTCTCATCCTCATACCTCTATCTTTCTTTATATGTCTTTTAATATTAATTTGTGAAGCATTCACACACCATAAACATGGTTGAAGTGCTAATTCTTCTAGCCTAAAACACCATCTCTTTTGATCTTGTTGGATTTTGTCTTCTCAAAGTCAAGGTGCACCCATCCCCTTCATCTTTACTTTTTCTCTTTTAGTTAGTTGATGTCGATTTAGGTTCCAATAGAGTCCTAGTTTGATTTTAATTTATCTATAAATACACAAGCCTTGTTGATCATTTGGCAAGGAACACGCTAAGCATTCACAAAGAAATTACAAGACATAGCAGAGATCAAACAATCATTAAATCACCTATCATTTTCTAAAGCTAACATTTCCCTATGGAGCACTTTTGGTGCATGACCTATGGTTTTATGTATATTATGGAATTGATATGTTTATAGTCATTTCTTTTATGCAATTTATTATTTTTTAACATTTCTATATTGCAATTACCAATGTTTAGGGGCATATAAACCACCAATATGGGTACATTATTAATCATATTTAAACCACTCCTTAAAGTCATTTTTATGTCCTTAAAGTGTTAAGATATCACATGTGCATTATATATTTTTTAGGACAAGGAATAAAGTCTATTTTTAGGTACACATGAAGCACAATGTAGGTTCTAAAGGTAAAAAATTGAATGGGATGAACATGTGCAAAAATATATCTAAATCTTTTAGAATAAATCATGTTCCTATTGTTAGGTTACCATGAAAAGCTAAAATCTCTAAAGTACAAAAAATTGTTGACCCCTAAGATTTGCACACCTAGAGTAAATATTAGATTTTGACTATGGTATCACACAAGAGTGAGGTTCATATGGCATATATAGTTCATAGAATAGAATCTTGCATGAGACATAAAATGACCCTTATCTAGGTAAACACGTAAGAAACGAACACAAAGGAGCTACTTGCAATATGAATATCATAATGGCATATTGAGATATAGACAAATATGCTCTTGAAGGAGCATATGGTTAGAACCATGGAATATTATAGAAAATACTATAATATTTCCATATGAAAAAGTGATATAAGGTAAGGGTAGTAGAAAGTATTATATAGACACCATTGACCAAGGGATTAGTAGTTTGGTTCATATTTAAAAGTTTCTTAGATATTGTTTTACAGAGATGGAAGTCTATATGATGTATTTTTTAGATACCTTGGATAAGATAACTTTTTGTTGTATATTCACAGAGATTTATGTAATCAATTAGGTTGTCAATGATTAATTATACGAGATCTATGATATTGTGATGAATACTTTGGTGGATGTGTTCTTATGATTTCCTTATTGTTAATTATCCATATTAAGGTTTAAATATGTTTTTTGTGTTAGGGTTTGATAGCATTATTCATGCCCAATATTGATACTTTTATATCTTCCTAAGAGATTGGGGCTTAGTGACCTCTATTTGTAAAGTAAATGGGCACTAAATTATTTTCTTAAGTGATATGTAGGCACATTTGAAATTATATTTATTGAATCTCATTAGGTTATCAAATGGAAATTAGATGTATAATAAATGAGAACAAATTTTGGTTCCATTTATATGACCCTTCCTTCATAGATGATGGGGATTGGGTTGGTGAATGGAATTTTACATCATCCCTGAACACACAAAGGGATGTTTTTAGTATAAAATCTTAGGTTCTACTAATAAAACACCTTAAAAAAGGATATATGTGACTTTCTAAGTGGCTACACGGTGAAATAAAAAATGATATTTATGAAGTGTTATTTTTAAATGTCTCATACTATATTTATGCATGAATGGATACTTATGCTAAAGATCTAAGATGAAATCTTAGTAGAAAGTATTCCTCAAAAAAGGATAAGGTGAAGAAGCTTAAGGAAAATGATTAAAATTGGACTTGTGTAGTAGATATGTGTTGTAAAGGTCCATTCAAGAGTTATCTTCTATAATTTTTGTGCCACCTTACACCTTCTCAGAGGAGGAAAAGTATCAATTCTTACATGAATTGATAAGAACCTTTATTATTGAAATTATGCTACAACCTTAAAATTTAGTGTTTATGGGGATATGTGTAACTGACTTGTGGCTATAATAAACCTTAATTAAGTCATACAAAACATTGATATTATTTTATAGTGGTATGAAAGTTGGCTTAGGTTGATTCCATAACATAATTAAGCTATATGTAGGAGGTAGTAGTCAGTATTCAATCATCGTGTTGCATAATTTATTCTTATTGTATGGTTGAGGAGGTTACCCCCTCATAGTGGTTCATAATTTACTCATAGATTCTAGCTAATTTTAGTCAAATTGTGATATATTATTTTGATTCTAATTTATTGGTGAATTGATCGAATTACAAGTGGAATAAAATGGTAGATTAGGGAAAAAGTGTGGGTGAAACCCTAAATTTGGAAAATCACTCATATCTTTCAATTTGTTGTGAATTTTGTATTTAATATTTTTACTATATTTGTAGAATGATTCAAGGATGCTACACAAAACTAATAATTTTTTGGTGATAAATTTTTAGTGAGTTATTTAATTTTTAGATTTTTTAATAAATTCTCTATTAATGTTGTATTTTAAGGAATTTTATTATTTATTTATATTTTTTATAAAGTTTAAAAATATTTAATGGGGGTTTGTTGATTGAATAGTTTTATTTGAAGCATAATTAGGTCATAAACCTCTTGGTCACTTTTAGGTCAGAGGAAAAAAAAATTGCATTATAAATATTTGGTAAGGTAGGATAACAAACTAGGGGCTTAGGCAAGGTTTCTTAATATCTAAGTAAAATTCCAAACAAGGAAGATATGCATTCAAAAATATGAGTTATAGAATATTTTGTTCTAGGATTCTCTTTGATAGATGAAAAAGTGAGCCAACTTGAGTACAATATGAAAAACATGTAATCTAATCGGGCTAATAAAGAAAATTTGGAAAAAAATCCAAGGATAATTGAACATAAACTATATCATGTAGGAGATAAATGTAAGGTAGGTTTAACATGATGCCAATGTTTTTCAAGAGTCAATGAAGAATAAAAATCTAAGTGATAAAATGTATTTATTTGATGAGAGGTAAGGAAGGTTTCATACGTATAATAAAATTAGAGGGAAGTTTCTATCTATAAAACACCTTATGAAGCAGGTGAGGGACAAAATCAAATGGATTTCACAAGTACCTACAAATGATAGCAAGGGCATTTGATTATTTTACACATAGAAGGTACACACTCTATTGATGAAGTTAAAGTCAATAACATAGTTTCCCTAAGTGAATCATATCTAAATGAATGAGTTGTTTATGATCGATTAAGATGAGAGTAATGCACAAGTATTATAAGATAATTAATATTGAATCTACATAAATTAGACATGTGTATGTTAATTTTCTATAATATTTTTTATTCAATTTGAAGATTCATCAATAATTTTAGGTTTTGTTAGATAAGAGAGTCATAACTTTGCGTTAAATATAAAAGTAGTGTACACACCATGGATGATGAAAATTGGACTAACTACATTGTAAATGGAAGTGTACACACATAAAATCGGTCACAATTAATTGACAATGCTAATTATTAACACATTCCAAACCATGTGGATTGCATACAAATACATGATTCTTATTCTCCAATCCTGTAAGCCATATTCTATATGCAAGATTGAAATTTAATTTTCCATTTTATTACACATAATTTTCAATGTCAAATACTCAAGATACTTAAAATCACCTTCAAACTATTCCCTATGAAGGATAGTTACATCTAATATTCTAGGATAGGTCCACCCTAAGGAGACTAGAGTGTAGTGTACCCATTTCCACCTAGGTCGATCATGTCACATGCAACATAACGTCTAGTTTATAAAATTCAAAACATCATTGTGGGTTTTCCAAAACATTTCACATATTTAGCTAATGAAATTATCAAAATATTTTCCTATAAATACATGTTAAGGGTCACTCATTATCACCAATTTCTATTAATGTGGTTCAAAATTTTAAACTTCTACAAATTTAGAAAACATTTCATATTATATATCAATTCTAAATTATTCACAAGGTGCATTCATATGTCCAGTTAAGATCATTCTAAATCGAGTCAAGAGATATCATTATCAAGTATCAAAGACATCTTCTAGCTGCATACACATAGTCAAAAGATAAAAATTACACATTCACTTTAGGTGGGAAAACTACATGGGCTTAATTTCAATCCTCTTTCAGTATTTGATACATAGATAGTAACCAATCATTAATTGGGTGATTTAGTTTAACTCAACCCATTACCTCCCCTCTTTTTATTACACTTTTTCAAGCTATAAAAGTGCCCTAAATGTTTCAAAGATAAGAAGATACAAATAGAAGTTTATTATATTTCTCATAGATACAATATATTATATTTATTAGAATTCATAGGTGAAATAGGCATAGTGATCTATTTTTACACATAAACAATCAAGATAAGTTCAGAGTTGGTTTATCTTAGTGACTTGTCATTCATGTGTTGTGGTTTTAATTTCCATGTTTTGATTTTTAATTTATACACTCTAAATGATTAGGCATGTGATGATATACCATGTATCTCTCTATTTTTGGTAAATTATATGGAATGCATGCTTATATATGTAGGATCAAAATGTATGCAGATGATGTAGTGTTTCTATAGCATGTAAGAAATTATTAATGTGCTAACAATTGTTTTATTGGTAATGACCTAGTTATTTTATTACACATAAAACATGACTTCCAATTTACAACAAGGAATGCAAATGGGAATAGGATAAATGTGAAATGATAAAGAATGAAAACCATAAATAAAAATTTCTTAGGAAAAAGGAATATGACCTAATCCTTGTGAGCAAAGGGGAAAATGCACTTCTTGATAGACTTACAAAATACTAAATTTTTTGGCTTCATCTAGATATAACTAGTCCTAATAGAATTAGTAAATGGGACAAAGTTACCCTTTTTAGCGTAGGCATATAAGCAAGATTTTAGAATATATTTTTATTTGGACACTTTTTGATCTAATATCTCTTTTGAATTTGGATCTTAATTTTATTTGTGAGCCTTTTTATGATAAAGAAAAGGGTGGTCTCATATTGACATTGTAATTATGGCCATGTGATTAGTCATTATTAGTTACATAGTGTTTACTATGGATTAAGAGATGATGGTGGTTAGAATATTGTTGATAATGATCGATTGGCATATTGTCATAAGAATATTATTATCTCATATCTTTCTCTAATTACTCAAGTAAAATTGAAGCTTTGAACATAATGATAACTCCTATTAGTTTTAAAGCTACTAGAACATAGTTTCTAGGAAATATATATATATATATATATATATATATATATATATATATATATATATATATATATCCTAGGTTCTAGTAGCTTTAAAACTGAGTTATCATTATGTTCAAAGCAATATTCAATTTTATTGAGTCATAGTGTGAGCGGTATTGTAAAATACTCAAGTCATAAGAATATATATATATATATATATATATATATATATATATATATCCTAGAAACTATGATAGCTTTAAAACTAATAGGAGTTATCATTATGTTCAAAGCAATATTCAATTTTACTTGCAAGTTTTCACATACCTCACAATATATTATAACTGACCTATTATTCATAAATCTATTTGTTTCCTATTGACACATATGTTGAATTATAAACCATATTTTGCTATTCTCATTACTAGTGACCATTAAATGATCTATCTAGAGGAACTAATTTATAAAACAAGTATCACTCTCTAATTTGTATATCCACAAATTTTTTATGTTGGGACATTATGAATATGATACCAGGGGATATGCTAATCTTGATCACACTATCTAAGTCTTGGTCCAAGAATGCTCTATCTATGTCTTAGACAAGGAAGGGTTATAAATGGCCATGAATTGCATAAAGGAGAATTACATCGATGTCTATATATTTCACTCCTATGTTGAAACATATTATGATTTTACCTATGATATGTCATTTCTAGATAATCATTTTCTATGTTTTTCCTATCAATAATTAGTCACACTAAAATGAGACAAGTTTGTGTTTAATATAATAGATTACAATACATCATTGTCCACTTACCTAAGATTTATACAAATTCTATTTTTGTTCATGATTATGAACTTGATCCTACATAGTCATTCTTATTTGGTTTTACACTTTCAAATAGTCATAATAATCAATATAAAACACTATGCAAGATATGTTTTATATTTTCTTAATGTTTTCACAAGTAGTAAATTTAAATATTTATAAATCTATCAAAATATGAATATTTAATAATTGTATATCTTTACCATTATAATATTTTCATTTTTACTCCTATGCATAACCAAATAGAGCTTATTCTAATTTTATATAAAATCGGTAAAAACATTTTTGTGAACTGGAACTATTATTTTTGAGCCTTTGTATCTTTCTCATTTCATATTTCAAAAGTTGACTTTATTTTTTATTTGTTTTCCTAGAAACTATGTTCTAGTAGCTTTAAAACAAATAGGAGTTATCATTATGTTCAAATCAATATTCAATTTTACTTGAGTAAAATTTCTCCTGTGTGGCATGCAACTACTAATGACATGTAATGATTTCTTGGTTTTCCTATTTGGATCAAATAGGTTCTAATACAATCTCTTTTCATGCTGCACAAAGATCATTCAAGTAATTTGTTTTTACAAAATAACTTCAAGTAATGGTGTCTAGCTAGGTTACTTGAGTCTTACATTCTACAAAGCAACTTAATTTAATAATTATCTTCTCTAAGTGACATCAATTACAAAGTAATTACTTAAAACAAAATTTACTTCCAATACATTTGTGAATAAAATATAAGGAAATAGAAAAAGATAGAATAATTTATTGAGAAGAGAAGTAATAGAAATCATTCCAATTCATGAACTTTTGATCTACACTTTTCTATGTACTTGATATGTTGAGACATCATGAACTGGATTATTGAATCATCTGATTTGGCAACTGACTGCCTTTGTATTTCCATTCCCAACAATTCCCTTTCTATCTTCTTGAAATAAGATTTCACTTTCTCAAGCTTGGGTTTCAGCCTCTTGACCTCTTGTTGAATTTTTATTAACTTATTTATAGATTTTGTTGTGAAAGGAGTCATGGCCTTTTCAATTAATTACTTGAATTGCTGATGTAATTACTAGGGTATCCTTGCCATTTTTTTAGACCAAACATTTGTGATATTAAATATGTAGTCTCTCATATCTACTTTTTCATTAAGAGTATCTTATTCTAGAGTCTTCATCTCTTCAAGCATTGCTATAAGCATTTGCATACAAAAATATATAATGTTTTCCTCTTGTTTTGATTCTTTATTGATCCCTATGAAACAATCTTTTCTTCAATCAAAACCTTTTTTCTTAGAGAATTTATTCACTAAATGATTTCTTGCTACAATTTAGAGATTCCATTCTCATTTTCAATTTCTTTTGTCACTATCTTTATCTATGCCAATTTATTCTTAATGTCAGCTAATGTAATTAGGACCTAAATAAACCATTTATATGTAGTTTATAACATTTTATCTATCCATTAATCTACTAATTTAGCCTTGTCACTGGTTTCTTCTACCTCAGTTATTGTTTGCTGATAAAAAACACCTCAAAAAATTAATGATTGTTGTGGAGAAGATCTTGACACCTTGGCAATTATTTCACATAATTTAGAAATTTATTCTTTTAACTTGGATTTATCAGCCTTCTCTTCATCAAGGTTTTAGAAAAGAGTGTTGATAAGGGTATGCATATCCTACTTCAATCCCTCTATAGTGACTTTTCCAAGGGATACTTTTGTAACTACTATGTCTTCTTCAGTGACTTCAGATTTATCCTTACCCTATGGAGGAACTAATATCTCTAAAAAATTTTAACTTGAAGGTCCAATTATCATATTTGAAGTCATATTAGAACTCTTAGTTTTCTTACCCTTATGATCAAGACTTTTTAGAAGCTACAAGTCAATCTCATCCAAATTTATTTCTTATTTTGACTCTAGAGCTATTTGTAGTGCCAACCATGAAGAAAAATCCATACCAATTGAAGTGGATGAATGAATCACCATTTTCTATTGATCATTTCTCACCACTAACTCTTGATAATTAACTTATTGTGTATCTGAATCACTTTGAAAAACATTGGAAACTACTTTCTCATATTTTTATTTCTCTACTTCTTTCTCTGCCTCTTTCTCCTCAGGTTCAAATGTTACTTATTATCGAGATGCCTCTTGTGATGTAGTCACCTTTCCAGTAGTTAACTGCTCTAGCTCTTTTTGGGTATGAACATAAATAATGGTGGGTTGATCCTCATAAAGATGTGGAGGAAGAGTAGTAGGTGGAGAAGATGAAGGTAGAGGAAGAGGAACATTAGTTTTCTTATAAACAAGTTTCTCAAGAGACTTTAGAGGTGGCATGAGTGTGGATGGGTCTACATATTTCACTACTAGCTATATGTTTTTTCATAAATAATGAAGATGTGGTGAATGTGGTACAAATAAGAGTGGTATAAGGAGGAATGGTAGAAGTAGGAGTGGTAGAGGGAGAGACTAGAGGAGATGTAAGGGTAACTGGCTAACCTGGTTCATTTTATTTTACCAACGAGTATGTATCATCAACATTATTCTTTAATTTCAACTTTTTCTTTGGCTCTTGGCTACTGTCTCTTTGCACTACTTTCCTCTTATGACTTATCCCATTTCAGCCATTACTGGCTCCTTCATGTAGTAGCCCTTACCAAGAAGCCATGTTGAAGTCATAACGAGAACAATTGGATTTTTCTCAACAAAAGTCTTTACTTGATTCTTTATATAGTCAATTTATGGGAGTGAAGCATTATCTTCTTCCATTTCATGATAAGAATCATGAGTCACTTATCTCTCATCTTCCATATCTTTTGAAATGGTATCTAAATAAAAAGAATGAATTTGTTTAGTATTCATCCTATTGTTATCTCTTATTCTCACTTCAAACTCATCTCTGCAATCAATCTTAAAGTATTCAAGTGCAAGGATATGCATATACTCAAGAGAAACTATGTTTTGAGCTATGCCTCTATAATAAAAAATTGCTTTATCTTCAAAATGTGATTGATTATAATTATGGTACATCTCTATTTGTACATTCTTTGCCTTATAAATTCTTGCACAATGATAATGGTCAATAACAATAGGAAAAATAACTTAAGAATGGTGAAATTTAGACTGCAAATCATGTAACTCTATCAACTTAGTGCATAGTTCCATTATAATCCATTTGTCACTTAAATACTTGTGAAATTTGACTAGTGTCCCTATGACACCTCTAACTCTGATATATGTGAAATTCAAGAATTGAATGAAAATACATCCAAAATGGGAAACTACCTCCCAAGATGCATTAGATACTCTCTTAACTTTCAAAGTAATATTCAATTTATAGATGAATTTATAAAAGAATACACCATTTAGCCTTTTATAGTGCTTAAAGTAATTATAAAGAGACAATTAAGGATAGTATTCATAGATGGGCTCTATTGCCAACATCCCTTTTGTGGTCAACCTATAAAAGGTTCCACTAGATGCTACTACATATACTAGTATGAAGTCATTTTAAAGTCAAAGGTCTATAATACATTACTCAATTGGTGAACAATTTTATCACTAATCATCCTTGACCACTCAACCATTGTAGAACTTCTATTGACATCAATAGCCCTTATATATGCATACATCTAAGTGGAAAATTTGTTGGCATTCTTCTCTCCATTAATTATGCATAATAATTGAGTGATGTCATCCACTTTTTGAACTAAGTCAGATCTCACTATTTGCCTTGGAAACATTGAGGGTTTCTTTGGTTTCTTTAGATAAGTTGTATTAATTATCTTGATGTAATCTACTATCTTATTCTTGCATTGGCTTTTAGCTTTTTCCATTGATACATCAAGAACTTTAAATCTTGTTGGGATCTTCAAACAATAGTCAAAATATTGAACATCTAGTTTGACCACCACATTTTTTTAGTATCTTTAATTTTCCTAGTGAGAAAATCATAATATTTAGCACACTCAAGAATAAACTCAAGAATTTGTGTAGATCTTGGGAAAGGTATAGCTTGCTGGATTCCATTATTTGTCATTGCTTTCATGAGTGGTGTTTTGACTATGGATTTATAACTTTAATATAAATAATTTATGGATACATGAACCATGCCATTATCAATAATTTAAAATCAATTCAAGACTCAATGGGATAACCCTTTTATTCATACTTCATCTTTGCTTCTTTTGGCTTGTCAACTCTCTTTGCTTTTGTCTTCCCTCTCCTACTTGGTCCTATAACTTCTTCAAGTGAAAGATCTATAAATTCTTCAATTAGATTTATTTATTAATCTCCTCCTAATATTTTTTTGATTAACATGAGGAAGGCTTGATATTTTCTCTTAAAAACTTAGTAAATGTTCCTACTAATTTAGAAAAGGTTGAACAACTAAGTCAATTTATTATCTTAAGTAACAATCCTATGCAACCTTTAGATATTAGGAACTTCTAATAGTAGAAATCTTTGAAAACCATGAGAAAAAAATTCTAAGTAATAGGGTTTCAAAACTTTGGGAAGTTCTAGGAATTTTTCAAGTATTCAGTGTTAAAAACTCTAAGTGACAAACATTTGTAACTTCAGGTCTCTTTGAGTAAGTTATTGGGTTTATTATGAAAAGTTACTTGGGTTGGAAAACCAAATGAAGTAGAAGTAGTGAGTAATTATAATTGTAGGTAAGCAAGTAGTTATTCAAAATTTGAGCAAGTAATTCCCTTGAGAACTTTGAGTTTTTCAAGACCAGTTACTTAGGTTCAGGACTTTGAGCAAGTAGTAAGTCATGAAGGCTCTGAGCAATATGATATAGGTCAAAAAATAGAGAATTTTATATAAAAATTCAATGTTTTAGGATTTTTCTTAATATTTTCACAAACAAAGTGTTTCTAAAAAAATTATAAGGTTTTAATCAACACTAAGCATGCAAAAATTACAAACAATTATAGGCAAAATAAGAAATGATAGAGAAAATTTTAAAAACGGTGAATGAAAACTTATTAGATTAAAAATGAGATAAATACCTGAAGTAAAAACATGAAAACACTTTACATACCTTGATTACAAATGGGTTATGAATATTTTTCTCAAAAATCGCTCTAAAAGCTCAAATGATGTCACTCAAGATTCTCAAGGGTAACAACTAGAAATCCAAGTGGAAAATGAGGTGGATTTTTTAATATTTATATTAACTCATACATTAATTATAACTAAGTGTCACATGTGAAGAAATCCATGCAAGTATTTTAATGTTTATTAGGTTTTATGAACTGCTTTACTTATTTTGGTCTTCGAAATCAAGTACCTCCAAAACCATGACTTGGTCTAGGTTTATGAATACTTCAGACTTGAGAAATATTATTAATTTTAATTATGAATTTGATCAAGTGAAGCAAATTCAAAACCCTAAGTTTTTATAAGCTATGATTAATGGATTTATGAAACTACTTTACTTCAGTTTTAATGAGAAATAAAGTCATTACACAATTCTAGTTTAAACTAGATGGTTTAACTTGGGTTTACGAAGATAAATTAATTCACCTTTGAAAATTAAATTATCCTTAAAAACCCTAATTATCCTATCAATGAGTGTAAACACTGAGTTTTTAAAATCTATTAGAAAGCTGAACAAAATAGGTTTTATGAGTCTGTCTCAGGCAGACATTTTCTAACCTTCTGGAACAATTTAAAGTAATTGGGAATGAAAAAAATTACAAGTGAAAACTAATAAAGTATAAGTATTATTCAGGGTATTGAGTTTTAACAAGGATGATTGACTCACAAAAGATAAAAGATAAAAATTTCTATAGGGGTAACCCAAAACTCCATGTGTGAAATTTTGGGGACATCAACTGGCTCTGATTGAGGACATATTTATTTCTATTAGAAAGAAAGAAACAAGGATGAGATCCCAATATTTCTAGTTTTGAGTCTTGTCTATTAGGTATGGAGTCATGTAAAAACTCAACCATGAAAAACTACAAATCAAATAAATAGAAAAAGAAAAACAACTATACAAAAAATAAGCTAGGGACTTATTTATATACATACAGGTGTTACCCTACTACTTAGTTCTTGTAAAGCTTCAAGGGCTACCCATTGTAAGGTAGCGGTGGTTTAATTCCATCCTGATAAGCTAAGATGAAGATATATTTTCCAACAACTTTCTTATTATGAAAGGTCCTTTCCATAATGAATCAAATTTATCATGCATCCCTTTTAGTTCATTTCACTTATCCCACAGTAGGACCAAGTCACCAAATTCAAGTTCCCTTATTTAGAGTTTTTGTCAAAAAACTTCTTCACTTTCATTTGATGATCAGCTAAATGGTCATCAACTTGAGCACACACTTATTGTACCTCAGATAAAAACATAATCCTCTTATCTAGTGAATCTTGATAAGTTACAAATTTAATCACCTTAAACAGTTGTAGAGTAAGAAAATCTATTATGGTGGGTATTTCAACATCTATCCCATATAATAACTGAAATGGTGACATGCCAATGGCCTTCTTTGGAGTGATTATATAATCCCATAATGCATGAAATATCTTCTTATGCAAGGTACATTAATTATCATCCACCAACTTATAAATGATAGTCATCAAGTTATTTTTACTTGATTCAACATTGACATTCCCCTTAGGATAGTAATTTGAAGGGTGAAATAATTATATTTCTTATAAATAATAGAAATGAGTTCATTCAATTGAAGAAAAAATAGTTGCATTATCTATTACTATCTTGTGAGGAACACCAAACCTCACTACAATGTTTTCCTTGATAAAATCATATACAAATTTAAAAGTGGCATGTTTTACAGGAATGATTTCTACCCACTTGCTAATGTAATCAATGGAAGTCAAAACATAACAATGGCTAACACTTGAGGAAGGATTCAACATGCCAATAAAATCTATGCCCAACTATTAGAATGGTTAATTGATTATGACTAGTTTAAAAGGAAATGCTAGAAACTTTGAACATCCTATAGAATGCTTACATGCTTGACATTTGAAAAACCAATCCAAAGTGTCTTGAAAAAGAGTAGGCCAATATTACCTTGCTCATATGATTTTGTGTTGTAACTTGTGCTAAAAATTGATTTCCAGATGTTCTATTGTAGAACTATTTTAGTAGTCTCTTTTGATATTCTTTGTCCACATAATAAAGTAAGACACCATCAATTCCTCTTTTATACAAACCATTATTATAAATTATATAATCCTTTGACTTTAGCTTGATGGTCCATTTTTCCATATGTGTAAGATGAGTTGGACATTCTCCATAAGTTATAAATAAAGCATTCTTGTTATACCATTCATCAACAATATCAACAAAAAGAACCAAGGAAAATTTTCATTTGATTCATCTTTAATCAAAGACACCATCACATCTGTGTCATCTGGCTTAATTTCTATTATTAGTTGGCACAAACCTCTTCCTCTCACTAGATTTATTGGTTTGATATCTAAATCAAACTCTTGAACCTTGGCTACCTAAGTGCCTCTTATAAATCCCAGATCTTGCTGATTTAGAATAGATTTGACTATAGTATCAGGTATATATACTTTAGTATGTGAAGACAAAATATTGTACCTAAAGGATTTGCATGCTTTGACTACAACAAAGGCATGTTTTTCCATATATGTATACTTTAGTTCCTAAATATTCAATGGTTGACTCATGAAAGCTATGGGAGATTAAATATCTTCGTCATTATCTTGTATAAGTATGGATGACATGGTGTGCTCAGAACAATAACACTAGAGAATGAATTCCTTACTCAAATCTAGAGAAACCAACACTGGGGCTTGAACGATGGCTACTTTAATATTTTCAAAATCAATCTTACCTTCAACATTTCACTTTAAATCTTACTTATTTTTCATCATGTTAGATATGTGGTGAGTTAGCTTAGTAAAGTCAAGGATGAACCTTTCGAGGAAGTTAACCTTATCAAAGAATGAATGTCCTCCTTTCTTAGATGTAGGCATAGGTAAAATTTGAATATCTTTCACCCTTTCTTGATCAATATTTGTTCCTTATTTTGAGATGATGTGTCCAAAAATCTTCCCTTAGTCCAAAGCAAATATTAATTTCTTGGGATTCAAAGAGATCCTATGTTTTCTTCACTAGATGAGAACTTCTTCTAAATCAGCCATATGATTACCTCTCTTCTTGGAAAAAACTATCAAATCATCAATGTATACAAATATAATCTTTTTATTTATATTTGAAGATGCTAGATCTATTTCTCATTGAAATTTTGTGCTAACATTAACAATCCCAAAGGGTATCTTTTGATAGGAAAATATCCCCCATGGTGTTGTGAAAGCCATCTTGTATTGATCTTCTTCAACCACTTTTATCTGATTATATCATGAAAATTTGTCTAACATGGACAATATTTCTGAGCCTATTACTAATTTTAAGGTATGATCCATAATAGGAAACAAATACTTATCTTTCAAAGAAGCTTGATTGAGATTACAAAAATCAACACACAAACATATTTCTCCATTCTTCTTTCTAACTGGGACAATGTTAGCTAACCATTTTGAATGATAAATGGGATAAATAATTTTGGCATAAAGCAGCATCTATATTTTAGCAAATATAATACTTGAGATTGTTGGATTATGATGTTGAAGCTTTTACCTGAAAAGATTTACTTTTGGTAGAGAGGAATGTAATGTTGTACCTCTTTAGGTTAAAGGGTCTCTGGATCTTTATAGGACCAAGCAAACACATCCATGTATTTCTTGAGAAGATTAATGAATGATTATTTTTCCAAAATTTCCTAATGTTAACCACTTTAGGTTGTATTTCTGAAAAGAACTCTCACCATACTCTTTCTTTTTCTTCAAAAATTGATCTTGCTTATCAAAAATTTATTCTAAAAAAACTAACCCTTTAGGGATTTTATTTCCCTTTAATTGAATTACTTCTTAATTATCATCATGCTTAGGGTCAATATTACCTTTTGTGTCTAGTGTGGAAGTGAACTACTTCCTTCAACATATAATTCTTTAAAATTATCTTATTGTTCAATGAAAACAACTATCTATTTGTTATCATTGAAAACTCCACTGATTGACATTGTCTAGAACCTTTGGATGAAAAACTATCTCCACTCTATAGTCACCTTCTTTAAAACATGTAGGCTACTAGTTTGGCTTGAGAAAAGCTATAATAATTGTAAGAGAATCAGCTCTAGAGTTTTGATCATGAAGAATGGAAATGATTGAAAAGGCTGAAAGATCAAGTGTGCCACTTAAAACTTAATCACAATAGTGATTATATTTCTTCACCTGGTAATGCCCACTTCACTATCAACTCAACATATCCTTATGCTTTTAGGAGGCTCACTCCTTTTTATTTTCCTTATTCTAGTCCTAATAATAGTGCTTCATATTTTGCTCTGTTATTAGTATTTTCAAACATAAGATTGTAAGAGTAAGGATTTACCTTATCATCTAGTGATATCAATACAAATCCAACACATGAATCAAGAGAATAATAACTACCATCAAATTTTAGACTCCATATTTTATCTTCTTCTTCTTTATCTTAGTTCTTGTATGTTCTTGCCCAATTCAAGGTAATAGACTCCATGATTTGATTCTTCAAAAAGAATATGTAATCTTAGATAATATAACTTAGAAATTGTATACTTGGATTTCTTCATAGGCTCAAGCTTTTGATTTACACCTTTGATTGGAATATGAGAATAATACAAATCCATCTTGACTTCTCCACCCATATCTTTGTAAAAGTTTTTTCTCAAAAACATTTCATAGGAAATTATCTACCCAAAATTATCATTTTAAGCCTCTTATCTGAAAAGCTACTAGAATGGCTTGATCATCTTTCATTTATCCATTAAAATTTGTCTTTCCATTGAATAACATCCAGAAGCACACAATTTGATCCAAACCAAGCAACTTAATATGGAAATTAACCAGATTCACCAAGTAACTTAGAATAACACAGCATATTACACAACTTGTGTACTAGTGTGGAAGTGAACTTCTCCCCAAAGCTTCCTCTTAGGTCCCAACATATACATTGGTGTTCTTTAAACCACAAGTGCTCCATCCACAAGTACTCTACGTTCAACAAGTTCAAGGTACTTCAAGTAATCTCCCATGAATCAAACAACCTAATTCAACAGACCATACTTATGTCCCTTGCCTTCCTCTCTTGCTCTATCAGTTGTAAAAGATCCTGCCTGACTGCTCCCTATTGTGTTGCTGTCTATATGATCTTGACAACTACAAATCAAACAACGGTTCTGCTCACCTATGAACCTCCTTCCACACACATACACCTGAATCAACGATCTTACTTACCATGTAGATCTCCTATAAAAAAGATCATCTCCACTCTAAAACTAGTCACCTTGGAACTTTGCTCACCTCAACATGTAGAACACTTTTCTACTAGTTATAGATCTCATGATTAGAATTACAATCCACAGCTATAATAATTGTCATGCAAACAGGTTCATTAGAATCCCATAATTAGCTCTAGAACCGACATTTGTCTGATCCGATGTCGGCTGAATATGACCGATGTCGGTTGCTTCTCTCTGCTATCCTACCAACGTCGGTTGATTGCTTCTCTCCAAAAGGCTGAAAGCATCAAGTTTTGGCACTTGGAAAACTCAACCTCACAGTCTAGTGCCCTTTAAGCTTATGGTGTACCACCTGTCATCCAAGTATTCACATCCGAACCTGGTAAACACCTACTGCCCATTGAGAATTTATCCTAACTCTGACAGCTCCCACTGCATGGGAATACTTAGGTCTATACCAGACCTCATGTGATTTCAGACACTGTACCTGTCCAGCCCTTAGTGTGCTCCGGCTCTGCATCTCGAACCTCGCCAACACCTGATTCACATCAGCTCCCACTGGAGACAAAATCTACCTGTGATCTCCATGCCTCCCATGTCAAAAAATTTCGCTGCTCCAAACTTTTCCTTAATTCTAGTCCTAATAGCTATAGTGATTTGCAATTATCATCCCCCTTGTCTAGTTACTGTTGTTACCTGTCATGTTGTCAAAGACCATAAGATTGTTCTCTCTAAGAGTCTCTGTGCTTTCATCTAGCTGGCAAACCTACCAAAACTTATCATATCTACCTAGCTCCCACCTGTTTCCTGGATCCTTCCTGCTCTAAAATCAGCAACAAGTATGAAGAAGAGGAACACAAATTTGAGGGCCTACTTACGCCTTCAGTCCTCCGTATAGACTCCTTGACAGCATCTGTCCACCCAAAATTCGTTACATGAATCGGCCAAACACAGTCTGCATCCGACTGATCGGTTCCATGCGTCTGTCCCTGACTAACCCTACGGTGTCCCTACTGCACGTCGGTCCTCCTGACTAACATTTTAGCCGAGGTCGGTCCCATGATCGGTCTTACCCTCTTTGGCTTCTTGCACATTTTGTCTGTTCGATGCCGGTTCCTCCTGAATGACACCGGTTCTATGAGTGATGACTTCTCGCGAGCTCCTTTGAATCAAAACACATGTCCAAAATTCTGCTCAGAAGTATCCAGTCATCCATGAACTCTGTCTGCCATCTCCTCCAAGAACACCAAGGCTTTCCATTCTTAAGATTATATCTGTCTTCTGCTTATTCTTCAAAAGCCTACAAGCCACGTCTCTGCATGAAGAAGAATCAAATATAGACAAGTAGATAAAGATAATCTTCTTACCACCAGCTAATTCAAGTGCTACCACTGTGATTCTTATGCATCTCTCATCACCCAATTTTCTGAAGAAATTAGCCATATCTCCAAACCTCCTGCATAGTGTGTTGGCTCAATTTCAGCTTCACTTCCCCTTTGCCAATCCTTTGGCACTCACTATTTACCTAGATGGAAAGAGGCAACTGAATCTTTTATCCAAGATTCAACTTTATCCAAGAAATCTCCCAGAGCATCCTGTGCAATAACATCTACTTCTTCAGTTTCTTCATGCTGATCTACTACCAACCAACAATATCCTTTTACCTGCTCTTTCTTTCCATCGGACTTCTGTGCTTTTCAACTCCTCCATTCTTAGCTTCTTTGATAAAATGTTGCTTTCCCACTCAACAAGAAACCCCTGAGAGTTGTAACAAGGAAATAGCTCAATAACCTACAACCAAGGCTTGATACCACTTGTCAGGAAATTAGAAGCACACAATTTGATTACCAAACCAAGCAACTTAATATGCTCCAGATTACCAAGTATAAATTCAAAATAACACAGCATATGAGAGACAATACACAACTTGTATTAACACTTTATACAGAAAAGAATACAATAAAGAAGATGCCACTTCTTCTCCACCACCTCTTCAGAGGCTCGCTACACCTCAAGTGAATAGTAATTCTTCTCCCCAAAGCTCTCCCTCTCAGGTCCCAACACCCAACTCAAATACAGAGTTGGTGACCTCCTTGCTCCACGCACACCACAAGTGCTCCACGCACTCCACAAGTACTCCACGTACTCAACAAGTACTCAAGGTACTTGTAGATCTCCCATGAATCTGCAACAACCTGCAATTCAACAGACCATACTTATGGAAGGAACTCCCTTGCCTTCCTCTCTTGCTCTATTCGAGTACACACCTGTACTCCAAGTAGATCCTGCCTGATACTGCTCCCTGTTGTGTTGCTATCTATATGATCTTGCACACCTGCAAATCAAACAACGGTTCTGCTCACCTATGAACCTTGACCTTGCACACACATACACCTACAGATCAACGATCTTACTTTGTAGATCTCCTATATAGGCCATGCAACTGTGACCATCTTACACTCCTGAATAATCCTGCTGACTCTCCAAAACCAGCACCTGCCCTGGTACTGTTGTGGAACTAGGAGGAACACCCTTGCTCACCTCACACACAGAGGGAACAAACTTTGCTCAACTCAAACTAGAACACTTTTCCAATACAACCATGATTCTATTATATAGATCTCATCAAACAATAATTAGACATCTAATTACAATAATTAGATCCACAGATATGAGTCTAAAATTAGCACTCATCATGCAAACACTTGGTTCGTTAGCTAACTGCCCGTAATTAGCTCGCAGTCGAACCACACAGGCGACCGACGTCAGTCCCTTCTGCCTGGAGGTGACCGACGTCGGCCGATATTGACCGACGTTGGTTGCTTCTCTCTGCTATCCTGTCGATGTAGGCTGATTAGACCGACCCCAGCTTCTCTGCAACTCAACAACCTTCAGCAACCTCCTCTCCTGTTTGCATCAGTGAAGCTTTTAGCTCCACAACCTAACAATTTCCTTATTGACTTAGTCAAAGTGAGGCCAAGGGCATTAGCTACTTTAGCTGGTATGACATTATCATAGGCTCCAAAATGTAAGATACAATTGTTCAACTTGAACCCATTAATCAAGAGAGATACATAAAATGGCTATATTATTTTGGATGTGGAATTAGAGGTACGAGAATTAGTTAAAGCATTATTTTGAAAAGAAACCTATTTCAAAGTAGGTAATATTCCTTTAGAAGCATTAGCTATATTATTTGATCCTTTACTTTATACATACTTGACTAGTCTATTTAACTGATCTAGATATGACCTTAAATATTTGGCTTCTGACATTTGAATCTTGGTTTTCTTGATGTGGTAAATAATATCAAAAGAAGGGATGAAAGTAAAAAAAGTAGGACTAAGTTCAAAATTATGAGTGACTGGTTAATGAGGTTGTAAAGAAGATGTTGAATTTTTATTTTTTGGAGCAAGAGAAGTAGGTAAAGGACTACCTCTTTTGAGAATGGTGACATCTGACTTGGAGTCTTCTTTATCTTTCCCTTTTTCTTTGGAAGACTTTTCATCAATTTGTTGAGTTTTTGATCTTGTAAATACTACAAAAGAGTGACTATGATCTTCTTCAAGCATTTATTCATAATCACTTTATGATTGATATTCAATGTAGCCTATGTTGGAGTCACTAGTAAGATCTACAAAGTCATTTTCATCAGCAAATATTTGATTAAGATCAATAAATATATGACATTATTAATTCATTTCAACATGGTTTTTGGAGCATATTCAATTTCCAATCTTTGTGGAGGTCTAACAATGTGATTCTAGTTTTGATTATTAAAATTGCATGTGGGTGCATTCTTAATAGGATTAACATGAAAACTTTGAGAAAATTGCCTTTTAAATTACAACAAGTCATTAGACAATTTATGTAATAGAGGATCAATAGTGGTTTGTGATGTAGTTGAAGTAGAACTATCCACCTTGAAAGTTGTCTTCTTGATCTTTCCAGCCATGATAAGGTCATCTTCAATCTCTATAACATTGTTCTGATCTATTGTTAAATTAGCAAGATATGCTCTATGCAACTGATAGTTAACCTATAGTAATTGAGAATTGATGAAAAAACACTTTTGGTTATCACCAATGGGTTGAAAAACCTAAGGTATTTTGTAGATAAATTTGTTAAAATTAGAAATTAAATCCTGCATATGATCATGTGGTTCTTTTTTAAGCTGGGTCAACTGGGTAAGCAATATGTGTGAATCTTTAGCAACTTTAAAAAACAATTATATTGTTCACACATAGTGTCCCAATTGGTTATGGTGTTAGGAGCCAAATGGTAGAACCATTATATAGGTTAGTCATGGAAGGTTTTAATGAAGAGCCTAATTGGCACATCTTTATGCTCAATTCCAATCACTCCATAGGCTAAAACAAAGGTAGTTAAATGCTTATTTGGACTCTATTTTCCATCATCTGTGAACTTAGGAAAGTTATTTCTTGACCCCTTAGGGAAGTCATGGAGAGGAGTTAAATTCAATGGGTTGATTATTTCCCCCCAAGGAATAGGGAGTTATTACTCTATTCTTTTAGGAATAAGAAATTGAGGATTAATAGGTTAGATTATTCTTGAATAATTGTGTTAAAAATGATTCACAGGAGTTTGCACTTGTCTCACAGTTGAAAGACTCACTCTTCTTGTTCTAGTTTGGGGAGGAAAGCTGAAATTAAATCATTCTTATAACTGAAAGAAATCATCTGTTTGGCCTTGATCTCTTCTTGCCTTCATGAAAGGTTGATTTCCTAGATTGAAATGCCTATGGTTCTCTAAGGATTTTTTTAGATTTATAAATAAGGAATAGGTAAACAATTACCCAACATGCATCAACTTAAGATAAACAAATTTTTTTATTTGACATTTAGCAAATCAATCTAAGCAAATTGTTTCTTAAAGATGAATAAATATATCTTCAAAAAACACACATTTATAATCATAAATGAGCTTTCATTTTACAAGCATAATATTATTTGATAGTATGGAAAAAATGAAATTTTTGATAACTAAAAATTAGTCTATGTATATCTTACTCTAGAGTGGATAATCTAATTTTAGCTCTAGTTAAGTTCATTTTCCCCAATGGAGTCACCAAAAACTATTGGCTATAAATTTTGTAGGCTATCAAAAGTACCTAGGTAGTAATGGGATTAAATCCCCTTTATTTAATAGTGAATATCCCATATGTTTTATGATTATATTTTCTAATTATTCACACTTTCAGTTATTCACAGTTTATACAAATTATTCATAGGATATGCACAAGTTATCATATTTTGGGGTATTACTTTAATCACAAAGTTCATGAACTATAACAGAGTGATTTTGTAGTAAGCAACTATTTTAGAGAATATGTAAAGAAGTTCTAATAAATAGAGAATGAAATGACTAGAATATGTGAGAAGAAAGAAGTTGCACTTCATAACAAGTGGTTTTATAGATCTTATTGTATCTGTACAAATAGATAAACACATAAGATATGATAAATCTTTCAACAAATGATTAATAAAAACTAGAAGTCATGCTTAGATTTAAGGATAACATAAAATTTACCATTTTAATCTTCAAAAATGCACCAAAATATCTCCTTAGATGTAAAGTTCCTTAGAAATCACCTTTCTTCTTATTCACTATGAATGAAGTTCATACAAAATACATAAAAAATCTAAACGCAAAGTTTTAGATTGATTAAACTTTATTATATCATAGTTACAATTGATTTCCAAAAATTACCATCTCCCTAACACGTAGGCCTTCACTCTTATAATATTTTAGATGTCAAAATTAATTAGGAGAAAACTCCTTGAATTCCCATATGTTGCATTTAAAATTGAAAACCACTAAGAGACATCTTAGAATTTTTCATATGTGCCATGCAACTTTTGATAACATGTAATGCTTTTTTAGTTTTTCTATGTGGAATAAATACAATCTATTTACATATTACACAAAGCTCATTAAAGTGACTTGTTTTTACAAATTAACTTCAAGTAATGGTATCTAGCCAAGTTACTTGAGTCTTACATTTTACAAAGCAACTTAATTTAATAATTAACTTCTCTAAGTGACATTACTTAAAAATTAATTTCTTAAAATAAAATTTACTTTAAACACATTTCTGAAGAAAATAGAAGGAAATAGAAGAAGATAGAAGAAGTTGTTGAGAAGAGAATCAACAGAAATCATTCTAATTTATGAACTTTTGATTTGCACTTTTCCCTATACTTGATATGTTGAGACATCATGAACAAGATGGATGTATCATTTAATTTGGTAACTGATTGCCTTTTTGTTCCCATTCTTAGTAATTCATTTTCTAGCTTCTTTCAATAAGATTTTGCCTTTTGAAGCCTAGGTTCCAACCTCTTGACCTCTTGTTCAATTTTTATTAGATCTTTTATATATTTTATTGTGAAAGGGGTTGTGGCCTTTTCAATTAATTTACTAAATTTCTGATGTAATTAATCCAATGTCCTTCACATTTTCTTAGACCAAACATTTGTGAGATAGAAGATGCAGTCTTCTAGATCTACTTTCATATTGCGAGCATCTTCTTCTAGAGTCTTCATCTCTTCAATATTTACTAAAAAAATGTGCATACGAAAAGATATATGGTGTTCCTCTTATTTTTGTTTATTTATTGATCCCTCTAGAAAAATATTTTCTTAAATCAAAACCTTTTTTTTAGATAATTTATTCGCTAAAGGATTTTTTGCTACAATTCAGAGATTCCCTTCTCATTTTCAATCTCCATCACTATTTTTATCTATGCTAATTTATTCTCAATATCAATGATAGTACCTAGGACTTTAGGAAACCATTTCTATGTAGTTTGTAACATTTTATCTATCTATTCATCTATTGCTTTAGCTTTGTCACCAATTTCCTCTACCTTATTTATTATTTGTTGATTTAAAAAACCTCTAGAAAGTAATGATTATTGTGGACAATATCTTTCCACCTTGGAAATTATTTCACATAATTTAGAAATTTGTTTTTTTAACTTGGCTTCATTAGTCTTCTCTTCATCAAGATTCTAGAAAAGAGTGTTGATAAGGGTTTGCATATCCTAATTTAGGCCCTCTATAGTGACTTCTCTAAGGTATTCTTTTGTAACTACCAAGTCTTCTTCAATAACTTTATGTTTGTCTTTGCCCTCTGGAGGAACTAATATCTCTACATTTTTTTGACTTGAAGGTTCAATTGTCAGCTTTGAAGTCACTTTAGCACTCTTGAGCTTCTTACCCTTATGATCAAGACTTCTTAGAAGCTGCAAGTCTATCTCCTCAAAATTTATTTGTTATTTTTACTCTAAAGCTATTTACAATTCCAACCATGAAGAGAAATCCATACCTATTGAAGTGTTTGAATGAATCATAAATTATTGTTGATTATATCTCACCACTAACTCCTTTAAAAGAACTTATTTTGTATCCAGAGCACTTTGAATAATATTGGAAACTACTTGATGATCTATTTTTTTCTCTACTTTTTTCTCTACCTTTTTCTCCTTACGTTCAATTGTTACTTGTTGCTAAGATGCCTCCTATGATGTAGTCACCTCTCCAACAGTTACCTATTCTAGCTAGTTTTGGGTATAAACAAAAAGAATGGTGGGATAATCCTTAGAAGGAGGTGGAGGAAGATTAGTAGGTGGAGAAGATGAAGGTAGAGGAGGAGGAACATTAGTCTTCTTTTGAACAAGTTTTTAAGAGGTTTGAAAATTAGAGACTTTGGAGGTGGCATGAGTGTGGATGGGTCTACATCTTTCACTAATGACTGTATGTTTTTCATCAGTAATGAAGATGAATATGTGGTAAATTTGGTAGAAATAGGAGTGGTTAAAGGAGGAATCATAAAAGTAGGAGTGGTAGAAGAAGATACCAAAGGAAATTCATGGGTAAGTGGTTGAACTAGTTTCTTTTCTTTTACCAATTAGTACATATCATCAACATTCTTCTTCAATTTCAACTTTTTATTTTGATTTTGGTTACCTTATCCTTACACTACTTTACTATTGTGACTTACTTGGTCCATTTCAGTCATTAGTAGCTCATTCATGCAGTATCCCTTACCAAGAAGCCATGCAGAAGTCATAGAGAGAACCAATGAAGTTCTCTCAATAATAGTCTTTACTTGATTCTTTCTATCATCAATTTTTGGGAGTGCAACATTGTCTCCTCCCATTACATGATAAGAATCATGAATCACTTGTCTGTCATCTTCCATATCTTTTGGAATGGTAGTTAAATCAAAATAATGAATCTACTCAATAGTCATCCTACTATTATCTCTTCTTCTCACTTCAAAATCATCTTTGCAATAAATCCAAAAGTCTTCAAGTGTAGGGATATGCATATACTCAAGATAAATTATGTTTTAACCTATGCCTCTTTAATGAAAATTTTCTCTAGCTTAAAAATGTGATTGATTATAGTTATGGTACATATTTATTTCTACATTTTTGGCCTCATAAATACTTCCACAATGATAATGTCCAATAACAATGGGAAAACTAAATGAAGAATGATGAAATTTAGACTACAGATCATGTAACTCTACCAACTACCTACATATTTCCATTAGAATCTATTTGACACTTAGATACTTAGGTAATTTGGCTGGTGTCCCTATGAAACCTTTAACTTTGATATATGTGAAATTTATGAATTGAATGAAAATGCATCTAAAATGTGAAACTACCTCCCAAAATGCATAAGATATTCTCTTATCTTTTAAAAAGACATTTAATTTACAGATGAATTCATAAAAAAATGCATCATTTACCCTTTTATAGTGCTTAAAGTAATTAGAAAGATTCAATTGATAATACTATTCATAGATGGACTCTATTGCCAAAATCCCTTTTTTGGTCAACCTAGAAAATGTTCCATTAGATATTGCTATGTATACTAGATATGAAGTCATTTTGAAGTAAAAGGTATGTAATACATTACTTAGCTAGTGATCAATGTTATCACTTATCCTCCTTGACCATTTAATCATTATAGAACTCTTATTGACATCAATAGCCCTTATGCATGCATACATCCAAGTCAAAATCTTTTTGACATTCTTCTCTCCATTGATTCTGCATAATAGTTAAGTGATGTCATCCACTTCTTGAACAAAGTCAAATCTCACTATTTTATTTGGAAACCTTGAGGGATGCTTTGGTTTATTTAGATAAGTTGTATTCATTATATTGATGCAATCTATTATCTTATTCTACATAATAATTAAGTGATGTCATCCACTTCTTGAACAAAGTCAGATCTCACTATTTTATTTGGAAACCTTGAGGGATGCTTTGGTTTATTTAGTATATTTAACTATCCTAGTGAGAGAATCATAATAATTAGCATACTCAAGAACAAACTTAGGAAGTTCTATAGAGATTGGGAAACCTATAGCTTGAAATATTCCACTATTTGTCATTGATTTCATGAGTGGTGTTTTGACTATACCTTTAGAACTTTCCAATAAATCATTTATGGAAATGTGTTCCATGTCAATTTCCCCAATTTCAAACAATTTATAAGTAATGTAAGACTTAATGAGATAACCCTTATATTGATACTTCATTTTTGCTTCTTTTGGCTTCTCAACTCTTTTTTATTTTGTCTTCTATCTCCTACTTGGTCCTATAACTTATTCAAGTGCAAACTCATGAACTTATTCAATTAGATTTGTTTCTTCTCCTCCTCCTAATTTTTTTTTTGATTGACACTAGGAAGGCTTAATATATGCTCTTGAAAAATCAGTAAATATTCATGTTGATTTATAAAAATTTGAACAAATGAGTCAAGTTATTATCTTGAGTAAAAATCCTTTGCAAGATTTAGATATTAGGAACTTTTAGTAGTAGAAATCTTTCAAAACCTTAGGAAATAAATTCTAAGTAAGAGGGTGTCAAAAGTCTAGGAAGGTCTACTAATTCCACATGTCTTTAGTGTTGAAATATTAGCAAGCAATACCCTTGAAAAATTTGGGTTTTTACAACTAGTTACTTAGGTTTGGGACTCTAGGTATGTAGTAAGTCATGAAGGGTCCAGACACTATGATCTAGGTCAAATGTTTAGGAATTTTATAAAAAATTTCAATATTTTAGGATTTTACTTAATATTTTCATAGAATAAGTGTTTATAAATAATTTACAAGGTTTTAATCAATGTTATGCATGCAAAAATGATAAATAATTGTGGGCAAAACAAGATACGATAGAGATTTTTTTTTAAATGGCACATGAAAAATTACTAGAGGAAACATAAGATAAAGACCAAAAATAAAAACATGAAAACAAAGGGAAAACACTCTACATACCTTGAATATAAATGGGTTTTAAAGATTTTTCTCAAAATTTGCTCCAAAAGCTCAAATGGTATCACTCGAGATTCATAGGGGTAGTATCTATGTTGAACAACTTGAAATCTAGGTAGGAAATGAGGTGTATTTGTAAATATTTATATTAACCCCCACATTAATGACAACTAAGTGACATGTGTGAAGAAATCTATGTAAGCATTTTGATGTTTGTTGAGTTTTATGAACTGCTTTACTTATTTTAGTCTTTGAATTCAAGTACCTTTAAAACCCTGACTTGGTCTAGGTTTATGAATATTTCTAACATGTGAAATCTTATTTATTTTACTTATAACTTTGATCAAGTGAAGCAAATTTAAAACCCCAAGTTGTTATAAGCTATGCTTTGTGGATTTATGAAACTACACTACTTCAATTTTAATGAGAAGTAAAGTCATTACACAATTCTAGTTTAAACTGGATGGTATAACTCAGGTTTATGAATAAAACTTACTTTATCTTTGAAATGTAAAGTAATCTTGATAACTCAAATTAGCTTAGTAATGAGTTCAAACACTTAGTTTGTTGAATCTCTTGAAAAGCTTGACAAAATAGGTTTTATGAGTATGACCCAAGCAAACATTTTCTAACCTTTTGGAACAATTTAAAGCAATTGGGAATGAAAACAATTACAAGTAAAAAATACTAAATTCTAAGTCTTATTAAGGGGATTGTGTTTTAACAAGGTCGACTAATTCACAAAAGACAAAAGACAAAATTTTTAATACGGGTAAACCAAAATTCCATGTGTAAAATTTTGGGGACACCAATGGTCAACAACACCATTATATTAGGGAGTGTAGGGAATTGTCCACAAAAAATTTATCCCGTATGATGTACAAAACTATTCAAACCTATTATTGACATAATCACTCCCATTATCAGTATAAAGACATCCCATGATTAGTTTTCAACAAGAGCCTTAAAGTCTTGAAAGTTATCAAAGACTTTAGATTTCTACTGATGAATTAGACCCATGTGAATCAAGAGAAGTAATCTATGAAGGTGAGGACATACCTAGCCTTAGTAAAATATGGATGGAGGAAGGCCTCTGATACATCATTGTGAACAATTTTAAATATTTGTGTAGCTCTCCATGATTTTCCTTTGTCAAATTTTTATTCAAGGTGATTTTCAAGGGTACAATACTCATAAAAGCCTTTAGATAATATAACTAAGGATCCCTATGACCATATCCTAATGACTTAGTTGCTCAAGTTAGTGGTAGTTAAGGTGGAAAAACCACTCATGCCATAAATTGTTTACTCCATCTATATGTGTAAGTAATGTTGTTGGAGAAACATTAGGTGAAAAATGTGAGGTGTATAACTTGGCTTGGTGATTTATCCTTCCCAAAGCTACCAAATTGTTCCTTTGCAACTCTCTAACCTAAAATGAATCTAGAAAGAAAGAAACTCTCATGCTTTTTCTTATGTGGGTAATATAGTATATTGATAGGAGAATAGATGAAAGAAAAGGTGTAATTATAAAATTTGTGAATGTTCCACCTTCAATTTCAATAGACACTCTCCCTACAATTGTTTGTCGAGTGTCATCACCCAAAGAGATAAAATACATACTATAAGGCTCTAAGGAAGAAAAATCAACTTGTGAAGAACCCATGTAATGAAATACACTAGAGTCAATAATCCAATATGAAGATGTTGAATATGATACTACAACTAAAGCTTTACCAATTAGATTTATATTTTTCCTTATCTTTAGAATTTTCTTGGTTTGATGAGGGCTCTTTGATAGATTTAGGAACCCCTATGTTATTCTTATTAATAATATATGTCATGTGGTAAATCTATTTTTTCAAACATTTATGTTCATCATGACAAAGTTTCTTGAAATAAGTGCACTTAAATTTTCATTTATTAAGTTTCCCTTGATGATAAAAAGTTTTAGTGTTGTAGGATTCATTTTTTTGATCTTTCATGGTCTCCTTGTCCTTCTGAGTGTGTTACTTCTTCCCTTTATTGTTTGAATCCTATTGTTGTTTACCATTTCCAATAATTAGGAATTGAGGTTTTATGGACTTTAAAGTACTCATTTTATTAAATTATCTTATTCCATAGTCAAGTCAGCAATAAAGTCATCTACAGATAAAATTTTCCATGTGGCTCCAAGATCTCTCTTGGTAGATTAGAAGGTAGATACAAACATAAAATAGTTAGGAACTAGTTTGAAGAGAGTAGAAAGAACATGTTGATCATCCTTTTTCTCTATTCCATATTATTTCAAGTGTAATATTAATGACTTTAACTTACTGAAGTAATCCTGTAGAATGTCAAATGAAATAGGACTCAAGCTAATGAGTTCATTTCCTAGGTCATGTCCTCTAATTACATCTACCTTCCCAAAAAGTTTTTCCAAAGCATGCTAAACTTCATTAGGTTTTTTAAAATATTCTACATGAAATATGAATTCTAGATATAGACTAAGACATAGAAACTCGAAGGATTGATCACATTTTTTAAAACATCTTTCTTTAGATTCATTAGTAGTAGGGTATTTTTCATCACCCATTATTACCCTATGAAACCCTTTGTTTTTAAGCATAAGTGTAACATTATGTTTCCAATCATGATAATTGAAAGGTGTTAAGGGTGTAATAGTTTCATTTGAATCCATGCTTAGAATTTATTATTGTATAAATTACATGTGTGGAAATAAAATGCTTGAGGGAAATGTAGAAGTACACACAACATAAGAACACCCCCACTGATTCAGTTTTACACCCCCCTAAATTTTGGCACTATATATTACTAATGCATAGATTTAACTAATTTGGGATGAAAATGTCACTTTATATAAATAGTGCAAAACCATTCCCAATGGATTATGCTTAAAAAAAAATCACTTTTATAAAAAGTGGCACTCAATTTTGAGTGATCAATAAAAAGATACAAGATATTTAAGTTGTCTTTATTTGCACTAAAAAATTGAAAATGACTTGACAAAAAAAATATAGTTCAATCATAAAAAAAAGGTAAGATTAAAATTATGGACCTTTATAATATTAAATATAAGCCTTTAAACATTACCTCCAAGCCCACCCTCATTTATTTTTCTTCTATCCCTATGTCTAGGAATGGAAGAGTCATCTGATGATGAGGTTTTGGCGAAATCCAAAAATAGATTAGGCTCAAATCACATAAAGTATAAATAAAATTATGGTGAAAAGAGTATACCTCACCCTTTCAATGTGAATTTAACATGGGGGAGGAGATACCAAGGTCATGGATACCAACAAGAACATCACTTTTCATATGTTATTGCCAAAATGGGAGAGGTCTGGGGGTTGAGCCTAGTGATGTGTAGAATGACTAAGAACTCAGTGAAAAGTGTGATAAAAACCAACATGCAGACATAAGATATAAATAACCTTAATTATGGAATTGAAATCCATATGTTGGGTGATGGTTTAGATGGTGCAATAATGGTATATCAAAAATCTCCAAGGTGAAATCTCTCAAAGAGAGAATCGATGCTATGTCTAGGTAGTAGGTGTTAAGTTATCTCCCTAGATACACCTTTATCTCAATTGATCAATACTACTATAGATAAAGCTACACCTTATCTCAACATGCATGCCTTTATAATCCTTGTGGATATATAAATAAGATTAAGCCATGACCTCACATCACTCTGAAAGAGATATACCTACACATTAAAAGACATAAACACATGACAACCAAAAATGAAAACATGCAATGATATTTTTAATGAAGAATATCATAAATACCAAACCTAAAAATCAAACCAAGATTTCTTTGATGGCATGAATAATTTCCACAAAATAACTAAAATTAATGCTTATATTGATGAGCCATGAATTTATACCAATCACATGAACTAACGTGTGAGATAAAGAATCAAAATAATAATATACAAAGTACATGAAAGGAGATGAATCAACATGTATATTAGGAAAAAAATGTGTGTACATATAGGAGAGAAAAAAATACCATCCATAATTAGTGGAGTTGAATAGGCAAGAACATACACTTAACATGAAATGGTGGTAAATCAGTTTCCTTAATACTCTCATGCAAAGTTGATTAGACTCCTAGTATCTACAATACCTAACTAAGCTTAACACAAATTATAAGTAAGATATAAAATAACATTTTTTGACACTATGAAATATTGATAGATTAATTTTAATTATTATAGAAAATACTAAACTCTCTTTTCAACTGGATAATATAGACACTAGTAATACATATCTTGATACAATCCCTAGAGACTATATATGCATGGTCAATAATATTAGTGATAATAAAGATAACAAAGATAAATAAATTATGAAAATATAATTTAATATTATACTTTTCACTACCAAACACCAAATTAATCCATGACTTAGATTGTTCTTCTTGCTCCTTGACTTCAAGGCCATATTAATCAATGACTTGTAATTATTATTCACCTACGGATCATATTAGGCTGAAATTTCCTTATTTTCAACACTAGATCATGGTGGATACCTTGTCCATTGGGATAGAATGATGGTATTGAACATGTTCCTCCTCAACCTTCACCACCTATAACAAGGTAATAAATTTACTCTAAGGGTTACGATCTCATTGATCAACTCAAGAAAACCCATTATTAAAGTTATTTTTGAAGCTATTAAAAATATTAATGATTTACAAGGACACTTATATGATTCTTTGTGTGATAAAACTCTTCTTGGTGATACACAACCAACATAATTTTCTTCTATCATGAATACACTCAAGGATGTCAACCATGTCATCAAATTAAATAATGTACATTTACCTCTAGAACACATCATAGATAAATATCTTCCAGTATTCATTGAAGTTCAGATGTATGGAAAGGTCATTAAACATGTTATGTTTGATAATAGTTCAAAATTGAATATCTAAAATTATACTATATGACAAAAATTGGGCTTTAATATGAGAATAATTAAAAACTAGAACAAAAAATCAAATCATTTCTTAACACTACTTGCCATACAATTCAACATATCACATTAAATTTATAATGAGGTCAAAAAATAGTGCCTAATATTTTTCAAGTCATTGTAGACACCGCAAACGTGTCTGCACCTTGGTCCTCCCCCTTGGCCTTAAACCCCTATCCTAACCCTTGACCTTGGCCCCCTTTCCACCCTACCCTTGCCACCTTGGATCCTCCCTTGAATCCCTCTACCTTCCCCCTACCATTTATTAGGCCAAATCTCTTCATTATCTTCCCCCCACGCCCATTTTGGCATCCTCGTGACCGTACTTCCCATCCCCCCTTGCTCGGCGGCGTGCAAGAATGGGCAGAGGCTATTTTTAGCCTCTGTCCCCATTCTGCGACCGCCGACGTCGGCGACCCTTAGGCCGACGTCGGCGAAACTGCCGGCGTCGGCATCCTTCATTACCCCTTTCTGCATCCGTTGCAGCCCCCTGGACCCTTGAGCTCGAAAACAGACTTCTCTTGACACTTTAGCTTTCATCTCTCCTCTGTCTTGACCTCGTGCAACAGCATCAACAGGTGAAAAGGCTCTGGATCAGGTATTCTCTTCTTGCAACAAGTCTTTCGTGGCTCCAACAACAGCACCTCCTTTCTTCAGTCAGCAAAAAGGTAAGCAAAGTCTGGTTTTTTCATTTCATTTATTTAGTTTTCAGTAATCTATCCTATCTATTATCCTCTGCTCCCTCTGTTCTTCCCCCTGAGAGGCTGCAAAGCCCTCTCAGGTCCTGTCCTCTGTGTCTCTTCCTCTTCCCCATCCCCCTGTCAACAAAGACCTTGTATAAGGCACCCGACCAGAGCAAGACCACTCCCCAGTCCATCTAAATTTGTCCCTGAACTCTGTCTCATCTCCGTTCACGAACCAGACCCGTCCACAGTCCAGAAAGCAACTCAGACCCGACTACAGGCCATAACCCCGACCGACGCCGGTCACTACCCCAATCGACATCGGCAGGATAGCCGACGCCGGCAGATCAGATAGCCGACACTGGCAACAGTTCCGACCTCGGCGACTGTCTTCAGCGCAACAGCTCCTTCAGGTAATCATTTTGGTCTTTTCTTTCCTTTCTAATTTCTTTGTCACTTTTGTATTCTAGCATTCTGTCCTTTTATCAGTCACTTATCTCATCAAAACAGTGGGTTGACCTCCCTTAAGGAAGTTTTTACACTTCCGGGAACAAGCTTTTGCTTGGCAACCCACCGCCTATTCATCTAACATTTTCTTGTCCAAGCTTCCTTTTTTCTTGCAGGTGTCATTCCCCCACAGCCAAAGAGGAGTGCTCACAAGCGTCTGGATTTATGGTGCGCAGTCTTTAGTCCAGGTACTTCTCATGCCTTGTCCATTACTTTTTTAGTTTCTTCTTTCTCTTAGATCTAAAAGCGAATTTTGAGTGGAAACATTCTGGCACGCCCGGTGGGACCCTAGGTTCCTCCTGGGTTCCTTTCTCTTCATTCATTTAGGAGCATTAGGTTCTTACCTTTTCTCCTCTTTCTCTTCTTCTCAATGACACTATAAGCAGGACTAAAATGAATCTTTCTTCCTTGCATTCTAGACTAGTCTAAACATCATACTCTCAACCCTTTCTCAAAACTTGTCTGCATCACAACATCACATTTCGACTTGGGCATTAAAACGTATTGCACTTTCATTTCTGCTTGTGCTTGCATTAGTCCACATCTAGTAACTTAGACACATATTGAATGAATCATAGACACTTGATGTTACACTACCGAACCACATGCACTAAACGAACATAAAACATACCTGAGACAAGGCCCGACTGGGATTTCATCCCCCAGCGGATACCTTACCCGTACCGGTGACCCTACATGGATTTCATCACCAAGGGGGAAGCCCACTCCGTTCTCTGGCGGAGGATAAACTCTAGGCGAGGTATATCTTGGCTAAGCGAGACTAGCTAACCACTGAAATCGTGAAGTGAGGGGAGCTTGCTCCTTAGCACCAGGCCACGTACCAGACCCTAACACAGATTTTTGAGCACCTAAAACAACACCTGAAACCATCTTTAGACTGCCTTCTTCTAGGACCCATTTTTCAGCCAATCTCCCCAAACATCCATCTAAGGCATAAGCCACAGTTTCTAAGGTTAATTCCTAGGATTTATCGCTTAGGCTTATCTGTCTTTCTCTGTTTTCCTCTTCTCATCTATTTGTTTGAGTGAGTGAGGTCGCTTTCTTCATTGTTTTCCAAGAACCTTTTGGTTCTCTGGAAAACACAGTCACTGGCATCGATTTTGCCACCGACGTCGGCTTCCCCTATCACCGGCATCAGTTCTAATACCGACGTCGGCTTCATCTGTTACCGGCATCGGTTATCTGACCGACGTCGGCCATCTTTCTTACCGACATCGGTTTTTAAACCGACGTCGGTCTCTGTCACTGTCCTTTTTTTTTTTCAAAACTAGCAGCCTGAAACCTGTCCCTTCTCTGTCAAAGACTCCATCCTGGTTTCCTGAAACTGAGCAACACAGTTCCTGAGACCTGAACCTTCTTTGCCTTGCATGGTTTTGACTCGTAGCCAAGCCAAAGCTCTTGTTAACCATGCTAGCCGTCAACCACTTCCGTCCACCCCGTCCGTGACCAAGCCTACAATGGAGTTCAACTCGGAGACCGAAAGAACTCCCATTCGTCCAACCCCGCCACAGACTCCCATTGTCCAAGAAGGGGACCAAGACTTCGAGCGATTCTTGGACCTCAATGTCAAGGCCTTGCAACATTATCTCGCACATAGCCAAACGCGAGACTCCTTGGGCAATCCAATCTATGGAATGCCAACCTCCTTTGTCGTGACTACAGCTGTATCGACAACATCCATAGTTCAACCTTCAGACACTCAAGCCATCGCTTTGACCACTGACCAGACTTTAACCAATCCTCCAGGTGTGGCCTCTCCCTCTATCATTGGGCCCACTTCCACCGGGGTTCCGGCATCCTGTCAACTTCAACCCTCTCAACCGCTATCCACTCCTTTTCAAAACCTTATCATCTCTATTCTGCCTACCCTGGCCCCTATCAACACCAGGGTGGCTTCTTACCCCTTGGCCCCTGTTACCACAGTTCAACCTCTCGTGGCGACAATGGGCCCAGCTATGTCTTCCACCCAACCACCTTTAGCCTCCACCTCTGCCCCTATGATTAGTCATCCGTACCTTGTACAACAGACTATGTCTCATACCTCCCCTAACCTCTTCCAAGCGCCCTACAACTTAGGGGGCGCGCAACCCGTCGATCCGTCGGCAGACATCATCAAAATGCTAATGGACAAGATGACCAGTCTTGAGACCTCTGTTTTCGGCTCGCGCAACACTCTTTCATACGAGCAGATCTGTAATAAGCCCATTCATCCTTCTGTCCCAATCAGACCATATCCTAGCCAGTGGGAGCTTTCGAAGTTTTCTCGCTTTCAAAACAAGGAAGACCCACAACAACACTTGCAGGCATTCAGACATGCCTGCTACCTTATTGGCCATGATGATGCGTTACTCTTACGCACGTTTCCTATGTCTCTCTCGAGTGCTGCACTTGACTGGTACAGCTCCCTTCCTAGCCATTCTCTCTTCTCATTCACACAATTGGCTCAGCTCTTCCTCGATCACTTTTCCATCAACATAACCAAAAAGGTCTCAATCACAGACCTCTATTCTATTCGACAATTCGAGGACGAGTCCATAGCTGACTTCGTTGCTCGATGGAGAGGCCTTATCAATCAACTCTCCTTTTCCTTACCCCAGGCCGAACTTATTGAACTCTTTTCCCAAGCCTGCGCCAGACATATCTCTTCCACCCTGAGGGTTCAAACCTTTCGCACTTTTGACGAAGCCTTCATGATGGCTCACAAACTTGAGTTGTGTGCCATCGAGGAGAATAAAGTCAAGTTGCAGAGCAAGAATCCTAGCTCTAAGACCAATGACTCTTCCTCTGCCAAGCCATCATCATCCAATTCTAAATCCAAGGCTTCAGCTAATGCCGTGGTTGTCAGACCTTCATCTTTTTCGACCAATCAGCCTGAGCCATCTACATCTCAGAGCGCTACTCGCCAGTTCCAGCAAAGATACGTGCAGCGGCGATATACTCCTCTCAGAGAATCATATGCGTCTGTGCTGGACAAGCTTCTCAAATAGGGGGCCCTCAATCTCCCTCAAGCCCGACCTCCTCCACAATTCGATCCCTCTCACGCCATCCCCATGTGGTATAGGGAGCATGACTTCTACAGCTTCCACCGTGTTAAGGGCCATGACACGGAAAACTACAAGACCTTTAAGAACATAATCCAAGACATGCTCGAAAAAGGGGATCTCATCTTAGACAATCCAAATGCACCCCCTAATCAGGCCATTGACATCTTCAAACAACCTTTCCCCAATCATCCGCCAACTCAAAACAACGTCCAGACCTTAATTGACGACAATCATGAGCACAACGTTCGAACAGTCAATACGATCTCTCCATTCGTCCCCAATCAACCTCAAGAGGTTAGTCCATCAATCAGTCCGTCACATGTGGACGAGCCTCTCTCCCCAGCTAGTTCTCCACTGACCTCTCTCATCTTGGAGGACACCTCGGCTTTACCTGCACCACCAGTCTCACCATCCTCCGTTTTACTACCTATGGAGGACCCGACCCTTCTTACTCCTCAGCCGCAAGTGGAGGGCACCGTCATCCCTGCCCTTTACCCACTCAGGGAGCCTCGCTTTTCAGATTCTTCTCCACCTAGGGAAGAACCTGTCTCCCCTTCGTCTTCATCTAAATCTGTCATGACTTCACCACACCAGGCGTCTAAGACCACTACACCCATCTCGTCTTCAACCTCGCAACCATCAACATCTTCTTCTCAGCCATTCTCCCGGTTAGTGGAGAAAATCGCGCTTCTCCCTCCAAGGAAAGTGATGCCTCAGGTGTTGTGGGAGCGTCTTAAAGCCCTTCAACATACTCGTGCCCTCTCATCACATGCCGCTAATCCTCCTAAGGCAGAATCTTGTCAGACTCTTGACAAAGACCAGACTCTCAAACCTCAACCAAACCCATCCAAACTGAAACCTGCATCTACCTCGTCTAAACCCATCAAATCATTTGGCATTCGTCCTGTCTCCACCCTCACTCACCCGCAAGTGAAGGTGGACCTAGGCCAGACCTCGACCAGCAGTACTCTTCCAACCAAGTCAAAGAGGGCTGCCAGACCATAGAAATGAACGCCTCCTTCTCTGTCACCATTGCCATCAATTTTGGGCCCTCATCCTTTGACCTTGGCTAGCATCCTTCCCACTCCAGCCTTCAACCAAAACTCGTTGCCTCCTTTGCTTCCTCTGCCTACCTCCAGCCGTCCCTCTCCCAAAAAGGCATTCTCAATCACCAGGCCAGAGCCATCTCCATCTGTCACCGCGCCATCAACCCATAAGGTGGTACAGAAACCTCTTCTAGCCCTGCCTAAGCAAAAGTCACCAACCTCGCGCATATCAAATAACACGGACCCTCTATTGGGATCATACTCATTGATATTGCGCTGACTTCTCTAGACTTCTGACATAACCCTTCCGCCCATCAAGCCTTTCCAACCTCTCGGGTCCAAGCCCTCCCGGTTCGACGATACGAAAATTTGTTTATATCATCGTACACCAGGACATGACACCGAGACTTGCTGTGCCCTCAAGGCCGTCATCCGCCGCCATATGGAGAAAGACACTCTTCTCCTTGAGGACACTCTCGACCAGACCTCGACTCCTTCCTCTTTAAACACGTCAACATCTCACCAGCAAGACATGACCCCTTCCTCACCTCCTATTTTCGAAATCAATGCTATCCGTATAACCACTAGGTCGCAAAAAGACAAGGCAAAAGAAAAAGCTGCCATTCCTTAGACCTATCCCTTCATCAAGCCACCTCTTGCGCCCAAGCCTAAAATTTCTATCCTTGGCGCGTCCCAACCTTCTTCGTCTTCCTCTTCTGGGCCAATTCACGACTCCATGCTGAAGCAGCTTCATCAGACACCCGTGAAGATGTCTCTTTATGACCTTATCCAAACCTCGCCTCAGCACCGTCAAGCCCTTGTCCAAGCCTTGCAAGCAGTGGAGGTCCAACCCGAGGACCCCCAACCACTCGCTGCCCTCGTCCATTCTTTATCTCCTGTCAACTCCATCACATTCAGCGATTCTGAGATTTCCACATCCAACACAGAAGATCAGGACACCGCCCTCTTCATCACTGCCTATGTTGATCGGACACGCATCAAACACGTTATGATCGATGGCGGCGCTAGCATCAACATAATCTCTACTCACGCCTTTGATCAGCTGTCTCTTCCCAAGAATTGTGTCTCCAAAACTGACGTGATCTTACGCTCTTTCAATGACACCACCGCCACGACCATTGGCACAGTCATCCTTCACATTCGCGTTGGTCCACGCACAGTCCCAGAGCTCTTCTATATCATCAAAGGAGAGTTTCAATACAACCTTCTACTAGGCCGACCTTGGATCCGTGCCATGGCCTACATTCCTTCCACCCTGCACCGTTGTGTGAAGTTTGAGCATGACGGGCAAGTCCATACCATTCCCGCTGACCCTTCACCCTTCAAGACTTGCAACACCACCTACCGTCCCAACGATGTCCTCATTCCCATCAAACCATCAACTCCGGCACCGCCTCCATCTGCGAAAGCTTCGACCAACTCGCAATCGGTGGTTGCCCTCACCCCTCCTCTTCAAGCGCCGACCAGAGACCCCATGGAAGACATCTTCCAATGATTATCACTTAGGGAATATCACTTGTTGACCCTCGACATGTTCCAAACTCTGCAAGAGTATGGACGCCTTCACCTCAGTCCCCATTACGACCATCAGATCGGGACGGTCGTACCTTATGGTCCTCCTCACTTCCAAACCAACTTTGTCTATGGGGGGCTTAACCAAGCTCCTACCAATGGCAATTCCCTTTCTTCACCCCAACCTTTCACATCTGATTTCTTGTTTCTTGGCAACCCCGCCTTTGCACACACTTACCTTCACAGGTGTGCATGGAAGGGTTTTGGTTTTGGACGTTATGAGCAGGGCTCCCATCAGCCCATCGAGCTGCTCAATGATCACAATGCCAAGAAACGGTATGGCCTGGGATATCATGACCCCACTCAGGCTCCTTCTGACCTCTGTCCCGAGCCAACCATCAACCAATCTCCTCCAGACTCGCCCATTTCTCCTTCGTCACCTACGGAGTCGGTGGTTTCCATCCCTCCTAGTTTTTTTTTTCCATAAACACCATCCGCCTGGAACCCCTAACCTATCAGCTCAATGGGGTGTCCAGGTCTCTCCCTCTCATTTTTCCTAGCATGGTAGAAGATGAGTCGGCAACCATTCACACTGTCCACTGCGTTGACGATGACGCCATCCTTTCCTACATGGGTGCCGACGACTCTTTCATCCAGCATTTCCTCCCTTCTGAGACCCAGGTTATGTTAAATGAATCCACCATTGACATCAACCTCCCTTCTTCTTCCGATGTTCCTCACGTCTTAAAGATTGGCCAATCTTTAGACGCTCAGGAGCAGCTTGACTATGCCCAGTTCCTTTCCAACCATAGCAAGGCCTTTGCTTGGACTTACAACGACATGCCTGGCATCGACCCCACCATTGCTACCCATAACATTGTCACCAAACCAGAGGCTAAGCCTGTTAGGCAAAAGCTTTGAAAGATGCATCCTCGCGTTGCGCTCCTTGTCAAAGAGGAGCTTCAACGCCTTCTTTTTGTCTCCTTCATCCAACCCATCGATTATCCACAGTGGGTCTCTAACATCATCCCAGTTACTAAAGCAACTGGGGGGATTCGAATCTGCACGGACTATCGCGACCTTAACCTAGCCTGTCCCAAAGATGACTTTCCTCTTCCTAACATTGACTAGCTTGTTGATCTCACGGCCGGCCACGAGATGCTATCTCTCATGGACGGGTTTTCAGGATATAATCAAATCCTGATCGCACCGGAAGATCAGCACAAGACTACCTTTATCACCCCATGGGGGACTTTCTGCTATCGAGTCATGCCTTTTGGCTTGAAAAATGCTGGTGCCACCTATCAGCGCGCCATGACCTACATTTTCCACGATCTCCTCCACAAAATCATGGAGGATTATGTGGATGACCTTCTCGGCAAGTCCAAACTCCGCCGCGACCACTTGACCATTCTCACAATCATCTTCTCTCGCCTTCTTCAATACAATGTCCACCTCAACCCCAAGAAGTGTGTCTTTGGGGTCCTCTCAGGCAAACTTCTCAGCTTCATCGTTTCCTTCTGTGGTATCGAGATAGATCCCGCCAAGATCCGTGTTATCCTCGAAATGCCACCCCCGACCAATCTCAAGCAGCTTCGCAGTCTACAAGGGAAGCTCCAGTCCATTCGTTGTTTCATCTCGCAACTTTCAGACCGCTGCCAACCTTTCCATCACCTCCTTAAGAAGGACGTCTCCTTTAAATGGGATAAGGACTGTCAAGAGGCTTTTGAGGCCCTCAAAAGCTATCTGGTCTCCCCACCAGTCCTCATTCCACCCAAGGATGACCAACCCTTCTACCTTTATATCTCTGCTACCAACCATTCGTTAGGTGCCATGATCGCGCACCGAGACGAGCATCATCGTGAGCAAGCGGTTTACTACATCAGCCGAACACTGGTCGACTATGAAACTTGGTATACTCATACCGAGAAACTCTGTTTGGCATTAGTCTTTTCTGCTACCAAGCTCTGCCACTATCTTCTCAACCACAAAACCTTTGTCGTCACTCACACCGACCCTCTCAAGTACAGGCACTCCAAGCCATATCAGAATCAACGTATGGCTCGGTGGCTCATGCTGCTTGCGGAGTTTGACCTCGAATTCATCCAGCAGAAATCTATCAAGGGGCAAACCATCACTGACCAACTGGCAGATGCCCCTCTTCCTGACAACCAACCTTCCCACTGCGAGTTCCCTGACGAGTCTATCGCTACCCTTTTCACCGATGACACCGTCTACCAAATGACCATGTTCTTTGATGGCTCCAAATGTCAACTCGGTGGGGGTGCGAGGGTCATCCTCATCCCACTCGAAGGGGAGCCCATGCCTCTATCTTTTAAGCTTGACTTTGATTGTACCAATAATATGGCCGAATACGAGGCCTTAATTTTGGGACTTCAGACTGCCCTTTCTCTCCACATCAAGTCTATCAACATCTTTGGCAACTCTCAGCTCGTCGTTAATCAAGTTAACGGTTCATATCTCTATAAAAATGAAGTTTTACAGAGGTATAAGAATCGTGTTGACCTTCTTTTAGCATCTTTTGACCATTACCTCTTGCAGACTGTTCCACGCTCTACGAACAAGTTTGCCGACACCATGGCTTCTCTTGCTTCGCATATCCCGTCTTCATCATCATCATCTCACCTTTTTGTCACAGTGCATCATGTACCCTTGCCTTCATACATCTCTCCTCACATCGACCATATCAACACTGTCAATTTTAGCCCACAAGAAGATTGGTATAAGCAACTCGTGGACTACTTGTCTCTTTCTATCACTCCTCCCAACCTCTCTAGCAATGCGTGGCGAGCTTTCATCAAGCGCACAGCTCGCTATACCATGCTAGGGGGTCTTCTCTATAAACGAGGCTTCGACGGCCTCCTGCTTCGCTGTCTAACCTCCACTGAAGCTCCTCAAGCCATAAAGCAAGTCCATGACGGGATTTGTGGTGGACACTTCAGTGGAAACTCGGTTGCCAAGCGCATCCTTCGCCTAGGTTATTATTGACCCACCCTTCATCAAGACTGTAGCGACTATGTTCGACGTTGCATCAAGTGTCAGCAGCACTCTAACCTGCTTCATCTCCCCAGTCATGCCTTGCAAGTCGCTCAAGATTTTTGGCCTTTCTCTCAGTGGGGCTTGGATCTCATCAGTGAGATTAACCCTCACTCGTCTCTTCGTCATCAGTCCATCATCACTGCCACTGAGTATTTCACCAAGTGGGTGGAAGCCATTCCTCTTGTCTCCACAAAAGCTGACAAAATTGCTGACTTCATCAACAGCCACATCATCTATCGTTTCAGTGTCCCTCACAAAATCATTACCGACAACGGCAAGTCCTTAAAAAACAAGACTGTCCAAAAACTATGTGACTCATTTGGCATCAAACTCAGCTTTTCTTTGCCTTACTACCCACAAGCAAATGGGCAGGCAGAGGCTTCCAACAAAATTCTCACTAAAATTCTCATGAAGGTGGTCGACGATACAGGTAGGGATTGGCACATTCATATTCCCTTCGCTTTGTGGGCCTACCGCACTAGCATCCGAACCTCTACGGGTGCTATGCCCTTCTCTCTCGTGTATGGAACAGAGGTTGTCTTACCTCTCAAAGTACAGATCCCGTCTCTCCACATCTCCCTGCATGACATTCTCTCCAACGATGACTTTCGTCAAGATCGCCTAGCTCAACTCGAGTTACTTGACGAGCGCCGTCTTGCTGCCCTTAATCATCTCCATGTCTACCAAAGACGCATAAAGCAGGCCTATGACAAAAATTTGCGAGAATGAGATTTCAACATCGGAGACCTCGTCCTCAAAGAGAATCAGCACGTGACCAATATGGAGCGAAGTAAACAAGGCAAGTTCGCCCCCAATTGGCTTGGACCTTTTATCATCACGCACAAGTATGGGTCAGGGACTTATCGTCTGTCTTCCCTCGACGGACGGCCAGAACCTGAGCCTCTTAATGCATTGCATCTTCGACCATTCTTCTGCTAGTCGAGTACTCGTCTACTTGACACGTAACTTGAGCTCGTCCCTTGAGCAATCCTCGTCCTCTTAATCCTCATCCCTTTCAACCTTATTTCCCTTTAACAAGTCCTCTACAACCCTTTTATGATGCATGGCTGCTTTGTCCTAATAAAAGGGGCGTCCTTGAACTTCTACAGCCTTGTCCATGACTCTAATCAAAAAAAAATATATATATATATATATATCAAGATGTCAAAACATATCCATGGTCACAAAATCAAGTCAAATTCAAAAAGACAGACTGCTCCCTCGAAGGACAGCTGTACTATCATTGCTGTATTACTAGACTTATCCCTCAAAGGACAGCTAGGCCAACTCATCAAACATTATAAAGCAAAAATATAGACCACTCCCTCGAAGGATGGCTATGACTAAATCTTGCTACAAATAGCACCTTTCTTAGAAGCTTCCCGCATTGATCAGCTTTGCAACATGACCACTACATCAAAAGACATCTCTATGTAGGCTTCCCGCATCGATCAGCCTGTGCCAAAAAAAAAAAAAAAAACGAGTCACGGACTTGGCTTGTAGTTGTCTCAGGGTCTCCTATAAAAGGGGCAAGATTATTCCTGCTCTTAAACTGGGTTACCCTATCCTCTTCCTCTCACCTGCTAAAGGGACTTCGAGCTCACTTTAATGTCAAAGTGATTCGATTACCATTCTAACTCAACACTGGTCAACGACGCAACGCATAATGGGGTTCTTGGTTCTAATAACCCCTATTTATGCCTCCTTTTTGGTCCTTATCAATGAAAGAGCGATTTGCCTTTCATCTTTTCTCTACACTTTAGTCACATTTAACCACATCAATCGGCGACTCATCTCAAACCCAGCCATTTTTATCATTTTCAGCTGACATCATCCTAGACCATTTCACATAGTTTCTATGGACACCAGTACACATGGAAACTACCGACTAGACCCAATTTATGTTAAGCACAAACCAATACTTGCTGAAGCATAAATAGACTTCTATTCATTCTTAGCATACATCCATCGCGACTATGGAAACTTGCTAGGGATGAAAGACTCACGACCAATTCTACAGAATACACCATCTGTAGCATCATTTTATCCTCATCTTACCCTCGTCATTTCAACACATGACCAATCTCATCATCGACCAATCTTCTCAATTTGTCTGAACTACATTGGTCTGAGGCCCTATGACCAGGGCTATGTAGGCAGCACTCAGATAACACATCCTCTGAGGTTAGCTCGACCACCCCCGTTTGTTCGTCTCTTTGATGGACAAACCTTCTCTTCTGCGACCTTGACCTTGACCACGCCCAGTCTATCGACTTTCTTTGTCTAAGACCAATCATTTTCCTTGTCCAAGACCAATCATCGACTTTGACCAAGGCCAATCAATCCCTCTGACCCTCCCTCCCTTTTAGGGAGAACTACATCGGCCTGAGGCCCCTACGACAGGGGCTATGTAGGCAGCACTCAGTTGACATGGGGTCTTCTGAGGTTAGCTCGGCCGCATCCTTTCATCCATCCATCCTCTTGACCAACGACCATCTTTCGACCTTCGACCACTTCCAAGACAATGTTGCCTTGGTTGTTTTTACATGTGTGCTACCTCACGGCTGGTTAGCAGAATTGTCTGCAGACTATTTTTGACCCTTCACAAGTATAGAATCGCGAGCCAGTTGATCCCTACTACTTGTGGCTTTTTCGTGTTTTTGGGAGCACTTCCTGAGCCCTGGATACCTAGAACATGATGACCATTTGGAGCTTCAGCTTAAATTGAGTGACCCGATCAGCAGACGACTAAATGCTGGGGCCCAGTTACTTCAATTTTTGGCACTCCTTGACCCTCGACATGCGACAATTTGACCCGACCATCCCGTGACGTGGTATACGTGCAATCACGACTTTTGCAGCGTTTTCACTCACTTTTCATCTTTCGCATCCATTTCTCTATCAAATCGACACTCGATCTTCGGTTCCCTTCTCTCGACTATCGCTTTGAGGGGGGAACACCTCATTCCTTTTCTGGGGCAACCAACTCCTATTTTTGTCTTGCAATTCGTCTAGAACAACCAACAAGACAAAAAGGGGCAAATGTAGACAACGCAAACGTGTCTGCACCTTGGTCCTCCCCCTTGGCCTTAAACCCCTATCCTAACCCTTGACCTTGGCCCCCTTTCCACCCTACCCTTGCCACCTTGGATCCTCCCTTGAATCCCTCTACCTTCCCCCTACCATTTATTAAGCCAAATCTCTTCATTATCTTCCCCCCACGCCCATTTTGGCATCCTCGTGACCGTTCTTCCCATGCCCCCTCACTCGGCAGCGTGCAAGAATGGGCAGAGGCTATTTTTAGCCTCTGTCCCCATTCTACGACCACCGACGTCGGCGACCCTTCGGCCGATGTCGGCGAAACTGCCGGCGTCGGCATCCTTCATTACCCCTTTCTGCATCCGTTGCAGCACCCTAGACCCTTGAGCTTGAAAACAGACTTCTCTTGATGCTTTAGCTTTCGTCTCTCCTCTGTCTTGACCTCGTGCAACAGCAGCAACAGGTGAAAAGGCTCTGGATCAGGTATTCTCTTCTTGCAACAAGTCTTTTGTGGCTCCAACAACAGCACCTCCTTTCTTCAGTCAGCAAAAAGGTAAGCAAAGTCTGGTTTTTTCATTTCATTTATTTAGTTTTCAATAATCTATCCTATCTATTGTCCTCTACTCCCTCTGTTCTTCCCCCTGAGAGGCTGCAAAGCCCTCTTAGGTCCTGTCCTCTATGTCTCTTCCTCTTCCCCATCCCCCTGTCAACAAAGACCTTGTATAAGGCACCCGACCAGAGCAAGACCACTCCCCAGTCCATCCAAATTTGTCCCTGAACTCTGTCTCGCCTCCGTTCACAAACCAGACCCGTCCACAGTCTAGAAAGCAACTCAGACCCGACTACAGGCCATAACCCCAACCGACGCCGGTCACTACCCCAACCGACGTCAGCAGGATAGCCGACGCTGGCAGATCAGATAGCCAACGCCGGCAACAGTTCCGACCTCGGCGACTGTCTTCAGCCCAACAGCTCCTTCAGGTAATCATTTTGGTCTTTTCTTTCCTTTCTAATTTCTTTGTCACTTCTGTATTCTGGCATTCTGTCCTTTTATCAGTCACTTATCTCATTAAAACAGTGGGTTGACCTCCCTTGAGGAAGTTTTTACACTTCCGAGAACAAGCTTTTGCTTGGCAACCCACCGCCTATTCATCTAACATTTTCTTGTCCAAGCTTCCTTTTTTCTTGTAGGTGTCATTCCCCCACAGCCAAAGAGGAGTGCTCACAAGCATCTGGATTTATGGTGCGCAGTCTTTAGTCCAGGTACTTCTCATGCCTTGTCCATTACTTTTTTAGTTTCTTCTTTCCCTTAGATCTAAAAGCGAATTTTGAGTGGAAACAGTCATACCAAACCAATTAATTTATAATTTACTTTTGGGAAGACCTTGTGTAGACACCTAAATTTTACCATTTAGTGTTGAAATTCTCTTTAACATGCTAACCATTCCTCTTTAATAATTTGAATCCAAATTAACATTGTTTTCATCCAAATTTTAAATAATTAATTAATTCTTAATTAATTAATTATACACACCTATTTTCCTCCAAAATTCATTAAATCTATATTTTTCACCTTACCCAGACATCGTCTCTATTTGTCTCAACCATGTGTCGACTCATCCAACCACCTTCCTCAACTTCTTCAACCACTTTGTGATTCACCATAAAACATTTCAACCTCGTTGATGCCTCAAATAACTAAATTGAACCATTCTTGATGACTCACTCAACCAACTCTTTTTCTTCTTAATCCATATAATTGGTCATCATCCTTATGTATGAGGATTAATTATTGATCATTTATTATTATTATAATTCAAAAAATAAAAATGATATTAAACTGTCAGATAAACCTTTTGTAAGTCTATAGATTGACATGTAATCCATCACTTTCATCATCCACATTTATGATAATAAAGTAATATTGGACTGTCAACTGAATCTAAGTTAATCCAAGCCATAAAAAATCCTCTTGCATAATAAAATGTTGCTCTAGTACTTTTGATTTGGAAAAGAGTTGAGCACCCCCATCTATTGAATTTAAGAGAAAATAAATTTCAATCACAATGGATAAAGCTTAGTCGACTTCATTTTTGGTATGTGTGTGTTTGGTTAGCTTGTTTCATTTGTTGTTATATCATTAAAGTCTAGTTTTATAGTTTATATTATATTTTTATTTTAGATTGATTTCTTAGTTGCATTATAGATTCCCCTTCACACATTCTAGCATGCCTGAGGGATCTTTAAGAAATATTTTTCATCTTATATTTTTTATTTTAAAGGTTTATATACTCTATTTTTTATTTTTGTGTATGTTTTAGGCTAATTTGGATCTAGTTTATTTTCTCTTTATTTTATTTTATTTTCCAAAATCTAGTTTAGTTTTTTTTTTTTGGTTTTAAAAACATGACTGTTAAAATAGTTATATCTTTTTATTTATAAGAGAAACATATACAAGTATTGAATTATTTATTTTATTTTATTATAGGTTCTATCGATCCTAAATTTCATCACTATATGGCAGGCCAAACTCTATGTACCAATGGGATTTACAAATTAAGTTAGAGGTGTCATTATTTGATAAGTGGTATTTTTTTAAAATAATTCCATGAAGTGAGGTGGTTTCATCCTCTAAAACCCAAGGATTTGACAACATGACTCAAAGTTTGATTTTTTCTGATATTAACACACTAAAATATTATGGCTATGTTGCACATATTAGGATTACACCCATTTGTGTGCATCTATAAAATTATATTATTCCATAGTTTTTAACCTCATCATAATTAAAGGTATATATATGAATACCCTTGATAATATTATTTAAACCTTAATCTTAGTAAAGCCATTCTTACTATTCAATTTGTAGTGCATCAGTTAGTGGTTAGTGTCGAGAAGCTACTTTCTTTGCACCTTTAAAACTAGGCTTAGTGGGCCATGGGAATGACAAGATCCTCCATGGTTAGTGTCTTTAAATATTATTCTAAAACTAATGTAATGGACATGCAAATGACATAGAAAACACACAAGTTATTCAAGTTCATTTGCCTAGATTTTATCCTTTTTGTGTAATGCATGTGTGTTTAGAATAAAATTTATTTGTTTAATTCATTGTGACATAATCCTTAATTTAAAACAAATGTATTTTGAGTATTGAAAAATTAATAATATAAAAAATATATTGAAATATTATGAGTTTTGTCCCAAAAATCAAAACTCAATAGTATCTTATTGTCAATTAAATTTTAGTCACTTTGTGTTTTAATTTCTTAGAGTCTAGTGTTAATATTTTATCTTTTATTTGAGTTAAAAAAATTTATCTTAGAAATGTCACCTATCAAAATACAAATGGCCTTATTTAACAATCCTAGTCTGAGAGAAGAGGCTTTTGATAATTCCCATTTTCACTTTGGAAATCAAGAAAACTATATTGAGATCAAGGATAATGTTGAATATGAGGAATGTAGACCTAGAGACATTTTACCCCCTTCTAAAATCATGGAGTATATTATCGCCAACAAAAATGAGGTCTTGATACAAGATTTAAGTCTAGGATCCAAGCTCACCTTGAGTTATTACATAATTTACTCTCTAGGAAGGAATTCACACCTCCCACCAAAAATCAAGCCATCTCTCTAGCCCAATTCATTACTATGGAACCCTAAACCATTCCACATAAAAAGAAACCTACCACTAGTAAACCTTTTATTAAAAATCAATCAAGTATCTTATCCACTAGTTATAGCCTTGATTCCAACATCCCTAATTACACTAATAAAGTGAATGTAATTATTTCACACCTACCATATAACATAACTTAAGCTCCAAATCCACAACTAATCCAAAGCACCCACCCTACCAACAACACTACCATGCCTAGTGGTCAACCTAGTCAATAGAACTAAAAATTCAAATTCAATCCTTTACAATTTATATGATGTTATATTTCAAAAGTTGGTTGTTGAAAACATGATCGTGTTCTTTAGCACCAAATATTTTGATGAAAATGTTGCAAAACCTGAGTGGTATGGAGATACCAAATATTGTGAATACCACATAATCCAAGGAAATAGCACAAACTTTTATATGAAAACTAAAGTATTATATCAAATATTTGATTGATAAAGGGTAAACTATGGTAGATCCAACTGTATCCACATCTGAAAATCATCACTTTTGGGTATGCTAAAATGTCCTTCTTAAACATAATCAAACTAGTCCACTTCCATTTCAAGGTCATAACATTCTACCATTTTTTAGCCAACACATTTTAACCAATCCATATTAGATCAACCCATCTTTGTCTACCATGGCTTAGCTTCCATTTTTTATCAACCCATATTTAGACGCCATGGCCTACCTTCCATTACTAATGAACCCATATTTGATCACCATGAAATACCTTCTATTTTTTATAATCCTATCCACAACCATCTCACCATATTTGATAATCCCCTTATTTTAAATCATATATTTGACCATGAGCCCATTTTTAACCAAGATCCTATCTTAGACCAATACTCCTCCAATAAACACAACTTATCACCCATTGGCAAATCACCCAACCTTTTATCACATGTTAAATATCCCATCACCCCACAATGTATAGCCCAAGTGATAAAAGTAATTGTAGAATAAAATATCTATGAACAAGGTATTATATAGCCCAACCATTTATAAGTAAACAATGGAATTCACAACATTGGATACATAAAATTTTAAAATAAATGTAAATATGTTAGTGACACTCTACAATTTTTAAGGAAACTTCATCCCTAATCAAAACATGATATGTTCATAGTTCCTATAAGGAAATTCTTACCACCACTTATTTCATAAACACCACCAATCACTCATCCCATATTTTAAGTAAATATATAACACCCATTGATTGGGACCAATAATTTTATCTATTAATGACTTCCTTCCATGAAAATAAAATAATCACAAAATTCGTAGCTAGCCTTCGACCATAAGAACATAATGAAACATATCCATATTATGAGGAAAAAAAAATGTTCCTCAATAAAAATGAATCCTAAAATATAAATCTGAAATCATTGTACCATAGTAAAAACCTCTTTGAGGCACTATCAGACAATCAAAATCCAAATCCAAAAACTCAAATATATAAGTCCTTTAGTGAAAACCTCTTTGAGGCACTATTGGACAATCCAAATCTGAATCCTAATCAAGAATAACCCCTTGGCGAAAACCTTTCTAAGGAACCAATGGATGAGTAAAATAAGATACCCCCTACATCATTAAATTTCATGGTGGATCCCAATAATATATTGAAGACACCATTGAAGAAATATTGAACTCCCAAATCACCCCACATGCAGTTACTCCTAGTTTTAATGAATGCAATATTGTTGGTCATAATCACCCCTCACATAATTACACATATAATTATTCACATGATAATTTCATCCCTTAAAATATTTCATGCACTCAACACACACTTTCATCCAACACACCTTCCACCTCATCCTATTTGGTATCACCCTTTATTGTATGGGCTATGATAATATCCTAATACATATGGAAGAAACCAACTTAGACATAAATGAAGTTATTGAATACATGTTTGGAGAACATAATTTAAATATGGGTAAAAATCATGCACCTTAAACCATTTTATAATCAACATGAAAAAAATAAAAAAAAATTGCAAAACATCAAAAAAATTAAAAAATTAAAGAAAGAAAGAAAATGAGAAATAAATTCATCCAAAGTTGAAAACCATATCCATGGTACCTTGGTCAAGAAATATGATTAAAATTTGTTTCTCTCATCATTTTTAATATAATAAATTGTCTACAAGTACCTTACAATTGGGGACAACCCCATTTTATTTCACTCCTATGAATTTTAAATCATCCCTCCATACTTTCCCATCCTACACCTATTATAAACCATCTTTACCCATCCTAAACCTATTATAATTCAATCATTTACCATCATACATTTATCCTTAACTATCCAAACTCATCCTTATCATTATCCATTTAATCCTAAATGCATCAAAGCCCATCCTTATTACTCCAATCTTTACCATCATAGAACCATCCTTATTCTCATTTTGGCCTTGATAGGGAAGTGGAAACGTCTTGAGACATGTTCTTAGAAACATCTTGGTGTATATTTACAATTTTAATTTTATTACTAACCAATTTATTATTATGTCACATGTTCCTTGGAGTTATTTTCTTAATTCCCATCCATTACTATTCATCCATACTCAATCCATAAGGTATATATTCCATCCACTACTGCTCCCTTCCATGGTGATAAAAGATGTCTTCCATTTGATAGTATCCATTGTACATGAAATCACAAAATCCAAAAACATCATAAAATCAAAAAAAAATAAATAAAAATTTGAAAAACAAACAAAAATACCTTATCCTTAGTTATATACTCTAGTCATCCCTTACATAGATTACTCTTTGAATGGTTCAACATTCTCAAAGATCTCACATGCCAAAGGGTTCCACTTTAACCAAGGATATACAAATATTCATTTTATTAATTGTTTGTATATTCATTTTATTACTTGTTTAATATTTAATTTATTGTACATATTACATAGTTATTTACTTTATTATACAATTGATTGTCTAATTCCTTGTATGTTTTACTTACATAGTTTTCATTGTTGCAAAATGATTCTTTTTATATTGTATTTATTGTTGTTTTTTGTGTCTAGATCACTATGAATATTACAAGAAATTTTATTATGGTCTTACATACCATGATTCACTAAGTCTTGAACTTATGAATTTATTAGTCTTTACGCATATAAGATGATATCTATCATGTTTTTTTTCATACCATTGGTGCATATTATTTTATGCTATATCAAATAAATATTTCTCAAATTTTATTATCTATTAATGTTGGAATTTTTTTTATAATTAAAAGCAAATAAAATAAACAAAAGTAGATATCAAACCATATCACATCCTTAGATGAATCACCTTTGTCTCATATAAAATAAGTCCATTATAATTTACTCCTCTGAAGAACCATGAAGTGATGATAAGATTCACCCAAATAACACTTAGAGTTTATAGTCCATGTCATATACCCTCCACATTTTTAATGGATATTGTGTTAATCTTAAATGGATACATATCCATATCAAACATTATCATTACCATTCACAATCCTATAATAGATCACACCAATTTATTCAACGTCATTACTTCTATATAAATAAGATTTTGAATTCACCACTCACATGAATAAACTTTCCGTATTAAAATTTTCACATTTTCAACATATTCAAAATACATTTTGACAAGATTGCCAAAATTAATGCCAAATTAACCATTCTAGAAATGATGAATTTGTTTTCCTCTTCTTTTTATAAAAATTCCAAAGCAAAAACAAAATTTATTGCAAAGTACATTCCATAATCACCTTTATATCCCATAAATGAATCAAATACATGTGATCAATCCATGTAGTCAATTAACTTATTTTTTTATGCTTTCACATTAATAATCCATAATCATTTCTTAGTTTTTCTATTCAATCTCTTGTAACTATCAATTGGAATCAACAAAATCACAACATCCATACTTTGTCCATCAATCCATGAGTCAAAACATCAATGAATCCATCAATAAATTATTCAACCTATCCAAGATCATATATTTAAAATGAGATATATCATTCCCACAATCCATTCCTTGTATATATCATTTATTAAGATCACATCAAAGCATACAACTTATCTCAGGATTTATCATTTCCAATCAACTCCTTCATAAATCATTGCTTTTGGGAAAATCAATCCATCATCACAACCAATCACAGTGTGATAGAATTAACTAAAGTAGGTTAATAAAATATATGGTTAAATACTACATTAAATCATCACTTTACATCTCTTCACATAATTAGAGAACAACATTTGTCCTAATATCGCTACCCAATCTTTATCCATAATGAATTATGTAGGTAGTGCTTAGAGATATGGGGTATTTGGGGTTTGTTTGACCACCATCATCCATTCGAGTCACTTCATCCACAATTTTTTACTATTATTTAATCAAAGTGCCAAACATATTTATCATTGCTTAAAACTATTAACATTGTAAAATTTTATCACACATTAGACAATCTAAATTTTTTGTTTTACAACCCGATGTTTACCAATATTGGGATATACCATTCCCATATTTTATTATGTGATCCCTGAGTCTTGAGCACCATCTAATCATGAAATAAATGAATATGAAATATTAGTTTTTCAACTTGATATTGATTACTTATCTACCCTGAGAAAATCATTTACACATGTTTTAAATATTGTAAGTACTTTATCAATTATATTACTTAAATTTATTGATGGTATTAATATAGCCAATTTATCATCTTCCTTCAATAATTTTGAGTTTTCATCTAGTTTCCCACATGAACACTTAAAGGGGAATCATCATGATAATTTTCATTTATCTAGGGAGATTTTATTCTCTACAAACATGAACACTCTATTTTCCCATTATTCTTCAAAATGTTATAGCTTTGTAGCACCATTTTAAATACCAATAAATATAGATACCTAAATTTTACCATTTAGTGTTAAAATTCACTTGGACACACTAACCCTTCCTCTTTCATAATTTGAATCCAAATTAACATCAGTTCCTTAAATTTTTTTAATAATTAATTAATAAATTATGCCCACCTATTTTCCTATAAAATTCATTAAATTGATATTTTCCACCTTATCTAGACTCTTTATGGGGTAACAATGGAGCCAAATAAATAACTAGCCTTTGTATTCTTGAGCCACCTATTTAAAGGGATTGGACACACAATCCAAACATCAATTGACACATGCATGATTCATTAGCTCCACTTAGTAGGTGATCATGGAGATAAATGGCCTAACTTTTCATTCTTGATCCACTTCTAGGGAATTGAGCATTCAATTCCATTCATGATGTAACTTTTGGTACAAAACACACCCAACACAATCTAGCATCATAATATGTTTTACATTAGTTCGCATACCCAATGATGTGTATTCATTTCTTTCTTTTCCTCTTTCTCTTACCTAAATTTTTATACATTGTTATTTTAGATATAACATATCTAGTAAGGTCTGATCTACTCTATGTTTTTCATTTTAGATTCACACTTCACATTGTGCTCTCTCTATGCACATCTAACTTCACACTACTTCATGAGCTTCACCTTCACAGATAAGTTCAGGTACATTTTCTATTTTTCCTTTATCCTAGTATTTGACTTTACTACATCACTAGAATAAAGGGTTGGGGGGGATTTAGACATATAAAATGTGAAATTTGGTTACTTGAGTATGGCTAATGACACCAAATCCATAGGTCTTCCTACTTGCTTGCACAACCCTTTTGGGATCCTCTTTCATTGATTTTTAGTCATCCATAGCCTTCTAAACTTAACCCTTATAGACCCAAGTAGCTCTTTTAGGACCAGATCCATCCCCCTAGGTCTTATTCCCTTTGGAAAAAAGTGCTGAAGTTAGATAGGAGCGCTGAAACCTAGGGTGTCTAGTTTTCAACACTATTGTCCAAGTGCAAAATATGTTCTAATGGTCATATTTTCTTGAATCATTACCATAATTCATGTCAACCTAATATGAATTAATTTAACCCATGATCATTAAATCCCATATAAAATGCCATTCAAAGTCCATTTAGAAGGGTTGGTACTCATTTACAAGAGAGAAGCAAGATTACTCAAGTACTCTTCCTTATTCTCTGCATACATCCATCCAATAGTATTTTAAGCTTGTTCAAACCCTCATACCAGTCCCTAGTCATTCCAAGTACACCCAATTTTGAATTCCAAGTACACCCAATTTTGAATTTACATACATTTTCATCACAATGTTGTACCAAGCACTTCAATGGGAGAACTACATATAGCTTGATCCCTCCTCAGAGTATTGGTATGTAGTTAACATGCCCACACATGGGGTGTGAAGTGCATCTAGTGTATCCTTTACACACTAACTACTTTTCCCTATTTTTCAAAGTTCTATTTAATTGCATAAAAGACAAAATAACATGAAGAATTATATCTATAAGGAGTTTCATTGATAATGAGGATCTAAAATTTGATATATAGGGTCACATAGATGTTGTAAACAAAACCCAAAAAATTCATAGAGTAGTTTGGAAAACAACGGCAAGACCAAGACTATAACACTAGACAATAGGGTGTACTATTTTTTATGGTACTATCCAATCAATAAATGAACTCTAGATCTTGGTTTATGATAGTTTCCCAATCATGTTCCTCCAGTTTTAGACTCTATCTCAGTTGTAATAGCTTGAAATAAGTTAAGTTATATTTTCTCTCACTTATTACTATTTTTAAGAAAGGCAAAAATATAATCAAATCATACAAATCAGTAGATTAATTATGCATATTATTTTATTATTTTATCATATTCTAGACCATTTATTATTGAGGAATAAAACACTTAATTTCCCAAAAATAACAAAACACACACACTATTTTCAACATTGAGCTTCATCTCTCTAACATCCTAAACTACCAAATTCATTCCCTCCATACTTATTATCTTAGAATTCCACTTGTTAATGAAATTTTGAGATTGGAGGACTAGAACCCCCTATTGAATAATATCCAAAAAAATGTAGTTGGATGGAATGATAATTGTCTTTCAAAAGATAGAAAAATTATCTTGGATAAAAATTCTCCCCAAAGCATGATAATTTATTGGATATCCATTTTTACCATCCCTTATAAGATAGAATAGTGAATTGAACAAATCTATATAAGGTTTATCTAGATAGGAAAGGATTAAAAAATGAGAATTCCACTTGTTTCCTAGGACAAGGTTTGAAAACCTATGAATTATGGGGGCTTGGGATTGAGATGAGTAAAAAGTATGAATCAATCCCTCTTAGAAAAAAAGCTTGGAGGATCCTGAAGGATTATAATAACTTGATCAAAGTTATCAAAGGAAAATATCTCGCTAATAGATTTACTAATTATCTAATTAAATAAGAAGTTCCTAATCAACGTTTTATTGTTTGGAATGTAGTGATGAAAATAAGAGATCTCATATGCAAAGGATACAAATGTATGGTGGGTAATGGTAGAAATATTATTTTTTAGGAGGACCCATGGATCTTTAAATTTTCTCTCTTGGTAATTAGGGACTATGGTACATTAATTCATTATTAAAATAACTTAACTAGATTCAAAGTAAGGTACTAATGGTCTAAAAATAACTCAAAAATAGGTTGGAAGTAGCTTTCTTTCCCTAAAGTAACTATAGATCAATCTAGATTTATATAAATTTTGAACTCTAAGCTCTAGGGATTTCATATCAACATCTTCCCTAAGGAAGATAAAATCATTTGGCATTGAAAATCATCTACTGAATATATGATTAAGTTAGGATATATTGATTATCAATATATTATGGATCATAACCATGTTTGGTTTAAGTTATGGGAAAAAACGTGGTCCCTAAAATTGGTGTTTTCTATTAGTTGGCTTGCCAGAATAAAATTCTCACCATTGATAATGGAAAACTTAGAGGTTTCAAAACTTTTAATAGATGTTGTCTTTGTTTGAAGGCAAAGGAATCCATTTATCACATTTTTGGAATGCCTGTATTAATCCGTGATTTGGGACTCACTCCTGAGACTCTTCAATATTACATGCATCTAGCCTAGATCTATTTAGGATATTTTATTACAATGGATCCCACCTTAGAAGCACAAATCTATGGAACCTTACTCTATCATATTTCCTCTGGGTCATCTAGAATAAAATGAATCATATAATTTTAATGAACAAAAATACAGTGTGAGGAATAACCAGAGATAGCATTTTCATGGCTATTAAGGAAAAGTGGGATTTTAGGGCCTCTCAAAAGGATGTTCGCCTAGATGGTGAGGAATAAATAATTTTAAAGCCTTGGGATCTTAAGCCCTTTTAGGTTTTGGGTCTTTCTATTAATTCTTATTGAGCCTCAATTATATAGAATCTCCTAGTGGTGGTGTGGTTCAAACTCAATTTTGATGGGGATTTTAAGGGTAAAATAGATCCAACAGGAGGGGTTATTATAATAGATAGTCACAAAAACTTTGTGACCAGCTATGCAAGAAAAATGAGTGAGCAATTGAATCATGTTATTATATCCTAGGTGACTCTTTATCTTATCAAGGTTACATGTGATAAAGGAATTTCAAAGTTAGTTATTGAAGGTGACACCCTTAATATCATTAACTATCTAAATAATGAGTATATAACCTCTTGGACTATTTAGAAGGATATTTTAGATGCTATGATCCTTTTTAATTACTTCTAGGATGTCTAATTAAGTCATGTTTTTTATAAATAGATAGCTATGTGAATTTAATGTCCAATTTTTTGGGTCTCATATGACTTCATAGTCTAGGAACTAGGAGGGAACCCATTCCTCCCTTTTAGATAAAATATTAACTATTTATCCTTCCTTGTCAAAAGTGGATATAGATCCTCTTAGTCCTCAGATAGATACGGTCTAGGTTCATGATGAATTATTCTTCTTACTGAGTTAGCCTTTCGCACTATGATTGATTTATATTGTAGGGCTTGACTAGATCCTACTTAACTCTAGACTTTGATTGTGTTCTTTTCTTTATACTGGTCACCATGTTCTTTCTTCCCCTCTTGCATTTGTTGTAATATTTTAGGATCTATCTTTAGGTTTGGTTTTTAGTTTTATGGGAGACCTAGGCCTCTTTTATGGGCTTAGGTTGGATCCCACACCAATCAAAAGTGGGCTGACCTTAATATAAATGTTTGAATCTTCATGGGCACATAATTACATTGCTACCAAAAGGGATAACTTACTTGAGTGGAATCAAGAGATGCAAACTTTAGTCAAACAATTTACAAATAAATAAAGGGAAGAAATATTTATCATAATAGATTTAAGAGATACCTAGGTATGCACTCTATAGGGGTAGTTAATGCATAGACCCATTTTTTAAATACTACTATGAGCAACACTCGATAGATTTAGAGTGGATATTAAGGGAAATATTTATGGGACCAATGATGAAATAATGCAATTTGTGAATTTTTAAAAAGATGAAATCATAATAATATATGCACTACATATTGAGGCTAGATACACTTTGGGTATGCATAATAAGTTGATAGATAAACATCTTTGTCTATTTACAATAGCTTTACTTGATTTTGAAACCATAGACAATTAATTCTAGGAAATCCATGTATTATATCTATATATATAATCTACCAATTAAATAACTTACATAATAGGGATCACAATTACTCCACCTTTGAGTACTCAGCTTCCTAGATATACACTAGTGCATACACAAATTGGGCTTGCCTACATGCCACTTCCATAAACTACTTCCAAAATTACATAGGCATCCACTTTTGGTATAGCTATAGTTATAGTTCCCATTACAATTTTACCACAATTTAAAATTCCATTTCCATCGACTTCAACATCTACAATGTCTATTTTATAGTTTTTCTTATTTTAGCAGTGTTGCATAAACACCTTCTAAATATACATATGTATCTACATGTTCTAGTTGTGATAGAACTGTTAGTTCCTAATTTATTTATAATGTATATATTATATCTTGTATGAATAATTATATTTGGAGTAATCATTATTGTATATGCATACTTTGCATGAGATTGGCATACAATGTTATTTTTGGACATGTATTTTGAGACTTTACTTTATAGATGAGGGCTTCCCCATCCCAAGATTATATTTACTTGTATCCTCCTAGTCCCAAAGAGAGGGAAGTTTTACCTATTGAAATTAATAGAATTTTTTTATGAATGTTCTATAATTTATTTCAATGTGCAAATCTTGATTCTTCTCCAAACTTGTGGATTGTGTAAGAATTCTTATCATTTTAGTTTCTTAGTCTTTTATTTATGAATTAAGTATCTATTTTTTATATTGATATATTTTTTATCTTAATGTCTTTTGTGTATGAATCCTAATCCCCCTATAGACGTGTTAACATAATCTAACAAATAGGACAACTTTCAATTTTTTGTGCTTAAGTTCGCTATATTCTAATTTTCATTGAATTTTAACTATGTTTGATTATTGGTGTCCTATACTAGCCTAAAATAGATATTGGTCTTTAATTCCTTATCCAACCCTATTTAAAGTGACAACCTAAAATATTTTCATATGGTATCATCCACAAGCCTCCTTTTATGCCCTACCTTTACCTATTTTAGAGTATGATTTTGAATACCTACCCACCTTAGGTTAGAACCATCAACCATCCACCAAAATCAAGTATATTTAGATTCATTCATATCCTATCCATCTATGGTAAAGAAACTTCTTCACTCATTGTTATCCCACCAATAGTTTGTTTACAAAACTGAATACCACACATCTTATTCCTTTGATTGAATTCAATTTATAGATCCTTAAATATTAGAGGTTTCCTCATAAGGTTTATAAGGTTTTCATAAAACACACATAAAAAATAACTTAATCTAGTGATATAAGGAACACCTAACCCTTTACGTCTATTTCTTTGAAAATAAGTCACTTGAGTTGCATTGGAAGTAGTTAAAAGATTAACAATGTTACCTCAAACAGTAAATTGATATACCCACCTTTGGAAATCCATAAAAAAAATTATATTTGATAAGGGATTTAGGAAAGGACCCCAATCTCAATCATTATCTTTAGGTAGACAACCCCATATTTCATTGTTCCTAATGGACCTAAATCCCACCTACCTAGCTAGTTATGCTATAAACATTGTTGGGGTTGTCCATGATTTACCAATAAACCTCAAAAAGTATCTTCCTTGCTTTTTTCCCTTCAGGATTAGGATTTTTGAAGAACATATAAAGGCCTTGAATACTACCTTAGTATTATTGAATATAACACATGAAAATGTGGTATATAAACTTTTTCCTTTCACTTTGTAAGATGTTGCCTATGACTAGTTTCTCAATATCCTTAATGGATCACTTACATCCTAGGATCAATGTCAAACCACCTTATTGTAATATTTTTGCCAAGTCATTAGTGCAAGTGTTATCTATCTATAATCATGAGAAGGGAACCAACTGAACCAATCCAAGATTTCAATATTAGGTTACAAAATATGTCTACCCAACTTGAAACTACCTATAAACCTACTAAGAATTTAGCCCTCAAAATGTATAATAATGATTTGAACCCTATGAATTTTTTTGTGCATAGAGATATCAATGTAGATAAACTATATTTTTTATATATTGAATCTATTAATGTGGATAAAAAATTGAACCCCTATATACAATATTTGGCTCCACTAGGTCTTGGTCCTATTTTTCTAACCTTCAACCTAATCCCAAATGTAAATAATAATATTGTGGCCCAAAACTAGAACTAATGGTATTCAAATATGAATTTAACCCTTGGTCCACCCAATTAGCATCTTAGCTTCTTGAAATTTTTTGTGCTTAACCATAAAAACCAAAAGTAGTCTTTGATATTGGTTAATACTACTATTACTACACAAGGTACTAATGTTGATTCCATAAAAATAGAATTGGAATCAATTTAGATGATAGTGTAAAAATTAAGTAATGAGTTTCTCAACATGTAAAAACACATGAATAACATTGCAGGATAGAATACCAAATATATTTTTGGATTCTAAAGGTATAAAAGTCCTTTCTAATAGGCTTGGAAACAACCTATAATAGTAGCCATTTAGTAGGGTAATACAAATAAATGTCATGAAAGTAGCCCTTCCTAATTGGTTCTGAGTTCACAACATAGTGCAACATGGTGAGCTATAATGCATAGAGTTCTACACTACTTTCAATATCTTTCATAAGGATAATAATAGGTAGGAAGGCTTTGTTAATAAGATATAACCATCTTGATCTATTGATCTAGGACATTATATTACAATAATTCTCTTTGGTGTCTATGATCTCTTATTCTTAGTAGAGGATGAGAATGAAGTAGAGGATAATACATATGAAATCTATGCATTTCAATAGTTCCATAAGAAGAATTACAATATAAGGAGAAAATAACTTATTACTAAAAATACCTTTAAATAATAATGTTATTATTCCTATAGATTCTTAGGCCAACAAGAATCCACCTCCCCCAAGGAGGGATGAGTAATCGTAGAATGTAGAACCAAAAATTAGAGCTAGATACAACATCATTAAGGACATGAAGAATATCAAGGCCAATATCACTCTACATGAACAAGATCAAATCATTGAAAAAAATGGATTTATTTATCAAAGCCTTGAATAAGAGATACACTACACCAAATAAATCTAAATATACACATGTGAATGTTATGTTATTTAAAGATAAACCTAATGTACCACCATTTCTATTAACTATTGAAAAGTTTGAAAAGGACATGCATAACTATTTGGTTGACTTAGGTGTCTCATCCAATGTGATGCTAATATATATGTGTATAAATTTGGGTTTGAACCTAGATAAGACAAATACGGTGGTCCTAAAATTGGATAATCATTTTGTCCTATGTGTTGGAGAATTAACAAATGTGCACATGTGATTAGCATTAGAGCCACATGTAAAATAATATATAGATATTCTAGTCATTGACATTCAATAATATTCTAGATTATTATTGAGCTAAGATTGGTTGAAGATAATGAATAGATACATGGACACTATTTTTTAACACATGTGGTTGACTTGGAAAGGAGTAGCCAATCATATTCAAGTTAATAGAGAATAAAGATAAAGTACTTGATTATCAAGTACAATGCAAAGAAAGAAAAAGTCAATTTTTCATCTTTACATGTGGGGGTATACACATTCACTAACAATTAGGAGATTCAATAATAATAACTCTAAAGTCCTTCTCAGTTATGAACTCTCCATTTTGATAGAGCTATATCAAAACAAGGTTCTAGTGTTAGCATAGCCCTAACAGACCTAGATGGTAAGTAGTACATGGACGCTTATAAGTTATAATTTATTTGCACCAATAATAGAGATAATTATGAAGCTATAATCCTTGGTATATAATTTACATTGAAAGACAATGTGAAATAGTTTTAAATATTTAATGATTCTAATCTATTTGTTAGCTAGATTAGAAAGAAGTATCAATGTAAGCTCACCTATTTAAATAAGTATAAACATTAAACATAGGACCTAATATATTCCTTTTAAGGATTCAAAATAAAATCCATCTAAGAGAACAAAATTAGATAACATATTCACTAGTAGCTTTAGCCACCGATTTGGCACTACTTTGAGAATCTAAAACATAAAAATTTTGTATGGAGCTAGTTCCTTATCTTTCTATTACAAACAATGTAGACAACTTATAGGTATTTGAGGATTAAAAAAAATATTTCCAATTCATGATGAGTTCTAGGACCTTTAAATCTTAGTTTATATATGATAAATATGTGGAGCTCATGCAAATTGAATACCTGAGAGAAGATGGTTTCCTATAGTTGAAGTAAAGCTACATCCCTCTAGGAATGGTTTCCTTAGAATAATATTTCAACATAGATCCACAAGCTCAAAATTTGAATCAATCTAAAAAAACTAATCTGATTTCATTAAAGTGAATCTAGGCACTGACAAACATCCTTAGTATGTGAGTATTGGACTGAGTTAGACTGAAAGTGAGAATAAAAAATTGAATAATATGTTGATAGAGTATAAAAATGTGATCACCTATATGTATGAGGACCTAAAGATATTTGACCCTAGAGTCACTGATCATACCATTCCATTAAATATATAACAAAAGCCTTTAAGGTAGATATTAATTCTAGTTAATCCAAATATGAAACTTCTCATTTAGAAGGAGGTATATAAATTATTAGATGCCAGGATTATCTTTCTAGCTAGACATTCAACTTGGGTAGCCAATCTAGTACTAGTCAAGAAGAAGAGTGGAGAAATTAGACTTTATATGACCTATAAAAACTTTAATAAAGAATTTAAAAAGGACAATTAACCCTTGTATTCATTGGACAAGGTTATTCAGATTGTAAGTGGGTTTGAAATGATGTCCCTCTTGGATGGATTCTCAAGCTAGAATCAAGTTCTAGTGGAAGCAAAAGATAGGATGAAGATCGAAATTACCACTAAGTGGGGAACTTATGCATATAAAGAGATTATTTTTGGCATAATGAATGTATGATATACCTTCTAGATATCTATGGAATTTTATTTCTATGGAATTTCATGCAAATGCATCATCGTAGACATGGATGACTAGGCAATATATTCAAAAGGTACAGTTCATCATATAGATCATATATATAAATTATTTGATAAATATTGAAGGTATTAGGTGTCAATTAATATGAAGATGATTTTATTTGGATTTACTAAAGGGAAACTAATAGGTTATGTCATTACTAAAATGGGATTTCCATTGATCTAGATCAAGTCTAGGCCATTTCCAAATTAACATCTCCCAAGAACAACAAGGAATTGAAGTCTTTCTTTGGTAAGATTAACTTTGAAATAAATTTTATTTATAATTTTTTATAGATTTTTGAACCATTGAATTCCATGCTAAAGGAAAATGATAAGATAGATTGGGCAATAGAGGCTAAGAGATATTTTCAAGATTTCAGGATGGCCATTTCTCAATCTCTATTTCTGATGAACCTGGACTTCAATAAATATTTATATATTTATTTATTTTCTTCAAAACATACTGTACTTATTATAATTACACATAAGTTGGATGACAATGAGAATCCCATTGACTTCATGAGCACTAATATAAAATATGCATAGTTGAAATAATCTATGATAAACAAACACATCTATTCCTTGATCAAAGCTATGAGAAAATTTAGGCACTATATTCTAAGAAATAAGACATTATAAATTTTTTCAATCCCATTTGTCAAGATCACACTTGGATATAATGAATTGGGAGATTAAAAGGCAAACAAAGGGCCAAACTTCCAGAGTTTGACCTTGAAATTAGGCCATTTAAGATAGTGAGAGGCTAGGGTGTTATCCAATTAATGAACAAGACTGATCCACACATTATTATTGAGCATATTAATGAGAATTAGGTAAGTAGTGGTGAGTGATACAATCAAGTCATACATTATTTGATCACAAGAACATGTTCCCCAGATCTATATAGAGAGCAAGGGTGAGCCCTTCCGCTTAAATTTACTCATTATATAATCAAGAAGGGAGTCCTATATAGAAAAAACTATGAAGGAATGAGCCTAAGAGGTGTTTCCAAATAATAAGTTTTTAACATCTTGGATGACCTATATCATAATATAGGTAGTGGGAATCCATCAAGAAAAACAACATCTCAAAAGATTTTGAGGATGGGATACTACTGGCCCATGATGTTTAAATATGCACATAACCATGTTAGGTTCTATCATGATTACTAGGTATTTAGGAAAATAGAAGTTAATTCTTCCATGTCTTTGTAGCTAGTCATTAAAGGACATCCCTTTTCCCAATGGGGTCTTGATTTTTTTGGGGTGATAAACCCAAACTCTACAGTAGGGCACAATTTTATCCTAACAACTACTTACTATTTCACCATAAAGAAAAAAGTTATAGCTATAAAGAGTTATAGATCAATTAATTTCATCAAGTTTCAATAAGAAAATATATTGCTAGGCTTAACACTCCCATTTTCTTAGTTTATGATAATGGCTCAACATTCTAGTCCACTAAATTTATAAAATGGTCTTATGATACTCCAATCACAATCACAATCTCTTAAAACTATTATCTATAATGAATTTGAGTGACTAAGTCTACCAACAAAAATAAGATGTATGCCATTAAAAAAATATTGTAAGACAAACCATGAGAATGGCATCTCTTATTAAAATATGCACTATGGGTAGATATAATAAGGCATAAGAATGCCCTCAAGGATTCACCTTTTCCATTAATGTATGGGCAATAGTGAGTCTTCCCCATTACTCTCAAAATACTAACAGACCAGTTCATGCTTGAGTACATTGTTGAAGATGAAAGTATACAATCTATACTACTTGACATAGTCCAGATGGATGATATAATAATTAAAGCATTATAAAATTTTAGTAAACATGAGGATATTTTTAAAATATGTTTTTGCAAAATACCCAAGATCAAATCCTTAAATATTTTATACCTAGTCCTTCTATTGGATAAAATGCATGAGAAGAAAGGACATCATGATAAGTTCACACCTTTTTGGATTAGACCATATCAAATATAATAGATCCTAGGGAATAATGTCTTTTGATTGAAAAACCTCCAAGGTAATGACCTTACCTTTCTAGTTAATGGATAATTTTTGAAGCATGATTTCATGGCTTCTCTAATTGGAGATACCTTAGAATGAATATAAGTAGAGATGTAGATGTAGGATTGGAGTAGGTTTCTTTCTTTCTAGAATAAATTTACTACTTTATAGAATAGGATTTAGGCTTTCCTACTTTCTACATTTTCTTTTAGTATATTAGTTCTTATGCTTTCTATGTTTATTTTCTAAAACTACATAACAAACCAATTGATTTTCTACATTGAAGTTTAAAAAAGAAATACCAAAGAAAAGGGGAATCATAGGCTCTCCAACCCTATAAATAAAACCATTCAAGAGATGGGAGATTATTGGATACAACAAGAGTTCACGACAATTATAATTGAAGGCACTAGGGAACACCCTTTGCACCTACCAAGGATTGTGCTTAATAAACTAGATAAGTAGGATATTTCTTCTCAATTAGATGATAACATTGATATTTAAATTGAGTATGTCCAAGTAACCATCTATCCATCTAACCCATCTCAATATTGGCAAGATGTAGTACATAAGGTGGGAACACCTCCAATTTGTTGGAAATATCAGGGCATACTATGGGTTTAAATTAGCAGCCTTCAGAAGGTGGGACCTTGGGAAAATTTTTAGGGAATACATCAAAAAATATGGAAAAAAGTGAATTAAATATGGACATCAGTCTTATGATCATGCCATTATGTTTATGAATATAAAAGATGATACTAAAGTGGTTATAAGGATACACAGGGATAACATGTCCATGATTATTGCATAAAAGATCCATTATGGTCCTTTTATCACTAAAGAGGATGCCAAGAGAATTGTGAAAGAGGAATATGTTTCTAGACCTATTCATGCCCCCTTCAAGAAGAAGAATAAATATAATAACAAATTGGCCCATCTATGGAAGCTTACATTGAAAAAAGAGATGGGACACCTCCAAACTCTACTAAACATGTAGTTCCTTCTAGTTCCCCTCAACACACAACCAAAGAGAATATACCTACTAGTCATAACACATCAGTTGGAATTTTTTCCATGCTTCCTCTTCCTCCATTAACCATAACACACCAAGTAATTATTCCTTCCTTATTATCTCATGTTCATGTTGCTTGTCTTCCTTTGTCTCCACAAACAATGACTCCCTAATCCCCTAAGAAGCCATCTCCATCACCACCTACTATAATAACTACACCACCATTGGTAGTACTTTACTCCACTAGATTTCCATCTTCATTAACCATAATTACTTCAGTGGTCACCACTCATCCATTTCCTCACCATCTGATACTTGTGTAGCCCCTTCATATCTCATTCCATCTTTAACTAGGCCATCCTCTATTGTTAAAAAACTAATAATGACATATAAAAGGAAGCCCAAGACCCCTCTTATTTCTCTTCAAAAGGTGGAAGTGGGGGAGAAAAAATCAACTGCTCCCAAGGATATGAAATAAATAAGAAAGGGTGAACTAGGGTTATACCATGTCTAAATTAATGATAGTGAGGAGGATAAAATATGTGGAGATGAATAATAATGGGTCTATAATAATAATATATAATAATCAAAATGATCTGATGAGACTAAACGAATAGAGTAATATGATGAATGGATAACTAAGGAAAACACCTAGTCAGGGGGATTAAAATTAATAGAAGGATATGAAAAAATCAACTAATGAGATAGTAAATCAAAGGCTACTCAATTGCTATCAGATTGAGAAGGAGATGAATAAGGAGAGGCATAATCAAAACTACACATTACAACATATAGGACATACCCAACTACATCTCTAAGATCTCCACCTTAGGGCACTATAATGAAAACTACAACAACTAATACCCCAATTATCTCTCCCCATGTTGTAAGTCCTCCCAGTCCTCATTATTTATCCACTCCATCAGTTACTACAAGTATAATTGGTGTGGTGGGTTCTTTTCATTATTTTAATTTTTTAAGTTAAATACACTAGCCTCAACCAACTATAATGCTAATTTTGCCTATCACAACCCAACTTACTATTGTGGGCCCTACCATCACTATTATGACTACTAGGGATGCATAAAATTCCTTCACTAATTATTTACAAAACCTATTGAGCACCCCAATGACATACTCATTAATTAGTGGAACTAGTACATAATCCCCTAAGCCAAACAAAATGGTACATTATGAAAACTTGGTGTTAAACTCAATTTTTTATAGGATATCCACCCATTCTAGGTTGACTACATAGTTAGACATTCCTATTTTACAAGAAACTCAAGTAGATTCACTTATAATTTCAATTCATAAATTAGTAGGGAAGACCAAATATGTAATTGATACACCAGTCCATAAGCAGGTTATTGGGTGGAAGAAAGTTATTCATCCTTTTCCAATAACATGGACATCTTCCCCTTAGGCCATGCAACCTTTAGGGAAATACCCTTTAGCTAATCCTATAGAACAAGCACAAACCAATAAGGAAAAAAATTCAAACTAAGCAAATTGATCAATAAGTTACATTGAATATTCCTTTGTGGATTCCATGGTTACAAGAAGAAGAAGCAAAAAGACTAGATTTAGTGATTATTGAGCAACCCATAGTAAAGTTTCATTTTTATAGACAACAAACACCTTGAGAAAGGTTAAGATAAAAATTGTGATTTCTAAAGGTTAAAGGCTGAGTCAGAACAAAGAGAAGACATATTCTCTTTGACAAAATGATGAAAAATAAATCCTTTAGACCTAGACCAGTATAGAGAGGACCCCTATGCTTTTGTAGATGATGATAGATGGGTTATAGAAGAGATATTCAACATTTTTTATCATCCTATATAGAATAATCTAAAGAGGAGTATTATCCATGCTCTCAAGGAAATTATGGATAACTTATAAGGGATGACTAGGAAGCTATCTGACATCATTGGTTTAATAAGGTCTACAAAGGCCATATCTTAACCCAAGTGGAGATATATTATTCAATTATTTAACAAAATAAAAGACATTAGTGAAAAGATATGATTCATAAGAAAAACAACTAAGAATAAGGCTTATGACCATTCAAATGTAATGAAAATATCTAAATCTACATGGACATAAAATTACATTGATTCTCAAAGAGATGGCTTAATTGAGTGGAATCAAGAGATGCAAGCTCTAGTTCAACAATTTAAAAATATTGAAATGGAAGTAATCTCTATCTTGATAGATTTAAGATTTACTTAGGTAGGCACTCCATAGGGGTAATTAGTTCTTAGAACCATTTTTGAAAACCTCTATGAGAAGAACTCAATAAATTTTGAGTGGAGATTGAGGGCAATGTGTATAGGACTAGTGAGGAAATAATGTAACTAGTGAATTTTTCAAGAGATACAATAATAGAAATCAAGTTAATACATGTTGAGGTAGAGATGCATTGGGAACACACAAAAAGTTGATGGAAAATCTTCTTCAAGTATTCAAAATGGCTTTCTTTGATTTATAAACCATAGACATTGACTTCTAGGCAAGCCATGCACTATATATATAGATGAAAGATGATAAGGAAATAATGTCCATAGCATGGATCACAATAAATCCACCTCATATTACTCAACCACTAGATATACACTACTATATACAAAGACTAGGTCCTCCTACATGCCACTACCAATAACCACTACCACAATTACATTGTTAGCCACTTCTGGCATAACTATAATTCCAGTGCTTGTTTGAATTGTAACACAAAATACAACTCTAGTTCCATCAACTTTGGCATATATAATGGCTATGTTATAGTTTTTATTTTCTTGTTTTAACAATGATGTATCAACACCTATATATACATATGTATTTTCATGTTCTAGTTGAAATTAAACTATTAGTTCATAATTTATTTATCATGTATATATTGTATCTCATACAAATAATTCTATTATGAGTAATAATTATTTTACATGCATTATTTGCATGATATTATCACAAGTATTATTTTTTAACATGTATTTTTATAATTATCTTAAGATATGAGGCCTTCCCCATCCCAAGATTATATATATTTGTATCCTCCTAGTCCCAAAGAGAGAAGAATTTTGGCTATTAAAATTAATAGGAAATTATTAGGAAAGTTCTACAATTGATCTCAATGAATAAATCTTAAATTTTCTACAAAATTTGGGATTGTGTAATAATTTTTTTCATTTAAATTTCTTAGTATTTTGGTTATGCATGATGTTTCTCTTTTAATATACAATTATTCATATTGAGATATTGTTTATTTGAATGTATTTTACATATGAATCATAATCCCCACTTATAGAAGTGATAACACAATCTAATAAACATGATAAACTTTGGTTTTGTGTTCTTAAGTTTATTGTATTATTTTCCCCTTGTAATCCTAACTATGTTTTATTGTTGGTTTGATATAGTATCATGTAGTAGATATTGGTATTTGATTTCTTGTTTAACCCTTAGTTCGAGTGTTGGCTAGAAATTTTCATCTGGTGTGGTCCACAAGCCTCATTTTATGTCCTAAATTTGCCTCTTTTTAGTTTTATTTTGAAGTCCTACCCACTTTAGGTTAGAAACATCATCCATACACCCATCTAACGTATATACAGATACATCCATAACTGACCCATCTATAGTAAACAAACTGCTTTGCTTATCACTATCCTACTAATAGACTATTTACAAAACTAAATACCCTACAACTCATGCCTTGGAGTGAATTTAATTCATTAATATTAAAATTTTAGAGGCTAAAACATAATTTTTTTGGGATGTGCATAAAACCCACATCAACAATATTTAATATTGATAATATATTTTTAGTCGATATGAAGAATTAAAAATTTAATGTGCTAAAAAAATAATAGTTAAAGTTTTCCAAAACCTTGAAATAAATATATTATCTCTATTGAAAATGATCACTTATATAACTAGACAACTGTTAATTATCTCCTTCAATTTTTTTTGGGCAAATTATAAGGCATCATTATTCATATCATTAACAATAGAATATGAAACTTTGATGACCTTGTAAAACAACACTAAAATATTATCATATTAACTTCAAGACTTAAGAAACCTCAATATGAAATCTCATGAAATTAAATCCCAACTATCTTAAAGTACATGATGATAAACTAAACCACTTAATTGATAATGATCAATTTTAAATCGCTATAATTTGAAGATTTTCTTTTACAAAAATAATTACATACTTATTCAAACCATGCCAATAATAATACATTTTTAACATATGCATTAATTTAATGACACCTAAAATATAAAAATGAGGTATAATATGAAAACATTATAACACTTGTTCTCTTAAATTAATATAATAAGAGACAAATTCTTATTTGATGCCTTAATAAACCATATGAGTCGAATACATAATTAAAAAATATATTTAGCTACATGATCCTTGTAAAATTATGTATAAATTTATTTATAAATTTTATTAATTAATTATTTTTTAATAAAAAATAAAAATTATATCTCACAAAATAAAGTGCAACAAGATAAAAATTGTATATTTATTGTATCAACAAAACTATTTTCCTTGTCTTTCACATAAGGAATGTTGGATATAATGTGTTTAGATAAATTCTAGCCATCTTGACATCCTTGAATTTAAATCATATGGGGAACATATATGCTCAAAGCTGTGATGGTATGATTTCACTTTGAATTTTTAAAAAAATAAATAAAATGCTCCCATTATTTAAGTACATGGAAAATTTTAGATAACTCCATGTCATGAGTATGATAATTCTTCAATTTTTCTATTTATTTTCAAGATTAGTATGCAACCACTTTACCATATTGTATAATAATACTATCAAAATGATTAATAAATTAACATTCCCATATTTCCAAGTTGATTTTAGGATCATGTATAATAATTATTGATGTAGAAGTGAGAATCTCCTTGAGCCTTAAAATATCTTCTCCACATTAAGGTGACACGATAAACTTCTTCCCCTTATGGTTAAGGATGTAATGAGATTTTATACTCTAGAAAAAAACTACACAACCCTTCGGTAGTAACCATCTAGTCCCATGAATATTTAAACATCATGTAATATCATAAAATTTGACCACTCATTTTTTTATTTAATCATAAAAGAATCAATCAAAATATCTTATTACAAAATTATACACACCAATTAATGATTACTAGCTTTATAAAAGGATCATATTGAAATCTTACCATAAAGCTTGTGTTTATTTAGTATTTACAAGACTAAACATTAATTATACTCATGTTTAATATAATTATTATAAAAACCAAGGATATTTTTGAGAATAAATAACATGTTGTTAGCGATAACTTCATTAAATTCATAAATATTATAGTCTAGATGGAAATTTGTAACTATTTTTACCTGATTTTATATTATCCAATATTAGAATTCTATATTTTTATTATCATATTCTAATTTAGTATTTTTTATATTAAATATCATAATTTTTAGATTCTAATTTGAATGTTATTGTAATATAGTATAAAACAACTATATTCTTGAATATATATTTTCTTATTCTATTTAATGTGTTTGTTGCAAAGCATGGTAGTAATTAATAATTTATTTTGATGCAATTCTCAAAAAATTTAATTTTCTAGATCAATTCAATGTTTTTTTGAAAAACATTGAATAATTTTATATTCTATTATAATTTAATTGATTCAAAATTTGCCATGATAAATGTTAATAAATTTATTGAAAAATATTATATCTTATTTCCTTGTGTATAAGTGAAATACAAATATCACAAACATCCATGTAACATTTATCACATCTCAAATTCACCTTCAAATATTATTGTATGCTAAAACAATATACTATTACAACATAGTAAATATATATATATACATAGTAAATATATAAATATATATATATATATATATATATATATATATATATATATATATATATATATATATATATAAAACATTTATTCAAAATATTTCATTTCACATTTGTAGTTATTTTTTTTCTATTCCATTCTACATACTTTGTTATGGGGTGTTCTAGTTTGTTTTGTTCTTTTGTTACTACATTTTATTATTTTATTGCTTTATTAAACTAGTTTGGATTTGTGAAGATGGTTATTAGATACAAATATAATAGTATTGGCATTGGTACCATGTTATACATAACCTTTATCCACCTCTAATGATAATCCAACATTGTCTATATGAGTCCAGCTCTACCTATGTATAATTTAGAGCTATTTGTAAATAATTTAGAGTTGGTTGTGTGAGTCTAGATCTAGATGTATATATTCCAAATATGTATGAATAAATATTTATAAGTTAATGTTAAATTATTTATAAACCCAAATTGTATTTTAGACATTCAAAATTTTCTTTTGACAATGCCTTAGGTAAAATGTATACTAGTTGCAAACTTATTTTCTTAACTTTAAACTTGTTGTTATGGGTATTGATGCTAGTTTAATATTAAAAATTATAAATCTCTCTAAAATTTCATTTAAATACTTGTTGGGATATTAAAAAACCATCATTCATATATTTAACATTAATGTCAATAAACATAAACATTTCCATATCAATCATATCAAACTAGTTATTCATTGTTAATTTGAAAAATACCAAAAATGTCCATGTAATGTTTAGTGTGAAAAAATCACAACAATTTTTAAGTGATGAAAAATTATAAAAAACATCCATGAATTTAGTGTGGTGAATATATCACAAATGTGTCTTTGTAATGTTTAGTGTATAAAATTAAATAAAAACAAATTTATGTAATAATTTAAACATTCAATTTATTTAGTAAATATGTGACATTTTTAAAAACATAAGGACATAAATCATGTATTATTTATATGATGATATAATTACCTTATCATTACAAAGTTTTTCTTGTACAATAACCCATGTTATGTCAATCTTCATTTATAGTATCATATTTTTTTATGAATTATATGAATTAAAACAATATTTAAGTTGAACAATATAAAATTTGATCATGGTTCACTTTATAATATACTAGAGAATAAATTATTTTAAATTCATATCCATTTATATGTACTCCATAAAAATATCAAATAATAATCTTATCAATTAATTTTTTGAATATCCAAGAATAGTTACATTCAAATATAAATTTTAACCAAAGTCATTTATATATGATTTTTTAGATTAAGGTAAACAAATAGGTTTTAATGGATTCTATGACCTATAAAATAATGCCAATGATAGATAAAGAACTACCCACTAGGATAAACCAAGACTAGCATCCCACCTAGGAACCACTATAAACCCCCATATAACCTACCCAAAACCTACAAAAAAACCTACCCAACTAAACAAGGCATATGAAATGTAATAACTACAGGTAATTCCTACCAATATTCCAACTCATCGTAGATGTTAATATTGATTTCATTGTTATTTTTTTTCATTAACTTAATTATTAATATCCACTTAATGCTTTATGTTTCCATGGTCATTTTACATGGCCCCTCAACTACATGAGGTATTTTAGGTTATTAATTAGGATTCATCACCTTCATCCTCTTATTAATCATGTCCTCTTTTCACTTTTTATATCCTTCCACTTGTTTTTACCTTTTTTACTCATATTTGAGCATCGACTTGATCTCAAGTTCAAGCATGTTCATCTACTTCTTTTAGACCTTGCCACCCATGATTCTCACTCTATCTCTAGTTGAGATCCCTTATCTGGCAACATTTATTTCCTTTTTTATGATTTTAATGAGATTCACCATCAATTTTAGTCTAGCCTCTAAATCTTTCAATTTTTCTTGTAAATTTCAAATTAGGGCCTTCCTCAACTAGTTTCTTACCTTGTGGAATATTGTTCTTTCCTAATTTTTATAAATGGGACTCAAGGATCATAACCTATATTACCTCCCCTTGCTATATATTCATTATCTTCAAAAATGAGAAATGGTAAGTCTAGGTGATCATTATTAACATCCAAAAGGGTTTCCACTTGTATGTTGGTTTGTTGGAGCTCATCCTCATCATTCGACACTACCATTATCCTTTTGGTCTTGGGTGAAAAATTTACCTTTTTAGTATGAAGAGAATGGATTATCATATTTTTAGAGTCCTTAGTTCACTTCATGGTATCCTCTTTCCAAAACTCCAATCCTTACCTTATTATAATCCTTTTGGTTAGCATCCTCTTCACCCACCACCATAGTGTCAATCAATAACATGACATCCCTCACTAGCAACATGATTAGGTTATGATGGATTATGCCATCTAAAATGTCATTCTATTAATCCTCCACAAAAAATTCAAGAGACCTTATCAAATAAAATAGTATATTGAGAACACAATTATTTTTAAAATGATTAAGTAGGAGGAAATGGTGAGAGTGTAGGAGCCTATTTTTACTCTCAAGTGTCAGATATCTCATTATTTTTAAACACATTTCTAACCAAGGGAATAGTATAATTTAACTTAGGAATTTTTTTTTTAATCTTATTAGATAAATCTCATCCTTATAGAATGTTGTTATTACCTTGGCCCTATGTTTTGTCTTTAAATACCTTAATAGTATTAAGAGACATACCAATATACACCACAACACTATCCGATGAAAATTTGATTACCACCCGTCTCATTTTAACCACACTATCTCTCTAGGCTCTCACAAAGCCCATAAAAATATTGGAATCATGGATTGTAATTATCTTCATTTACACCGTAAGGAGAGCATTACATCTAATTTGATAGATTAGACTACTCTTAACATTGGCACATGACATAGATTCAATCATGTCTAGTTCACCCCCCATTATCTCAAGTCTATAGTTTATAATGCTGTTGTCTATGATCAAATCTATATTTATGAGGGTATAAAAAACTTTGATATTAAAATTTATGTTATGTACAACATGAACCTCAATAATGGTCTTGACACACCCACTCTAGATGCCTTTCTTCCCAAGTAGATGAATGATATATTGACTTTTGGATGTTTAACACACACTCATCAGACTTCAATATTTCCCATGAATTGGGGAAAAACATCTCTTCATTAAAAAACATGGTCATGTCAAATCTTCTAGCTTAGTTATGGGTACCCATTGCATCATTCCCAAACTAAGTAACTAGTTGAGATGGGAGTTCATCTATTGAGATCTAATTTTTAAAATAATTTATCCTATCCCTAAGTTAGACAATAGGTCATCACACTTATCACCTTCACTATATACATGTACGATTTTAATATTTTGAAATTAATTAAGGAAATTTATATCTTCTCTTATTTTTTTAGGATGGCCCACAAAGGGTGGGTATAACTTAAGATACACCTTATGATTTTTATGTAGTCACTTATTTATATTTGTTAATTTAGCAAATACAAAAATAATGTGTTACTAAAAAAATAAAATATTAGGTGTTTGTAAAATATTTTTTTCATAAATATTTTAGGAATAGAATAAATACATAATTATATATAAGGCAATGAACTAAGAAATTATAATTAAACATAAATTTTTTACTAAATCACTTGTTTGTATATGTTACAATAATAATTTTTAAAAAAATCATTTTGAAACAACACAACATGACAAACTATAATAATTAATTTTGTTTCTTAGTTTTTAAAAAAATACTTCTCATTTTAGAATTTAGAAAATTCAGGGCATGAGTTATAGGTTTTGTCAATCTAGTTGTCTGCGGTGAAATATGGTAGATCAAGATAAACTATTCCACAATATTTATATGATTTCGTGGTTCAGAGCCACCTAGGTCCATTCTTCATGAATTGTAGAGAATCTATGTTAATACTTAGTTAATTATATATGATATTTAAGCTACAGATTAATCTAAGTGGATATTTATAATGAAGTTAAGGATAAAGTGATCCAGTGTTAAAAAAGAGCAAAGAGAAGGGTAAGGTAGAAAAGAAACAAATGATTTCCAACTTTAGTCTCAAACATTATGACATAACATCAATTTTAATTGAGAATTCATTCAACCAATATATAATAAAACATATCCTAAGCTCAAATCCCACTATATATCAGGTAAACTTCAGAGGATAATGTAAAGAATCATAAGTAAGAACCAGATCTACTTTAAGGATTTACTACTATAATCAAATAGCATTAACACATTTGAATACAGATCAAAATGAAATGAAGAAAAATCTAAGATCCTCCAACTAATATAGCATACCCACAAATCAAAAACCCTATGATTAGAAAATGCAACTCAGAATTCAAAGACACCATTCAAATTCGAGACCTCTACCAACAATTGAGATAAAAGGATATATTAGCAATTGACATATCAAATATGCATAATCCTTGTATAATTTCTTGATTATATTGATTTCTTCAAGTGTACAAAATTTTCTCAAAAATCTCTTTTTTTTAAAAATGATAATAAATGCCTTTATAGAAAGATCAGGTAGCATACTACCCAGTTATAAAATATAGGTGTACAAAGGAAAGGACATTTGTACTTACAAGTTATAAAATACATGTGCTTTTCATGATCATACTGACCTAGAGGAAAATATTCTAACAAAATATCATATGCCTTTATAATGGAATATTATCTTTTAAAATGTTACCAAATTCTACAAAATAGAATATTGCTTAATTTTCTAGTGGAGCCTCTGATTGTCATTGCAGTAGGATGCTCATAGATTTAGCATGTTGTTCACCAAATAGCTTTAGATCCATAATATGCTTTGTGATACACTCATCCTTGTGATTTACCAACTCATCAAGTTCCCTATCATTCCTATCCATGACTTCTTTTTTGTTTAATGCTCTTAGCTTCATTTATCCTTTCCCTTGAATTGAATATCATGTACAATATTTTTTTGTTATCAGCCCCAGATTTGCCTTGGATTTTTCCTTTTATTTCTTGGGTTAGCAAAGTATCCCTATTTTTAAATTATTCATCACTTATGATCCCAAGGATAGTGGGATATGCAAGATCTATGAGCATATTCCCAAGAAGTTTCTTAATTCTTTCAATTAGTTCCTTATCATTTTCTATGAGTCTTTCCACATCATTGTGCCAAGCACTTAAACTTTAAACCTTTTCAATCAAAATTCCTAGAATTGTGTTCAAGTGTCCCAAACTAATGGTTTTGAAACCTAGGTTCTATTTCCTTACTTGAATGTTGAGAAGTTAGGAAATTTTGTCCTCCAAGACTTTCCATTAGGTGATCAGGCCCTTGGCCAATGCAAACTACCCTTTTAATGCACTATGTTTCAGCTTCATTATTTTAAATGATTTAAACATGTCATAAAATGACTCATCAATAATTTTAGGCATTGACTTAGGCATTGATAGAATTACCTATGTCTACATGTTTTCCTTTTATCTTTCCAAATTTAAGATTCTCTGCTTCATTTCTTATACTCTAGCTCTAGCCTATTCTAATTGGGTCTCAATCAAGCTTTCCATATCCTCTTCATGAATTTCATCTCCACCAAGCTATAGGTCCCCCATTGGGGTTAATCCTAAAAAAATTTCCACATTTGGAAAGGTTAATTCCTCTATTCTAACCACAACTATTTTGGTTATTATCCTTTATAACCTAATTGTTTCATGGTTGAATTTGACAATAGTGACTAGCTTATTAAAATTGGGAGGTTTTGGGACCTCCACACATGAGCTAATTGATGCCTCTAGGGCATCCATCCTTTTACTCTATGGTCCTTAGGTGACCACAGTCCTCCTTTCCTCTTTCTCCCTCACTGTATCTCTAATCCATGGCTTTATGTCATCTTGTATCTCAACATCAGTAACCCTAACATGACCCATGAATGAGAAAGAGAAGGAATCTTCTATAACTTTCCATAAATGAACCATTCAAGAATGATTGGCCTATGAATTGGGAATTCATCACTAAAGAGATTGATTTCACTAGTAGGGTGAGTGAAAGTCAATCTTAGTCTTTTCCTTGGTCTAGTGGGGACCAATGCTATCTCTACCTTCCTTTTTTATTGGGATGTCATAGGGACAAGCTCTTTTCCTTGATTTACCTTGGGCTCCTCTTTCCTATCTGAGTCATAATCCTTTGTGAGTTCCTAAAGGGCACCCTCAAGTGCTTATTTTAGCTCCAAGGTTATCATATCAATATATTGGATTAGAGAAGGAGGCCTTTGGGGAAGTGTTAAAGGTTAGGGTCCCTCCCTAGGTCTCTCTTCTAATCTCACTTCTCCTACCTTTTCATTTCCCTTGACTTGTTCATCTTGTTTTTTCACAATTTATTTCTAAGGTTGTGGCTACAGTTATTCTACTTGATATTTCTATTGGGATATTCTTGATAGACCAGCTAGTAAGTAATACTACAAAGGATGTATTTCCATGTCTCTCCTGAGGGCTTGTCATCCTTGGTTATCTTGTGTTCCAACTTGATGTCATGGCCTTAGATCTTGGCCAATACTTCTTCATAATTCTTAGCCTTAATATATATTCTATCATGGACACCAATTTGATGTACATATTTAGGCTTTGGAATCTTCTTGTCCTTCAAGTGGATGGAAAATATACCTTTAGGATCCTACATCTTAAGTTTATCAAGTTGAAAGCGAACTGAATCCCAATATTTGGCCATAATATCAACCTATTTCTAGTCCTAGAGTATGGAACTTTAAATTATTAGAGGTAAGGGATGGATAAGTCCTTTCTTTTCTTTATAAGTTCCATCAATACCATACAAGAACTAGGAAGTAATTTGTTATTCAACTAGCTTTATAGGAACATATACTAACAAACTGCAAGGCTAGGACATGATGCCCTCAATCCTGATGACTCTACAATCAAGGTAGTACCATATATCACCTATCATATCAATATACTTCTTGATGAGGGGGTAAACCCTAGGCATAAAAACACTTGAGATGGCCTTAAATATAGCTGGATAAATGTAGTCACAAATAAATTACATGTGATTCCTATACTTAAAGATATGTAATTTATAATAGTGGTGTGAAATGGTGGTTTTTCCATCTAGGGACCAATTTTTAATACCTAAGACATTGATTGAGGCAAGCAAGGAATCTAGTAGGTATGACATCATATAAAAATGATTAATGGTCTTCTCTTTTATGAAAGTGAATTGATTGGTGAGGAAGACACTAATTAAATCTCCAATTGGAGTGCTAAGTTTTTGTTCAACCATGAAATGGACAAAGGATACCCATATTTTATTCACATATGTGGTTGAGGGGGCTCCAAAGGCTCAGTTCAATAAAGTCATTATAACCCTAATGCCCTCCTTGAATTAGATTATTGGGATTTTTACTTCAAATTCCTTGAAGATATGAGGACCTTGGTGCATCAAAGGTCTAATGATAGATTCTAGGTCATGGTTGATTATCCACTACTTTATCTTGGATAAATCCACATGGGGAAGAGGGAGCTTATAATATTTATCAAATGCTAAATGAGAATTATTTTCTACTTCCCTGGAGTTTCCCTCCCTAATGATCCTTTCATTATCAATTCTATAGTCAACAAATATTGGAGCAAGGATGTTAATACAATATAGTACCTCAGGTTTTGCCATAGTGTAGTAGATGCCAACCATCTAGATAGTGACCAGGTCATAGTGCCTCTGGCTTACTATGAAAATTATTTACTCCTCTTTTGTGATGAGCTTAAATTCTTTGATCATGAAGAAGAATTCAGACTAGTTCCTAGCACTTGGGATATTCAAGGTTACAAGGTCTAATTCAATGTCCCTAAATATTTGACCTTCATTATATGTTGATAAGTAGAGCTTAGTCTCCTCCTTTAATTGATGTTTATGAGCTGCCATTGTCTCTATTCTTACAAATTTCTCACATTGGATTGCAAATGATCTCTATGAAAGCTTTCTCATGCTTAGAAACATAATTAAGTTCTCCTTGGATCAAATTTTAAATAATGAAGTCCATTTGGGTCATTTTTATGTAGGGTTTAAGGTTTTTGAGCTTTAATGGAAAAATATGTTTAGGCTTAGGCTTGTACATGCCTTGGATTTGATTTAGACCTTTGCCTTTATACCTTTGCATTTTCAAGCCCACAAGATCTTGGATTTTGTCCTTTTTTCTTTCATGGTGCATATGTGACATTATTCTATGCCTTTCATGGCATTTATCTTAAATGCCTTTTGAGAACTAGCCATTGGCATTTAAAAATGCCTCTTCTATTTCACTCCATTAGATCAAAATCCAGGATTAGTGTAATTGATTGATTATAATCTAGGCCCTTACTTGTGATTGGCTCTTTTTTTCCAAGATCTATGGTAGTGACACTTGACATATTTGCATTCCTCTCTATGACCGAAATCCTATGTTAGTCCTTTACTAAATGAGCATTGGCACATGTCAAGCTCATGGGCCTTTGAAAAGTCATGAGTGCCTTCATGTTGTTATATTGAAATCTAGTGAAAAATCATGAACCATCATACCATCCTATAATCTCTACCTTGAATTCACTTTTTCCATGCATCGAGTTCATGGTCTCTTGGGTCTCATTGAAAATTCTTTGGGTGCCTTCATGTCATTGGATCAAAACCCAGTGACAAAGTGCATGTTGTTGATCTATAGAGATGCCCAAACATTAAGTTAAAATATTATTAAGACCATTATTTATGCTTAAGTCCCTTGGGATGAGGTTTGTTTCACTTTATTACGCATGAAATAAACCTTAGGCTAAGCGATTTTTGCCTAAGTTTTCTGATTTATACATAATGGGGCCATGGTCTGAATATTCTAGGCCAATGTTTATGTCATGTTTAATAAACATAATGTAAAAATTGGTCTATAATATTTATGCCAAGGATTATAAAAAATTCTCAAAAAGATCAACATGACACAATGGCCAAATAACATAGGATTTTATTATATTGACAAAACACATTAAAACCTTTAGCTAGATGCATTTGGTCTAAATTTTACACTATAAGGATTCTCTTTTCAAAATAAGACTTAGTATAAGTCTATAATTTAAGTTTCATAATGTTTGAATAAAATGTCATTGGTACCTTAAATTATAGACTTAGACTAGGTTTATTTTTCATACTTAGATTATAAGACCATTTCCACATTTTGTAATTTGAAGACTTCTAGTGTTTGAGCACTTCCCTTAGCTTGTAAATCCATTTCCCAACCTTTAAGAAAAATTTTGGAGTACATTTTGACTTTGAGAATAATAATTCATTATCTTAAATTTTATGGTCCCACAGACATCAAGTACATCCTTACGAATGTCAAATGATGATTGTGTGAATGTCAATTTTAGGCTAATGAAGTTTTTAATTTGATGGGCTTAAAGTTGACAGTTGTGAAGACATAAAATATATCCTCATGGATGTCAAATTATGGTTTCAAAAATATAAATTTTAATCTCATAAAATTATTATGATCCAATGTGAGAATGCCAGTTGGCACATCCATAGGGCTTCTTAAGATCTTGGACTTAATTCACTTTGTTGGATCTTAATCAGTGAAAAAGAATCATCCATATGATCATAATCCAAGATATTTCTTGTGGTTGGTCACTTTTTCAGGTAGGACCCATTTTTCTTTTGTCATCAAATTCAAGGGTGTTTCATGTTGATCATTTGAGCCTTCCATAGTCTTTTGACGTTACAATTATGCCTTATACCACCTGATCAAGTCTTTGTGAGAAAGTGAGAAGTGTTGATCATGATCTAAAGGCTTGAACATGATTGGTCCAATGGGATATATGTGGGATCATATTAGTTTTCCTCATGCCATCCAATAAAAGTTCTATGGGAAGAGCAAACCATTATATCATTTGAGATGCACACTATCTAAGCCAAAGTTTGGTCTTTTTTCGCTCTATTGGATCAAAGGCTACAATAAAGTAAAGGCTATTAGATCCTATGAGATGCAATGGAAGTTAAGTCAGGACCATAGGAATATAAAATACTTAGGCTTAAGGTGTTAAGGCTAATGTCTCACTCATATTAATACATACATCAAGGCCTTAGGATTAAAATCTTAGGCTGAGTTAGGACATATTACAAGGACCCTGCAAAATGAAGGTTAGGCATACAAGGAAAAGGGAAATGTAATAAATGGGACCAAGGACTTTAGAATAAGTGTTATTTATGTTAATAAACATGGTTTAACTTAGAACATGAATTCTATGATTAGGTATAAAATGAAATTTCAAAATATTCTCACCAATTTGGTTGCCAACATTCAAATTTAAACTGAGGGCTTTGGCCATGGTTTTGAAAGATGAAATTCTTAGGTAAAAACACCATGGAACCTATAAATAGAGTAATAAATACCATTTATTAGTGATTTTAGTCCAAATTAAATCCAAAATAAAACTAAGTAAGCCTGAATTTAACTGAGTAGATGATCTTCAAATTCTATAAATGATCCTATCATGCTAAATTTTCATGTTCAAACTTTAGGGTTTCTCTAGGGTCCCAATTTTTAAAAATGGGGGTACGTTAGTCTCAACAAATGGTGATTCAAGGGGGGAATATAGAAATATGTTATAATTTAGAGACTCTAGTTTACAAAAATAATTAGGTCATCTATTCATTTGATCTATATCATTATCTAGATTAGATTATGGTTGAAAAATCCTTGCATCTATAGAGTAAGTCCAAACACCAAGACATAACCATATTGTGTGTGCTTTGATTCAACTTACTATTTTCCATGGGGTTCAAGAAAAAACTTCTAGGTTTCATGTCATTAGTCATTAAAACTGACTTATATCATGTTAATATTCTCATTAAGAACTATGTTTTTAGCTTAAGGAAGGCTTGGGCATTGCTCTACTACTAGCTAGGCATCCATAGCCCTAAAAGAGATGCCTTTGGATCCACTCAAGTCCTTAATCCACTATCAACTAGGCATCCATAGCCTTAGTGAAGATTACCGTAATCACTTATTATTATAAATCTTTTGATTTTACATTGATTTCTTTTTTTGTATTTTCTTGAGGATTTTATGCTTTTAGCAAGGTTGGGAAATAGAATAGATAAGTTTTAGGATTTGGTCAGATGTTTGGTATTTGGAAAATCATCTATCGCTATATCCTTTATCCCAGGTAAGGATGTTGATTAAGTGTTAGCATGACTATAAAATGATAGTTTGAATTTTCACTCTACAATTGAAAGTCTTCTTAGAACCAAGTTGAGGCTAGAACAATGCTTAAGTTCCCATGAAACAGTTGACTTATTTCATTAGCCTTTACTAGTTTCTACAAATTAAAAAATTATGCTTTACATTTCAGGTCCATGGTCATCATATACATGGGGTTCACACCTAAATTTCTAAAATTTTGTAATTTCTAAGAAAACTTCATAACTTTTAAGTTTAGGATTATCTGAGGGGACTTATTGGAATCAAGGAATGAAGAGAAAAGAAAGAAACACACAACAAAAAGAAGGAAAGAAAAACATCAAATAATAAAAAATAAATATATACACACCTATGCACAAAGAAGGGACAAGAAGGAAAGAACTTAAAGGAAACTATCTAGCCTACCCACTCTAAATCTAACCCTCTTACAATTTACTCCATCAAGACCTCCGAAGGAGTAGTAGAGAGGAAGTGCTTGAGGTATTTTCCATTAGTGGGAAATTTAAACTCTACTCCTTGTAGATATTTTATTTTGAAGGTGTTATTACGTAATGTTTTTGCAATCTAGTATGGGCCAATCCACAATGATGTGAATTTATCATGTTTTCCCTTAGGCTTAAATGCTTTGTCCGAAGGAGAACTAGGTCTCCCTATTTAAACACCTTGATCTTGGGCCTTTTATAAAACCATCTCTTGAAAATGGTTTGATCCCTACTAAAATAAGCAAAGGATTTTTCCCTAGCATGTTCCATTTGAATTATGTCCAACAATCTTTAATTGGTAAGTTCTTGGCTCTCTTCCACATACTCCTGCATAAATTTGTATGTGGGAAACTTAAGAGTGATAGGAAATATAAGTTATTTTCCATACACCAATAGAAATGGTGAATCTCTTAAGGCTTACTTTATTCTTATCTTATTAGCCCAGAATTCAAATTTAAAGAGCTTATGCCAAATCCTAGGTTTGTCTGCAAAAGACTTCTTGATTACCTTCATTAATTTATAATTTGTAGATTCAGAGACTCTATTCCCTTAGGTATAATGGTTGGATTCAAACTTGAGAGTGATTCCATTATCATAATCCCATTCATTCATCTCTATAGATATGAATGCAGACCCATTGTCACACACTAGAGAGACTAGAGTTCCAAACCTAGTACAAATGTTTTCCTCCAAGAAGTTGATCACCTCCTCAGTCTTACATTGTTTAGTGGATAAATATTTAGTCCACCTTATAAAATAGTCTATGGTACTAAGAACATACTTATGACCTTCATATGAGTTGGGGTTGATTACCCCAACAAAGTCTAACCCCCATTGAGAAAATAATTTGTCAATCATGACTTGTTGTAGTGGCATTACTACTTTTGGCTCCTTGCTGCTAAAAATATGACATGAGTGACATTCCCTCACATGTATATGAGCATATTTAAAGATAGTTGGACAATAATATCCAACCCTAAGAATTTTTTGAGCTATGGTCTTCCCAGATAGATGTCCACTACCCATATTTTCATGAAAGGTGCTCATAATTTGGGTGGCTTCTTCTTGTGAGACACATCTCATATTTTTTCCTTAAAAATTTCTCCTATACAAGAACCCATCCTTGATAAAGTAGTGGTTTGAATTCAATCATAGGGCTCTCTTTTTGTCCCTTGATATACCTATAGGATAAGTACAATTTATTATCAAATGTATGATTAAATCATACCAATCACTACATTGAAGGTTTTGTTAATCCAATTGCATAATACATAGCCTAGAGTTAGTATTAGAAATCATTTGCATTAAACCTTGGCATCTTACCGATTTTGATATTTTCATTTCCAAGTCATATTCTTGTAAAAATAAAATCCATTTACCTCTACATTCTCCTATTTAATTTTGAATTAACATGATTTTGGTGGTTAGGTCAGGTAAGATAACACACACCTTATTTGAAAGGATGTAATGTATGGATTTATTAACTACCTTAACTAATGCATAGGCATGCTTATTAATCAATGAATAATTTAAATCAACATTTTTAAAATTAGTTCTCATAAAATCTATTGGGTGATCACACTCTTCAAGTTTTTGAGTCAATACTGCATCCATAGTGTGGTTAGATGCAAAGGAATAGAGGTTAAAGTCCCTTGAGAAGTCATGACTTACAAGGGCTAGAACTTGGATAATGCCATCCTTGAAATCATTGAATGCCTTTATGGAATATTCATTCCATGTGACCTTGGCATCCTTTTTCAGCATGTCATTCAATGGCTTAACAATTTTTATAAAACTAGAAATATTTTTTTTTTACAAAATTTATCTTACCAAAGAATGACTTTAGCTCTTTCTTACTATTTGGAGGTTCTATTCTAGATATGGCCTCCACTCTTTTAGGATCTATATAGTTCCCACATTTGGTTATAATATGACCTAATAATATTCTTTTAGTCATAAGAAAGATACTCTTATTAGGGTTTAAATAAATGCCATACCTTCTGCATCTTTCAAAAACTTGCTACAAATGCATGAAGTGATCTTCCCTACTTTTAGAAAAAATTGTTAGATCATCCATATAAATAATGATGTATTTAACTATCAGACCCTGGAAGGCATGGCCCATAGCTATTTGGAAGCTAGATCATGTATTGATTAGATTGAAGGGTATCCTCTTGTAAGTAAATATTCCCTACTTTGTGGTGAAAGACGTATGCATTTTATCCTCTCTATCAACCAACACTTAGTTGTAACATGAAAAACCATCTAGAAAAGACATCATAGATGAACCAAAAACAACTTGAATTACTTGGTCTAGGGAAGGAAGGGGATATTTATCCCCTTTTGATGATTTTTTTAAGTTTTTGAAGTCAATACAAAGTCTAATATCACCATTATTCTTCTAGATTGACACCAAATTAGCCACCTAGGTGGAATGTTTGATGGGGAAGACTATCCTAGCATATAATAATATTTTGACCTCTTTAAAGATCATGGGTTTTAAGATAGGGTTTACAGGCCTCTCTTTATACATGAATGGTTTTCAACTTTCCTTAAGGGGTATAGTATGGGTAATGACTCTTGGATCAAAGATATTTAATTCATCATAGGACCAAGCTATGACATCCTTGTATTAGGTAAGGAGCTCTTTAGCCTTTTGATTCTCAATGTTTGTATAGTATTTTCTAACATTTACCAATTGGGGTTGATCTTGGAGGCCAAGATCAATAGCATTATAATCTTTCCCACTTACCTTGGGAACCTCAGGTAGTTTGTCCTAATCAAACAGTCTTTCTAAAGCAATCATCCCCTTGGGGATCTTATTGTTATTCAATTGAATGACTTTACCATCAAATTTGTCCTTATTATATGTACTTTCATCTTTATCATAAATTATATGAGCATTAAAATCTATAGAATTGGTCATGAAATCCAATATCTACTTATCATCATTGAGAACTTGTAATTGGTTAACATTATCAGGCACTAAAGGACAAGGGATTATCTCAATGCTAAAATTAAGGGAATCTTGGTTGGGTATGAGGTTGGTTTCAATAGATTCCAGCTCATTAGTATCTTGGTTTTATCTTCTTGGGATGGAAATGATGCCAAGGCATCAAAGAATTCAATCAAGTCCCAAAATCTGAACTTATACCTTTTCAGGTATGAGAGCTTACATTGGTATTTCCTTCTTACCTAGTTGACCATTAATTCTGAATCCCCATAAACTAGTAGTTATTTGACCTTGTTCTTTATAGAAAATTGTAAGCCTAGGATAAGGGATTTTTACTAAGCAAGATTGTTAGTATAAGGGAATTTGAGCCTATAAGAAGCATGGTAATTTCTACTAGTAGGGTTAGTAAAAACAATACCAATACCTAATCGAAAATCACACCTAGCACCATCAAAATTCAACATCCATAGTCCAAGAACAACATGAGTAACCTTGGGATAACATACATTATTAGTCTCTAGGGTGAAAACCCTTAAGTTTGAGTCTATTGTGTTGACCCTCTTGTTCATAGTGTTGTACTCAGTTATCATATGTTTCATCTTTGATTCTCTCTCAACCCTGATATGATTAGGAACTCCCTTCCAAGGTAACCATAGATGTGATAAATCTATAGACATTTAACCATTCAAAGCCTTGGTCCATTCCATAATCAATAATATTCCATAAACATCAAGTATATCAACAACTTGAATATCAATGAATTACTACACCCTAGGCTTAGAAGCTACTTACATGTGAACTTTTAAAACCTCCCCTCTAATTTACCCTAATTCTAGATTTGTCTAATTGGGTAACAACCCTATTAGACTTAATGGGAGTTAGGCCAAGTTGTTTAATCTATGAATATACATGAAGGCATGATATTGGTAGAGCAAGAAGTGTCTTATATCTATTATTTGGAATGTTATACCTTTTAAATGAGAAGTTTATACCAAAACTTTTAGTAGTATTTCCAACTTGTTTTTTTAATTAGGTAATGAAATATTAGTGAGGTTAATGTCTGAATTCTTAAAATCAATGCTCAACTTTCAATGCTCATCTTTTGACCATTTTAAAGATTCTTTATCATTTTTAGGAGTTTAAAAATTATGTATATAGTTGTTGTTAGCAATGGTACTAGAGCCCTTTGATCATTTGGATTGAATCCATTAGTAGGATGATTTAGGAATCCTAAATTTTGATTGGGAGCTACATGACTCAATGGCAATTGAATTATGTTTGGGAGTTGGTTTAATGTTGGGATATTTTGATTCTTGTTTGGAAATAAGTTCATCAAAGGCATTTATGGGTTGATGTTTGGCATATAATATGTCATTTTCCCTTGGGGCTTCATTTTATCATTAATGATTACTGCATCTGCATAAGCTCTAGTTAATGAAGTTATGGTTGGCATGGATATCTTTAAAAACATAGAGGTCATGGGATATACTACATCTTTGTAAATATCTAGAGCTAAGACATCATTAGGATTATAAGGGTTAATGGTCCTATTTAATTTTTTTTGAAATCTCACATTAAAGGACATAACAGGCTCACTTACATCTCTTTTAATGGTGGTGAATTGATGGTAAATAACACAAGGACTAAAAATCTTACCAAATTGATCTATGAATGCATTATTGAAATCATCCCAGCCTATGATGTAATTATTAGTCAAGTTAAAAAAGCATTCATAAGAAGCATATTTAAATGTAAATGGGAATAACTTGAAAGCTACATCCTCATGCACAACATTTAACAATCTTAAGGCTACTTTATAATATTTTATATGTTCTTTAATAATTACTATACCCATTGGACTAAATATAGGTAAGTAATTAATAGGGTTACATGGGAGGTCATGTACCACACCTAGTAAATTTATGGAAGACTCTCCCAACCAAGTCATATTTATATGAAAATTTAAGGCACAAGTAACTAAAATAGGCAAAGATGGTAAATATCTAAATCTCCCACATCTACTTTTGTCATGTCTGGCCTTTCTATAGATGAGCTCAAGCTTGAGTAAAGGCTACCTAGTCTCTGAGTGTGAGATTTCTCTAATCCTAGGAAATTCCATATTGAAATTTAAATATCCTACCTAAAATATGATGTATCGAATTAGATTTTATAAATAAAAAGAGTTAGACCTGCACATTGAGCTTATTTTGCAAAGGTGGTATAAAAACCTACAAAGGACATTGATCTTTGATTGAATTATCTCAAATATGCATTCAACTATGTAAATATGGTCTATATTTATAAGTCTAAGCCTGAAGGAACTAAGATCTATGAAATGTATGCCCACCTTTGATCAAAATGAGCCATCCTAACCTTAGATACAATGGATTTTCAAAGCTAAATTTATCAGAAACAAGTATCAATGCTCAAATAACTTCAAAACACAAAGATACACTATAAATAACAAAGATAAATGATATTTATAATTACAAGAAAAAAATTCACTCAAAAACACAAAGATATATTGATCTTTAGATGAAATAGACAAAGATCATCAAAGATTCAAAGAATTTAGGCCCTCTTTCTAGCACTAGTGGGAGATTCCCTTGTTGATACCTCATAATGAACCATAGGTGCTCTTAGTGTTTAATGAACACTTCTCATTTTAGAATTTATAAAATTCATGGAATGAGTTGTAGGTTTTGGTAATCTAGTTGGCTATGGTGAAATAGTGGTAGAGCAAGAAAAACTGTTCTATAATATTTATATGATTTGTTGGTTGGGAGCCACCTTGGTCTATTCTTCATGAATTGTAGAGAATCTATGTTAATACTTAGTGAATCATATCTTAGATTTAAGATACAGATTAATATAAGTGGATATTTATAATGAACCTAAGGCTAAAGTGATCTAGTGTAAAAAATAACAAAGAGAAGTGTAAGGCATAAAAAAATAAGAGATTAGCAACTTTAGTCTCAAACATTATGACAAAGCATTAATTATAACTAAGTATGCATTCAACCAATATATAATGCAATATAGCCTAAGCTCAAATCCCACTATATATCAGGTAAAATTCAAAGGATAATGTAAAAAATCATAAGAACCAACTCTACTTTAAGGATTTACAACTGTAATCAAATAGTATTAGCACATTTGAATACATAGCAAAATTGAAATGACGTAAAACCTAAGATCCTCCAACTAATATAGCATACGCACAAATCAAAAACCCTATGATTAGAAAATGTAACTCAAAATTCCAAGACACCATTCAAATTCATGACTTTTACCAACAATTAAGAGAAAAGGCTATATTAGTAATTGACACATTAAATATGGATAATCCTTGTAGAATTCCTTGATTATATTAATTTATTCAAGGGTACAAAAGTTTCTCAAAAATCTCTCTTTAAAAAATGGCAATACATGCCTTTATGGAAAGATCATGTAGCATAATGATTAGTTAAAAAATATAGGTGTACAAAGATAAGGACAATTGTCCTTACAAGTTCTAAAATACACATGATTTTCAAAATCATATTGACCTAGAGGAAAATATGCTAACAAATTAGCATATGAATTTTAAATGGAATATTATATTTAAAAATGTTACAAAATTCTACAAAATAGAATATTTCTTAATTTTCTAGTGGGGTCTCTAATTGTCATTATTATAGGATGCTCATGGCTTTAGAATTTTACTCATCAACTAGTTCTAGATTCACAATAGGCTTCATGATACTCTCTTCCTCTTAATTTTTCATGTCATAAAGTTCTGTATCGTTCCTATACATGAATTATTTAATGCTTATAGCTCTAATTATCATTTCCTCTACATTGAATATCATGTCCAGGATTTGTCTATTATCAGCCCTAGATTTGCCTTTGATTTTTCTTTTGATTTATTGGGTTATTAAAGTAGACCTATATTTAAATTATTCATCACTTATGATCATAGGGATAATGGGTTGTGTAGGATTTGTGAGCATAGTCCCAAGAATTTGCTCAATTATTACAATTAGTTCCTTATCATCTTTTAGGGGTCTTTCCACATCATTGTGCCAAACACTCAAACTTTTAACCTTTTTAATCACAATTCCCAAAATTATGCAAAAGTATCCCAAACTAATAGATTTTAAACTTGGGATATGTTTCCTTTCTCAAATGTTGAGAATTTGGGAACTTTTATCCTTTGAGGATTGCCATTAGGTGACAAAACCCTTGGCTAAAGCACACTACCCTTATAATGTACTCTATCTCAGCTTCATTGTTTTGAGTGCTTCAAACATGTCATAAAATGACTCATCCAACATTTTGGTCATTTCCTTAGGTATTGATAGAATTTCCTATGTCTATAAGTTTTCCTTTTCTCTTTCCAAATTTAAGATTCTGTATTTCATTCCCTAGACTCCAGATCTACCCCATGCTGATTAGGCCTCAATAAAGGTTTCCACATCCTCTTCATGAATTGCATCTCCATAAATATGATGGGCCTCTACTAGGGTTAATCCCATAAAGGGTTCTACCTTTTGGAAGGTGAATTCCTCTATTTAAACCATAGCTATCATTGTTGTTATCCTTTCTAACCTAGCTATTAAGGGTTGAATTTGATAGTAGTGACTAGTTTCTTAAATTTGGGATGTTCTAAGACATCCACACCTAAGATACTTGATGCCTTTAGGGTATCCATCCTTTTACTATTTAGTCCTTGGGGGACCACAATCCTCCTTTCCTCTTACTCCCTCATCATATATCTAATCCATTACTTTATGTCATCCTGTATCTCAACACCAATAACCTTTATCATGGCCCATGAATAATAAAGAGAAGGAATATTTTGTAACTTTCCATAAATGAACCAGTTAGGAATGTTTGGTTAATGAATTGGGAATTCATCACAGAAGAGATTAATTTCATTGGCAGGGTGAGTGAAAGTCAATCTTGGTCTTTTTATTGGTCCAATGGGGACCAATGCTAGCTCTACTTTCCTCTTTTCTTGGAATTACATAGGGAAAAGCTCTTTTCCTTAATATTCCTCAAGCTCCTCTTTCCTATCTAAGTCATAAGCCTCTATGAGTTCCTTAAGGACACCCTCAAGTGTTTATTTTGGCTCCAAGACTATCATACCAATATATTGGATTAGGGAAGGTGGCCTTTAGGGATGTGTTGAAGGTGAGGGGAATTTGATAGGTCTTTTTTCCAATATCACTTCTCCTACCTTTTCATTGCCCTTGCCTTCTTCATCTTGTTTTTACACAATTTATTCTTGAGTCTATGGTTGTGGTTGCTCTTCTTGGGATTGATCTTGGGGCATCCCTAATAGACTAGGTAGTGAGTGATACTATAAAGGATGCATTGTCCATATCTCTTCTAAGGGCTTACCATCTTTGGTTAGCCTATGTTCTAGCTTGATTTTATGGCCTTAGATATTGGCTAATACTTCTTCATAATTCCTATCCTTAATATATATGGTGTCATAGACACTGAGTTGATGTACACATTTAGGATTTATGAGCCTCTTATCCTTTAAGTGGCTGACCACTATACCTGTAAGATCCCACATCTTAAGTTTATCAAGTTAAAAACCAAATGAATACATGTGTTTGGACATAGTCTCAACTTGTTTATAGTCTTAGAGTATGGTCCTTCTTACGATCAAAGGGAAGGGGTGGAGAAGTACTTTCTTATTTTTCTACAAGTGCTACCAATACCATGCAGGAACTAGGAAGAAATTTATTATTTAGCTAGCTTGCTAGAAACATATACTAACAACCTAAAAGGCTAGGATATGATGCCCTAAATCCTAATGACTATGCAGTTAAGGTAGCATCATATATCACCTATCATCTCCATATACTTATTGATGAAAGGGTGGACCCTAGACACAAAAAGACCTATGATGGCCTCAATTATGGCTAGATAAATGTAATCACAAATAAATTGCATGTGATTCATGCACGTAAAAATATGTAATTTATAATAGTGGTGTGAAATGGTGGTTTTGCCATCTAGGGACCAATTTCTAATACCCATGAAGTTGATTGATGCAAGTAGGGTACTTAGTAGGTATGACATCATATAAAACTACTTGGAGATATTTTGTTTTATGGAAATGAATTGATTAGTGACGAAGAAATTGATTAAATATCTAATTAGAGGGGTAACATTTTGTTCCACCATAAACTAGACAAAAGAGACCCAAATTTTATTCACATAGGTGGTTGAAGGGGCTCCAAAGGCTTGGTTTAATAGGGTCATTATAACCCTAATGCCCTCTTTATATTGGATTATTTAGATTATTCCTTTAAAGTACTTGAAGATATTAGGGCCTTGGTGTATCCATGGTCTAAGGACAAATTCTAGGTCATGGTTGCTTTTCAACTCCTTGATCTTGGATAAATCCACAAAGGGAAGAGGGAGCTTATATTATTTCACAAATTCTATAGGAAAAATATATGTTACTTCCTTAGAGTTTCCCTCCCTAATGATTCATTCATTATCAATTAAATAGTCAACAAAGATGGGAGAAAGGATGTTGATTTAGTGTATTACCTCAATTTTTGCCATGGCATATTAGAGGCTATCCATCTGGACAACAACTAGGTCATAGTGCCTCTGGCTTACTATGACAATTATTTGGTCCTATTTTATGATGGGATGTAATTCATAAATCATTAAGAAGACTTATGACTAGTTTCTAATGCTTAGGATATTTAGTGATGCAAGGTCTAATTTAGTGTCCCAGTAGATTTTACCTTCATTATTTATTGATAAGTAGAGCTTGATTTCATCTTTCAATTATAATTTTCAAGATGCCATCATCTATGTTCCTATAAATTTCTCACATAGGAATTCAAATGATCTTTGTGAAAGATTTCTTGCAATCAAAAACACAATTAAGTTCTCATTGGATCAAATTGTAAATAATTTAGTCCATTTGTGTCATTTTGTGTAGGGTTTAGGATTTTAGAGCTTTAATGGAAAAATATATCTAGGCTTAGGTTTTTACATGCCTTGGATTTGATTTGGACGTTTACCTTCATAATTTTGAATTTTCAAGCCCACAAGATCTTGGATTTTGTCCTTTTCTACTTGCATGGTACTTATGTGGCTTTGGTCTAGACCTTTCACAGCTTTTTTCATAAATTCCTTTTGAGAAATAGCTATTGGCATTTAAAAATGCCTCTTTTATTTCACTCCATTGGATCAAAATATAGGATTAACATGGGCCATTAATTATAGTCTAGGTCTTTCCCTGTGATTGGCTCTTTTGTTCCAAGTTCTATAATAGTGATACTTGGCATGTTTATGTGCCTCTCCATACCCTAAATCATATGTTAGTCATTTTCCAAATGAACATTGGCCACACATTGAGCTCACATGCCTATAAAAAGTTTTGAGTACCTTCATGTCATTGGATCAAAATCTAGTGATAAAGCATGAACCATCAGATCGTCCTATCATCTCTGCCTCAAATGCACTTTCACCATGTGTCAAGTTGATAGGCTCTCAGGGTATCATTGAAAATTCTTTGGGTGCCTTCACATCGTTAGATCAAAACCTAGTGACAAAGCACATGTCATTGAATTACAAAGATGTTTGAATATTAAGTTAACATATTATTAAAACCATGAATTAGGCTTAAGTCCCTTAAGATAAGGTTTTTTTTCTTTATTAAGCATGAAATAAACCTTAGACTAAGGGATTTATGCCTAAGTTTTCTAATTTATATGCAATGGGGCCATGGCCTAAATATTCTAGGCCAAATTTTATGCCATGTTTAATAAACACAATATACACATTGGTCTATAATATTTATTCCAAAGCTTATAAAATACTCTCAAAAGGATCAACATGACATAATGGTGCAATAACACATTGGATTTTATTGTATTGACAAAACACATTAAAACCTTTAGCTAGATGCATTTGGTATAAATTTTATGCTATAAGGATTCTCTTTTCAAAATAAGACTTAGTATAATTATATAATTTAAGGTTCATGATAGTTAGATAAAATGTCATAGGGACCTTAAAGTATAGACTTAGACTAGGTTTATTTTTCATACTTAGATTATAAGACCATTTCCACGTTTTGTAATTTGAAGACCTATAGTGTTTGAGCATTTTTTGAGAACTTCCCTTAGCCTCTAAATCCATTTTTTATCCTTTCAACAAGATTTTCGAGTGAATTTTGACCTTGAGCATAATAATTCATTAGCTTAAATTTGACATTTTCAAGGACATCAAATACATCTTCGTAAATGTCAAGTGATGGTTGTGTGAATGCCAATTTTAGGCTAATAATGTTTTTAATTTCATGGGATTAAATTTAATGATCATTTAGACATAAAATACATCCTCATAAATGTCAAATGATGGTCACATGAATGTCAATTTTAATCTCATCAAATTATTATGATCCAATGTGAGAATACCACTTGGCACATCCACAAGGCTTCCCAAGATCTTGAACATAGTTTGTTTTGTTAGATCTTAATTAGTGATGAAGCATCAGCCATAAGATCATAATCTAGGATCTTGCTTTTGATTGGTCACTTTATCAGATGGGACCCATTTGTATTTAGTCATCAAATGTAAGGGTGTCGCATGTCAATCCTTTGAGCCTTTTGTAGTCTTTTAAATTTTTAGCTATACCTCACACTACTTGATCAAGTCTTCATGAGAAAATAAGAAGAATTGATCATGATCCAAAGGCTTGAATATGATTGGTCCAATGGGATATATGTAGGATCATGTCATTTTTCCTTGTACCATCTGATGAAAGGACCACAAGAAGTGTGAACCATTAGATCATTCAAGATGCACATTGTTTAAGTCAAAGTTTAGGCTTTTCTCACTCTGTTGGATAAAAGGCCATGATAAAGTGAAGGCCATTAGATCTTGTGAGATGCAAGGGAGTTAAGTTAGAATTGTAAGGATATAAAATACTTAGGCTTAAGGTGTTAAGACTAAGGGATGTCTCATATTAATAAATATTTTGAGGCCTTAGGATTAAAATATTAGGCTATGTTAGGACATATTATAATGACCCTACAAAATGAAGGTTAGGTATACAAGGAACTTTTAAAGGGAAAATTAATAAATGGGACCAAGGACTTTAGACTAAGTTCTATTTATGTTAATAAACACGGTTGAACTTAGAACATGAATTTTATGCTTAGGTCCAAAATGAAATTTCAAAATATTCCTGCTCATTTGGTTCTTGCCAACATTCAAATTTAAACTGAGGGCTTTGGATAAGATTTTGAAACATAAAATTATTAGGGACAAATGCCATGAAACCTATAACTAGAGCAATAAAGACCATTTATTATCGATGTTAGTCCAAATTAAAGCCAAAAAAAAACTAAGTAAGCCTACCTTTACTAGAGTGGATGATATTCAAATTATATAAATGATCCTATGATGTTAAATTGTCATGTTCAAACTTCAGGGTTTCTCCACGATCCCAAGTTTCAAAAAGGGGGGTATGTTAGTCCTAACTATATCCAAAGTGCACTCTGATATATGATTCCATTTTTTTTAGGTTGATTCATTTTATCAGTTTATTTAAATTAATAATAAGAGGTTTTTTTGATCCACTATATGAAATAATAGTATTGATAGTTGAAAATAATTAAAAATATAAAAAATTAAGCAAGAAAAATAATAATTAGTTTTAAATGCCTAATTGGGAGCCAAAAGTTTCAATAGATGGTGTTTGATTTGATTTACCTTCTATTTTCATCACCACCACTTAGCATCTTGAAGATCATTTCATTGTTTAATCTTGTCATCAAGATGTTCAATAGAGACACTTATTTCTTATAGGTTTAAAGTTATGCTTAATGGGTATATTTCTTTGTTTACAAACATCCTTGATTATAATGGCACAATAAAATATAATAAATAATTATATAATGTAAATAAAATTATTAATTATGTAAATATTAGGGAATAATTTCTAAGAGATATCTACATTTAGTTTTTTCTTAGCTTGATTCACTATCTAATATTTTTAATAATGTTTTAACAATATACCTAGATTTATATTCTTAACTATGCATATTACTAAAGTTATATTTAAATTTATTGAACTTATTTTATTTAATTTAACCCATTGTAAATAATCAGAATAGGGGATGATTTTGTATTGCATTTTTTAATCATGTACTTTCATAAATGTAGTGATCTCTCAAACTTAACTGGATGTTTTGATAGAGAAATCTCAATAAATGTTGGGCACAAAATATCTAATGGATCTATATGTGACAATTAATTTTTTATGTCCACCTCTTCATCAATGAAATTATTTATATTGTGAATGATATATATGTCATAAATCATAGATAATCCCTTAAACTTACATTCATCATTTGTAATTTTGTAACATCCTTTAAAAATGTTTTCATTCATGTTTTAAACTCTTTTTATGTAGGTTAAAACACTTTTAATAAATAAATGAGCTTAAACTATAAGGATAAAATATATATAAACACAACCCTTGACATTAGAACTAATGCAATATAGGAGATCTATAACATAAATTTCTATAATTTTTATTACAACATTATAAAAATTGGTAATAATATCTTCAAGACTAATGGGAGGGAGATGTTATTTAAACCATGTCAACAAATTTCTCAATTTAAAGGGAAAATATAATTAACATTTGAACTCATATCTATCTTTATCCCTTTCCTAAGTTCTAGTAGTGAAATATGATATATGCATTTTTTTTCCATCCTTTGAGATTGTTATTTCTTCATTTATAAATTTATCTACATGTATGGATAGCCCTATTATAGACATTTCCCATGTTCCTCTAAAAAGAGTGTTATTAAATTGTCAAGATAATTTAGCTTGAAATCTATATCAAAATAATTATTTGGAAAACTTACAATCCCATAATTTGTATAGAGTTAAAAACAAAATATCATTTTTCCATATATCATCTATCAAGAGGAGAAATGATAACTTATCATTCAATCTATTTATTTTCCATTTATCAAAAATATTAAATAATTATTTTATAAAATCCTAATTATGAACATGAAAATAAAAGGTTAGAAATGTTTAATTTTTTTTTTTATAATGTTATATCAATTAAATTTAAAATATTAAATACCTTACAATTTTATTCCTTTTCATGGTCGATACAAGGTCATTATGGTCTTATATATATGATCTAGGTTGACCTTACTTTGTATATCTAATAAATAAGTTATTTATGAAACCATATCTTATTCATCATGTTTTTTTGTTTTAAAATAATAATTATATACTTAGTTGCATCCTTATATGACAAAATGCAATCATATCTATGTTTCATTCTTTCACATACATACATAAACTAAGATTTTCCAATATATACTTTTGTGATTCGATAGTATGTTGGCCATTGATAATATAAAATTTAGTATTTAGGTCTTGAAGGTCTTGATCAAAAATCTACATTTATGATTTCATCAGTTTTTATATTAAAAGGTAACAATATTTTATCCCTTTGAAGAGGCACCAAGCTACATAACATTTATCTATCTAGTTGAGAAACAATATATCTATAAAGAGATGCATAATCATATTTAAAATGTGTCAATCAGAATCATGCAATCCAAATATTGAAATATTTCTCATAAAATAAAAATATAATTTTTTGAGTTGTTGAAGACTTATTGATTTTAAACTCTTTCTCAACCTATTTTAAAGTAGTCATATATCTTGCTAACTATTTTAATTCATAAAACTCTGATACTAAAGTATATTGTTTCTATGCTGAAATTTTTTTATCTCCTCATAAATTAAACATTTTTGCTGAAATATTATTTAAAAAAATTCCTTATCAACATTTAAGTAGTGAACAATATAAGTGGTAAATCAAACTGATAAAGTTTTTAAAATAATATCACAATACAATTTCAAATATTTTGACTCTTTTCTACACTACATCTATTAGAATCTAGATAATATCATATTTATAAATCATAAGAATAAAAATAATCCCTCTAGTGTTTTGTATAATTAACCTTGTCAATTTTTATATGCAATGCCACCTCTAACTACATTTGAATGACTTGGTATGAATGTTCAAAGTTATATATTCCACTTAAATAATAATCAAATGTTTAAAAATATATTTTATATGTAATATAATTCTAATAAATTCATGTGCCCTTGATTATGAATGAAACAAATATCATTCATTTTGGTAGTTATCTAGACAACAAATCTCTACAACTCATTTTTCATCTCTTATCCCCAATCAATGGAGCCATTTATGAGATGGAGTTATTTATACTAGGTATGGCCAAATAGAGCCATTATTTTGTACAATCAAATAATTTTTAAATTAAATAAAAAATATAATATTTTAATTTTTCATATTAAACATGTTTCAATAGTAAATTATAATCTATGAAAAATAAAAAGTAATTCAAACAAAGATAACTAATAAATTTAATAATAAAAACATGTAAATACAAAATTATTAAATGATGATGGATGTAAACAAACAAGGAAATTAATGTTCATATTAGAGTGGGAGGTTTCCCTCTCTAAAATACATCAAAGGATGGATTCAGTTTGAATATAATGCTTAGGTGAACTATATTTAACAACAAATAAATTAAATAATGAATTTAAGTTATTCAATAATTGAACTCAATATTAACCAAGTTCAAAAAAAATTTGAAGATAATGATTAATTTTTATGTCTTTAAAAAATATGATGTTCAAAAATTATATGAAATTCATTCTAGACATAATGGAAATAGGAAGTGTAACCTTATTTTTACTCTAGGTAATGGTTCTTATTTGAAGTGAGTTACCTACACACTCTATGAACATGTTAATGACACTTTTATATCTTGATTACATTCATTTTGATTACAAAACCTAAATATAACAAATATTTTTTAGGAACCAAAAGGGTTCTAGGAATAACATAGTCTTTTAAGAGCTTTCTCATGATGGACAGACTTAATGAAAAAAGGATGAGTAAGATTTCTTAGGATAGACTAGTAAAATAATATTAGTTATGTAATGTTTATTATTATAATATTTATTTACAAATAATTATTACATTAAATATTTAATAAATTATAAAGTAAAATATTTTTGTGAAAAAATATTGATGTGGAAAATGAGTCAAAACTTTTGTAGGCCATAACTTTTGATCTATAGCTCTGTTTGAGCTCTCTTTTGGACCAAAACGACCATCTCAAAAACTTTGGTGTGTGTGTGTGTGTGTGTGTGTGTGTGTGTGTGTGTGTGTGTGTGTGTGTGTGTGTACACACAGATAATTTTAACAAGCCATACATTATCATCTGAGGGTTCAAAAATTCATTTCTATTTTTTGATTTTTTATTTTTATTTTTAGAAATTTTATATATTTGTAACTAGAAATGAGCATAAGTTGAAATTCATCGTATGGGTTAATTTTAGTATTTAGAATATTTTGAAATTTTTTAGGTCTATGTATACTTGCATGTAAAGCTTACTAAATATACCAATTGCTAAAAATACTAAGTTGAGTTTTTTTAATTTTTTAGAGTTTTAAATTTTACATGTCAACTCTAATTCTAATTTGATGTTTATTTATGTATATGTATGTAATTATTTTATTCATTTAATACAAATAAATACAGGTTATTATTTCAAAAGCACTATTCCTATTGATTCATTTGCCTTGATAGTATTCAATTTCATTAAATATTTTGGAGTCAGATCAAACTGGAATTACAAAAAATATAGAGCCAAAATTTAGAATTTGAAGTATCTCAATTCATAGTCTTAAAATTAAATTTTTAGGATAAATACTTATAATGAAAATTCATTGATTCAAATTAGTCTACACAAAATAAGAGTAAGCTTATTTTTACTATATATAATATTTTAACATAGCATGTAAATAATTTAAAATATATTGTAAATAAGATTAATAGATTCTCATTTATTATGGGTTGCCACCCAATCTAAGAGATTTCTTAGGATGGACATACTGCAAAAATAATAATTAATATTTCCAAGGATGGAATATTAAAATCATATTATTTATGTAATGTTTACTTTTCTATGTTTATGTACAAATAATTTTTAAATTCAATATTAAATTTATTATAGAGCTAAAATAGTTGAGATCTTGACTAATATGAAGTCAAAATAGTCTAGATCCAAAATTATGACTAGAAGGAATTCAATTCTAAGACTAAAGTAATTATTATAATCAATATCAAATAATATTTTGGATTCAAAATAGTCTAGATAGAAAAAAAATCAAGAGACAAAATAATTTGGATTAAAAATAGTCTAGAGCCAAAATTGGCACTCAAAGGAACTCAATTATTAAATGCAAGATCAAATTTTTAGAGTTATTATGATGAAAATTCATCACTTAAACTTGATCTATACAAATATGAGTACATTTTCAAATATAGTACAAATATGATTCATAGTTTCTCATTTAGAGTGGGTGTCCACCCACTCTAATACATTTTTAAAGATTGACTTAGTGAGAAAAGGATGAATAAGCTTGGTGTTTCTTTACACAATATGAATATTGAAAAATAAATAATTATACACATCAAACATATATTAAAATAGACTCTGAGAATAAATAATTCATTTTATATTAATTTTAGGAAATATATTCTTAGGAAACACGTCTCTCATAAGATAAAATATTTAAAATATGAAAATTGATGAAATAATATGATTCAATTGTCATTATTTATAATGATAAAATATTCCAACAAACTATTTAAGACTTCATTATATGAGTACCAGGTATAAATAACAAATAATATTTTTTCATTTATTTAAGCATTTAGCACCTTTTTAAATAACTGACTTTAATGACTTAGATTTTTTTAATGATATGAAAATGAGTAGGGGTCCATAACTTCAAATTTATATTCGTAAGCACTAATATATAATTCAATAAAATAATAGTCTAGATAGAATGAAACACATAATTATCGAGTGAATTCTAAACTTATAAAAAAAAAAAAAGAAAACCAACCAATCATTTCCAACTTTACATTTTATCACTTTGAATAATTATGCATATATTATATCAAAATTAGAAAACCATATGAAGTAATATATTAACATAATAACCACTAAATTAATAAATTTTTTAAACATTCAAAATGATTATCAAAACTAAAAATTAATCTAACATCATATCATGAATAAAAGTGTCATAAGAAAATAATAGTTAAATGTCACTAATGTTTCCTACATTAAAACATCATTTAAATATCCAAGAGAATAACACTTTTCATAAGTTTAGTAGCATGAATATGTATTAGCTAACATAAAAATTTTAAAAAAATAAAACAATCAAACTACCGAATATCAAAACAACTACCATGCTCAAATGTATGAAATTATTTACCAAAAATATTGAACACCAAATGTTATCAAAGTAAAAAAATATTAGTCCAATTCTCATTTTGGTACAAATCCATAAATGGTGAGCTATTATCTATATAACAGTCCACATTCTCTTATGGGGTTATAGGTAGCTCAATGTGACTAATAATACCAAGTCAATCTTGCATTTATATTTTAATCTTTATCAAAACATTTGTCATCAAAGGTGGGCTAGAAGAGGATATGTCATTTTTAGATATGGAAGGAAAACATCTAAATGAATGATACGATTAAGATAATAATGAGGACAAGATAAATATGCAAAGTGGCCAATGACATTTTCATTAGTCTGTAGCAACTTGAGGGACTTGTTGAATTTAAAAAATCCACATGAAACATCTTATGTGATAAGAATCTTATGATTATGTGAGGTTTTTTTTTTTTTTTTTTTTTTGAGAATGGGAACCTACATAAGAAGGTTGATGACCAATAGGGTCATTACTATATTCAAATTTATTATGATAATGGGCATAATGGGGTTATTATTCAAAAATGTGTTGTTTAAGGTTCCCTTGAGATGATAAACAATGAAAATTATAGATTTGGGGATTATGAAAATCAAAATGGATAGAAACATGAGTAGCCCTCACTAAACCTATTCTTTTACCAAAACCCTGAAACAATACTACTACCCCAAATAATTACAATGCCTTGTTGATCTCCAAATTTTATACTTCTTGTATGATCAATATTTTATGAGTTACACTAATTATTCCATCTTCTACTAGATCATTCCTTGGGAATTACTTATTCAACTCCAACCTAATATAACTAATACTTAAAATTACCCAAATATAATGAAAATATATAACTAAATACAACAATGAATCACTCTTTTTAATGAACCAAATATTTATATGAAAAAAATTATAACACAATTTAGCGTAAAATTTATGAACAAAGATCTGTCACATAATCTCCTTTATGAATTAACAATTTATCTTTTAACAAATTTAACATTCCTAAAATTTAGATTGATTATTACAATCCCAAATAGTGCATTAAGTGAAAAGAATAACAAAACAATGATTAAGCCAAAAATACTAATTTTGAGAAAAAAAAAAAAAAGCCATAAGAAGGATCACATCATTAGCAGTTCACAATACCAAAAAATAAAATATAGGAACATATATTGTACTAAAAAAATATAAAAAATTAGGTTATTTCACAAAACCATCAAAGAAAAATATTAGCTCAAATTTAATTTATTTAGCCATGTAATTCTAAATCCATTGTTTTTTGAAAAATATTCATTTAATATAAAAGATCCCTTATGGAGTGAAATAAAAAATTATGTAAAAAAATGCACAAAATTGAAATTAAGCCCAATTTTAGGTTATAAATAATGAACAAGATTTTTCATGAGCCAAATGGACTCTCATTTCAAAAAAAAAAAAAAACACTTAATTACAACCATATAAAGTCTTCAAAATAATATTTTTCACTCAAAATCAATCAAAGTTATTAAATAACAATATAGGGAAATATTATATTGGAAACCATGAAACAAATAACATTAAGAAATGTTTGAAAGGAAAACCAAGGGAAAACCCTTAAAAATACAACATTAATCTCTCAAAAACTAAAATGACATGTAAAATATTCACCAAAGTGTTACTAACTGTGCATTAAACTCCATTAAAAAAAAATCAGTCATCATAAATGTTGGAATGTATAATACATGCCACCAAATTAAATTACCAAAATGGGAGGAATAAAATCATGAAAAGTTGGAATTACATCTCAAAAAAGTGACAATCAACAGAAATTTGATTGTTATTTTTTAATTTCATGTATTGATAAAGATAATAATCACTTTTATAAGTTGATAAATGGTTACCAAAAAGGTCATCAAAGAAAAAATACATATCAGGTTTAATTTATTTAGTTATAAAATTTAAAACCAAATTTTTGTTGAAAAATATTCATTCAATATGAAATAGTATTGACATAATCAAATAAAGGAAAATGAGAAAAGCATATTACCTTGAAGAAAATTTAATCCTAGTTTTAAGTTTTTTAAAAAAAGAATGAGACTAAAATGTGAACCAAAATATTCAATAATGCATGATTTTATTGGAATATCATTTAAAAAATATTTTAAACCATTTAAATTTGACCATACTATTTTATCAGCATTAAATTTTTCATAAAAAATCAAAATTATTAATAATCATAATTATTGGGTATAATAAATGTCACCAAAAACCATACTTATCACTTTTATAAGTTGATAAATTATTAATATAAATGTTGGTTATAATTATCTTAAATTTCATGCCTCTAATTATAAAATGAATCAAATCTTTATTAAATATAAAATCACTAATTATATATCTATAATATGATACATATCTTAGATAAATTTATGTAAGATATCATTCTTGAGATAAGTCAAAATATATGCTAGGTACTTTGAGAATGATATATCGGTGTATTTTACTTGTGTGTGTGTGTGTGTGTGTGTGTGTGTGTGTGTGTGTGTGTGTGTGTGTGATATCATTCTCGAGATAAGTCAAAATATATGCTAGGTACTTCGAGAATGATATATCGGTGTATTTTACTTATATATACATATACATATATATATATATATATATATATATATATATATATATATATATAAATAACACTTACCGCCATATAAAATAAAAGTAAATATTTATTGTTCATGAAAAACTTTAATGTAAATGTTTAATGCAATTTTAAAATTAAGAATATATAGCAACATTATATTACTAAAATATAAATACACACACACACACATAAGTAATATAAATGCAATATTAAAATAGGAAATAGAGAGCATCATGGTATTATTAAAATTTTAAATCCATTTATTAATAAATTTTATTTGGAGGTGGTAGCTTTTGATCAAAGCATGAATCAGTCTGAGACACAATTGGGGGCCCATAATAACCATTAATGGCCCTAAGAATACAACCAATGACCACAACCAATCTCATGTGCCTTTCTTGAGATTTGAAACTAAGTAGGTTTTGAAACAACCAAGCAACTTAACCAACTCACCACATCTCATTGGCTATTGTTATTATTATTTATATATGTGATGTGGTAAAATTTATATAGTACCTATAAATTAGTTATGATTCTTTATATATTATAATGTGATAATTTATTTTTACTAATAATTTTATTTTTATGATTATTTATAAATGTGATGTGGTAAAATCTCTATACTACCTATAAATTAAGTATGATTATCTCCATATTATCTATTTTTTTACTATGAGGTGGAAATATTTTTTATGATAATTTTTTTTACAATTTCATTATTATGGTTATTTATAAATATAATGTGGTAAAATTTATATATTTCCTATAAATTAGTTCTGATTATCTATATATTATATATATATATATATATATTTTTTTGATGAAATATATTTATATATTAACTTAACAAATATATAAAAATAATCCACATAAAAAATATAGGTGGTATGAGAGAACACCATGCAGTCACACTAGGCAAAGCCTAAGAACCAAAAATAGAAGAACCATAAATAACTAGGCCCTACCTAAGAACACATCATAATGTCATAATAAAATATAAATTTAAGTAGTAAGAGCAAGGCTAGATGGTGGAGGATCCATATCATCAGGACTCTAGCCTGAGCTTGGCAAGTCATTTCCATCTATAATAGGATCCTAGTTAGTAACTTGAGAAATGTCTTTGTCATCTTCTTTTTCTTGTGTCTAAGATGGTGAAATGGCTAGAGAGATCCTAGCAAACTTTTCCAACACATCTCATCAACCTCCAAGTGGCACCCCCAAGTATTTAGGCATGGAGGAGGAGGAAGAGAATCCCAACCATCTTTTCTAGCAAGGGAAGGAGGCAAAGGATGCCATCCTCACTACTACTCAAGAGGGGTTATGTGTTAGTATGAGGTGCCTCTATGAGATTGGTGTTAAGAATAGTTGTGATGGTACCCACCATGATGTGGTAAATTAATTATATCCTTCAGTCTAGTATCCGGGGGAGGAAATGGTAGAAACCAAGCTATTTCACAAGGCACATCTTCCTAATGAGAGAGGAGATCCTAAAGATGCCCAATCTATATAACAATTTTATTGTATTAAAATTTAATAAAAAAAACATTTGATATGATAGAGGAATTGCTCAAAGCATAAACATTATAATCTAAAGAAGTGTTATTAAATACAACATTATTTATTTTTTTCCAAATCTAGAAGAGAATCTCCACTCTGAAATTATGCCAAACTTGGATGTATTTAAATGGAAACACATGTTTATCTTCAAGGAGGATGTGTTGCCAATGAAAAAATTTAGGCTAGAAAGGCCTAAAGAGATTATGGATCTATGTCCAAACCCTTTGAGATTTGGAATAGTACCAAAAAATATGAGGAAACATCTTGATATGGACATAGAAAGGGAAAGTGGGAAGGGGAACTCCTAGATGGATGAGCCTTCTTCCAATAGGTAATCCTTGGAATAATATACACCAAGCAAAATGAGCTAGCTTGGGCTCCACACAAGCCACCCAAATAGTGTTAAAGTAGAAGTTCCACATACAATCCAAATAATATAGTCTCCAACATGAGTTGAGCTTTTACACCATGGGAAAATGGGGGGTGAGACATCCATAGCCAATCTAAGGGATGTAATTACAGAAGGGAGTTTCCACATACTACTTCTAGTCCTTGAACTGAGGATGAAGGGAATGTATAAAAATTTTGTGAAGCATGGTGGGTGGTACAACATTAAGTATCTCCTAGTAGGATTTTTTATTAGAATTGGATAATCAAAATTTGGTTTTCACCTCTTTCAATGATATCAAGAGTGAGATCACCTACAATAAATAACATGTGTAGTATAAATACCCCTAAGAAAGAACTTGAGAGCATTGATCTAGGGGACCTCTACCAAGGGAACTTCATTGAGATTAATAATAGGTGACCACCAAAGTGAGTGGGTGTTTATAAAAATCCCATCTTGGAACCCTAAGGCCTTTTAGAGAAGCCATGGCTTGATCTTTTCTCATACCTTCTAGATGCTTTTAACCATAAGGACCCTATGATTTAAATGAGATATTTAATGATTACCAAATTAGAGAAGTCGAGCCCTTTTTAGGTTTTCTTACCCTTAGGCAAGTTCAATGAGATGCAATGATGGAATAACACCTTCCAGGTTTATTTTCCCTTAGTGGCCCACACAATTCATTTGGAATATAAGGAAGATCCTTGCTAATCTATGTCAATAAGCCCCATCCCTCTGACATCCCATGTAAGGTAGCAATATTCCCAAGACACCCTATGGAATCCTTTACCATGAGGAGAATTGGCCCAAAGGAAGTCTTGGAGTAATTTCTCTAGCTTCTGGTAAGATTTCTTAGAAGGCACCCAACATGAAGAGTAGTACACATGGGTGGTTGCAAGTATTTACAAGCAGATTTGAAAATTTCCTAATAATGAAAGAAACTTGGTCATCCAATATTTTAGCTTCTTAGTAACTCTATATACAACATATTGCGACAACAAAGATGGTGAGGCATCAAAATAAAATGGGATGCCAAGAAATTTGAAGATTTCATCATGTTGGATCCATTTCCAACCATATTTAGTAACCCATGCTAGTGGAGGGAGGTATGATTGCCTATAGCAATAAATTTTTTGCCATTGGTTGTTGGAGCAAGAGACTAGGTAGAAGGTGTTAAGATACTACAAGGCATTATCCACATTGGTCTCATAATCAATGAGATTAAGGAAAGAGTCATCCTCAAAGTGTCCATTAAGCAATTGCATATCTTCATGCAAATTCATAACATCTACATGGAGATAAATTCCCTTAACAAGACCCCTAACTTGGGCATTGGTAAGAAGATATCCAAAACCCTTATCTACAAGCACATACAGGGTAAAAACTAGAGGGTACCCTTGATAAATAGAGTGAAACAAAACAAATTGCTTAGAGGTGACTCCATTAATGGAGAGGATGGCAAAGGCATCTACAAAAAGAATTTGCATGGTTTGGATGAAGTTGGGTGCAAAGCCCAGGGTTCTAAGCATGGCCAGAATGAACAGTCATTCAATATGAGCATAAGATTTTTCAAAGTCTATTTTAATGAACATAGCTTGTTGCTTAGACCTTTTGACCTGCTCCATATTATCTATTTATTGATTATGATGTGATAAAATCTATATATTACTTATAAAGTAGTTATGATTATATTGTTATGATTATATATAAATATAATGTAGTAAAATATATCTATATTAATTATTAATTAATTATGATTATTTTTATATTATCTATTTATTTATTATGATGTGGTAATATTTTCTATGATATCTTATTTTTATGATTTCATTGTTATGACTATTTATAAATATGATGTGGTAAAATCTATATATTACCTATAATTTAGTTATGCTTATTTATATATTATTTAATTATTTACTATCATATGTTTTTTATGATAATTTATTTTTAAAATTTTATTATTATGATTATTTATAAATATGATACTGTAAAATCTATATATTACCTACAAATTATGATTATTTATATATTATCTATTTATTTATTATGATGATGATATTTTTTATGATTATTTATAGATATGATGTGGTAAAATCTATAAATTAGTTATGATTATCTGTATATTATCTATTTATTTATTATGATGTGATGGTATTTTATATGATAATTTATTTTTAAAATTTTATTTTTATGATTATTTATAAATATGATGCGGTAAATTTTATATATTACTTATAAACTAATTATGATTATCTATATATTATTATATATATATATATATATATATATATATATTTATTATGATATGATAATTTTTTTATGATAATTTATTTTTATGACTCATTGTTATGACTATTTATAAATATGATGTGGTAAAATTTATATATTATCAATAAATTAATTATGTTTATCTGTATATTATCTATTTATTTATCATCATGATGTGGTAATTTTTTTTATGGTAATTTTCTTTTTACAAACTTCAATATTATGATTATTTATAAATATGATGTGGTAAAATCTATATATTACCTATAAATTAGTTATAATTATATGTATATTATTTAATTATTTATCATGATATGGTAATAAATTTTATGATAATTTATTTCTACAATTTCATTGTTAGGATTATGTATAAATACGATGTGGTAAAATCCTATAAATTATTTATGATTATTTGTATAATATTTATTTATTTATTATTATGTGATGATATTTTTTAGGATAATTTATTTTTAAAATTTCATTGTTAATTACCTATAATTTTTTTTTGACAATTTATTGTTATGATAATTAATGAATACGATGTGGTAAAATATATATATTACGTATAAATTAGTTATGATTATCTAAATAATAATTATCTATTTATTATCATGTGATGATTTTTTTATCGTAATTTATTTTTAAAATTGCATTGTTATGATTATTTATAAATATGATGTGGTAAAATCTATATATTACCTATAAATTAATTATGATTATTTGTATATTATATATTTATTTTTTATGATGTGGTAATTATTCTATGATGTGGTAATTATTTTTATGATAATTTACTTTAAAATTTTATTTTTATGATTATTAATAAATATGATGTGGTAATATGATTATTTATTTATTAATTATGATGCTATAATATAATGAAACTAGTAAAGTGGAAATCAATTTCACACTAAATGCAATGATAGAAGTTGTAAACTAAAAAAATGAGAAAAGAAGTAGTCTTTAAAACATTAAATGTAAAAATATTGTATTTTATCTATGGAATATGGAATGACATTTAAATTTACCTCATTTTTTTCTCTTCTTTAATTGTTATTTCCTTTGCTCTACTCTACATTTTTGTTTATTTTTTTGGTTTGATTTTGTTTGTATTTATATGTATTTTATTTTTTAAAAACTGTTATGCCAGTTGTTTTAATTTTTATTTAATTATATTATCTTTGAAATAATTAAATTCTTTTATTTTCTTATTTTATGTTATTAGTTTTTAAATAATTAAATACTAATATTCTCATGCCATTATAGCTTCCATCCCCCCCAAATGCCACTGTAAGAACACCTATCAGTATAATTAGAATCTAGATCTACTATATATTGGAATTAAATTCAAAGTGATAATAATTAAAATTATTTGAACTAATACTATGCTCCATTATCCATATTAATTAAAAAAATGATAATGACTGTTGTTGGAAGCACAATCACTGAGGGGTGGGGGTGAATCATTGTCCTTAATAATCTTTTAATTTCACTTCATTTTTCATTCATTACCATTCATCAAGTAATATCGCCCAATGTACATAAGCATGATGAAAACATTAATCAACCAAGGCAATGCATAAACAACCATAACATATCATATATATGAGAAAACCTCATGGGGGATAAAATCTACTGAAACAAAGCTTGAAGAAAAAATTATATAAATAATTGCATCAATATTTATCTGAGCACCAACCTCTAATTCATCAAGCACCCACTTGGCTTTAGCAAGCACCAACTTGCTAGGAGGCACCAACCCCCTTATTGATCAAGCACCCACTCAGTCAACACTTATGATGACTCAACACTCACTCAGACACCAATGATTTGTCAACCTTTTCCTTGATTTTTATCAAAACCTGATTATGGTCTTCTTATACTCACTTTCTTTTTCTCTCTATGACATCAATGTCATACTCAAACTTCTATATGCTCTCTATACATCAACTACCTCATCATGGCCTTAATCAACATATCCAATTCTCTAATAAACCTATTCTCATCTATGAGAACCTCATAGAATTAAAATATACTCCTCTCTTTATGAATGTTATCCTAATCACAATTTACCCTCATGGTCTACTCCTTGACACTCATGATCACATTCAAAACTACTTCTCACCCAAGCAAATATGTCATTGCTCAATAACCCCTCTATCACCTTGATTAGTTCACATAAGCACTAATATTCATATGAATACCTCATATTATATATTAATTAAACCCATATTATGGTCTAAATGACCTCATCCTACTCCTTTTTTTCCTCTTTTCTTTGATTGTACACATACTTAACTAACACACAAAATAGGCATAATTAGCCTACTTTTATATAAGTCACTTACTCTCACTTGGCCTTAATTGGAACACTTAAAAACTTATAATACATTATTTAAACCTCAAATTAAAATAAAATATACCTCATAAAACTTAAATTTATGTCCTAAACACATTTTATGTCCAACCATCACTGGAACCTCTTCTTAAAACACTATTCATACTAGGCCTATGCATACACAAAAAATTGTTCAATTTTTACAAACAACCATGGAAAAAAATGACATATATAGAATAATAATGACCTTATAGTAATAAAAAAAATTATTATATGCTTCAACACAAGGTATACAGGCTCAAACTCTTCTTTACAAGTAGTCCACTCAAAACTACCAACTAGCCTCAAAACACAGACATGAAAACTTGATCTTAAACACATAAAACAATACTTTATATGACATTTTACACCTTAAATATATTATTTTACATCTATATATCAATTTAAAGTTCAAATATCACAAGTTATTATGCCAAATATTGGTCTTGGAGACCAATCTTTTACCTTTAGTATATACGATCAAATTTGATCTAGTTAACCCATTTTGGCTTTACCATTTCAATAATTTTTCATGAATTCAAATATTTTGAAAGGAATGTATATATAATTAAAGTTTAAAAAAAATCATTATTATCATTATATATATCAAATCATGGCATAGAGTTTCAAACCCATTGCTGCAACCTGCTTACCCAGATCTACCAGTTTACCTTCAAACATAGTCATGGTGATAATGACCTTCAAAACATGCATAGACACTTTCAGATAGTTCAAATGCATTTGTATGATCTTATAATATAATTATACTATATATATATATATATATATATATATATATATGTAACATGGTCATATGGAAATATTTGTCTTGAAAACCAATCTTTTGAACTTGTACCTTCACTGTCTCATCTTCCCTAGACATGTCAACTTGTGAGCAACATTTTCATTATATCCACTAACATCAAAAGAATATATATAACATAGAAATGTATTATAGCTATTTAAAACATTATCCATGCACTTTTATTTCTCCCTAATCTATGATAACACATCCCTAATCACCTTCCAACTTCTACCTAGTTTTCTCACTATCTGCACTATTAGGTATGTTAGCGACTAGTCAGATTATGTGCCCAATTTAACACACTCAAGGGATATAAAATGATAAAAAAACAACTATAGACACAAAATAAAAGTCTAAATTTTTTTACTCCAATGATTTTCATACTTTGACTTGGTCAACTCTGTCTACTATAGAAATGTTTTGAGAAACAAGGTCTCTCTTGTAGGGTCCACTCAATATTATGACAAAAAAAACACACATGGAGATGACTGAGAGAGTTTAATTCATATTATAATAGATAAAATATCCAAAATAATACATTATGATCACTTTATATCAAATTCTTTCATATCAGGTCACTGTTAGGGTACTCTGAGGGTTTAAACCATCTTATAGTCTTAATGATCATTCATAAATATTAGCCCTTTCTTTCAAAAACTAATGATTGGAAATTTGATATAGGACCATTACATATAACATGAATATTTTAAGTTCTCATTCATAGGCTACATGTGCCAATTAACACTTTAAATTTCATCTCAAGTTGAGAGCATTTTATTTTATGCACTTGAGAAACCCTAAAACCACTTTTCATGCATTTTATTGAAAAATTTGACCTCAAAATTTGTCAACAAACATATAAAAATATGAAATAATTCTAACAACACTCACCTATCCATACTTTCCTTGTATATTGATCATGATACCCCATCTAGCTACCATCTTTTTCTTTTCTCTCTAGGCCTTTGACTTACAAGTCATAATACGTATTGAATCTAATATTATAAACACTATATAATATCTAAAAACCTCATATAAAAACTCAAAATAATTCTCTCATGCTCAAAAAATATAGAGTATTCTTTATATGTCTTATCAAAAGCTCATGTTGCTTCATTAGGCCATGTAGGGTTTAGAGGGGGTCTAGTTGCGTATTGGGTCTATAGGTCTTACCCATGTATGATTACCCAAATAATCACTTGAGTGATTTAAATATTCATAATCATGACTAAAAAAAATTATACAACATTTTATGCCTTTATGCATTCATCTCACTAAGACACCAAGCTCATACCTTCTCACAGGTTCTCTTTATGTAATGACCAGTGTCATGACTAGACTTCTCAAGAAAATGAAGCTTGAAAACTAAACTTAAAACACTTATTGATGCTTATAATAATTTATCATACTCCTTTCATGTTCCTTAGATAACATCTTCATAGCATAGATAGATAGGTATTTGGAGCTTTGTCAGAATGTATTTAGAGCTACCTAGTAGATCTGCAGATTGTATGCAATCGAAAATGCATCATGTCTATAAATCAAATATAAATAAAAGAACATAGATCATACCATACACTTGTAATTAGGGATACATTTTTTAAGTGGTAACATAACCAATATAGGGATCTAATAAACTTGATTAGGGGATCTCTTATCATAATACTCCATGCTAAGGAGGGTTCAAAGCCTTAAGTCTAAAACAATCATGTAATAACCCTAAGGGGGTACTGAGTTTTAATACTTCAATTATTTTAATAAAAATTAAATTAAATCTAGTCTACTACTCATCAAATCTTATGTCAAATATTGGGGTTTAGAAACAATAAAACTAAACATGCATAAAAGACATATACTCATGCCAATGTATGCAAAATCCTAATACATGGAAGATAAGTAAAAATGAATATCTATCTACTCTTATAAAGGGAAAAAAGGTTAGGAATAATTAACTTTGAAGACAAAACCACCAAGCCTCAATATCTCCCTTACCCAAGGTGCTTCAAAAAAGATTATTATGGTATGTAAGGATGACAGAGATAAATCAGCTCTAGGATACACAACCTATGAATACATTCAAAAGAACTCTCTACAAGACAAGATCTGTATCTCTAAAGAAGGTATGGAACCATAATATTTAATTCTCAAGTAGAATGGTCAATAATTAGATGTTCATTAGCTCTTACTTCTTCTTCTTTTCATAATAAATGATGGAAATGAACTTGTATATATAGGTGGATTTGACCCTTGACCCTTCTAAAAATCTTGGTCGATAGGGTTAACCTACTTGACCAAACTTAATTTTGTATAACTATTCACTAGGTCATGAGCTAGGTTGGCCAAAGGCCAAACAAATTCTTAAGTGAAAATAACCCAAAATTGTATAAGATCAACCTAGTCGACCTAGCATAACTAATTGATAAAAAAAGGGATTGAGGTGAGGAAAAGGAAGATAAAATGTAACAAGTGACTGGAAAGGGTACAAAAAAGAAGAAAAATCTTAGGGGTAATGTATTTATGAGATAAGTTTGTAGATAACAAGTGTAAAAAGGGATAAAAATCTGTTGAGGCACCAGGGGTCTACCCACCCCTTTTTTAGTGTACCCCTTAAGGCATGCACTCAAAGAGATTGAGACTTGATAGGTTCCTACAAGATACAAAGTGTCATTAATCAATAAAAGTTTGAAAATATTATATGTATATATATGCCCCACTTTAATCTCATTACATGTCATGTGAGTACAACATGAGATGGTGTTGTGGGAATATAACATGATAAAATATAATGATGATGCTAAGTAATATGAAGTTAGGACAAAATAAGATAAATGTAAGGATATAATTGAAAAATACATACCTTTACTTATCTTAATGTTGTAGATAAAAAATTAGACTGCAAGATAAGTGAAGGTGTCTAAATGTGAAGAACATTAGGTGAACCTATAGAAGTTAGTGCAATAAATAGCCAAAAATCAATTTTTTTGGGATATAGGCATATAATAGTGTAAAAGATTCTCTACATCATCATGATTATAGAACATTTTACAATTTGAAAAATGGATGAGCATAAATAAAGATATAGGTAAAATAAGGAATCTAATGGAAAAGATTTGAAAGACTAAGATTTTTTAAAAGTGATTATAAATGGGTTGAAATGGAAGTCACTTGGTATTTTTGACTTGTGAAGGAGAGAAAAAGATCTTTGATAGACAAAACAAGCTATAATGGTGAGGAGACAAAAGGATAGATGAGAAGGAGCTCCAGTGGTGATAGTGGGTGCACTACAGGTAGGCAACGAAGAATCTTAATCTAGTTTTTGAATATTTTAATGATTTTGAGTGTATTTTAGCAATTTGTAATGTAAATTATTTTTAGATATTAAATTGAACTCAAACAAGATGCTAAGGGTAGGAAAAACCATTTATGGAAATGGGTTGGAAGGGTTTGGGGAAATAACTATCAGAAGACATTTATTTCATAAAATGTAAGGGGTCAATAGGGAAAAATAACTAGGTTGACCTAGTCGACCTAGTAGGCTAAAATGTGTCAAAATCCACACTGATAACCTAGTAGGTATGTGTTGACATAGTATATTTTATAGACTATTGACCTAGTACATTGCTGCTAACCTAGTATAAAAAGTCACTGTGACAACTCAACATTAAGAGGGGAAAAATAGAGGGGTTACCTTAGATTTTTAAGTCAACCAAGTCAAAATAGGGAAGTTTTGGTCAAACTAGTGTTTGAGCAAGAAACTAGAATAGTACAAAAATGCATGCAAAAGGCCAAAAGAGTGTTAGAATGGTCCAGAATGATTGATTGAGGGCTAAAAGGGCCAAATAGGCTAAAAATAGGCCAAGTTCATTAAAAATGAATAAATGAAATCAATTAGGGTTATTTTTGTATTTGAAAAGAATGTATTTTGATTATGAATGACATGGAAGACATAATACATCTTTTGTTATTTATTGGTTATAGGGGTGGCCTAGATTATAGTGTTTAGTCAATGTATCATGGCTTCATAACATATTAGAGTGATTATCAATAGAGGATAGAACTAGATTGACTAATTTAGGTTTATGAGGTATCATGAAGATGTGTAGGATACCATTTGGTTCCAATTTGATAGTCATGTTCTTGGGATGTTGGGAATGATTAACTAACACCTTTAAGTGGGTGGTAGAGTGGGATACCATAGAGGTGGGCATCACCTTGGAGGATGTTCATGTCATACGAGGACTACCCATAATAGGGACACACATAGTCATAAGAGTACCTAATAGTGATGAGGAGAGGATAGCCTTAGCATATGAGAAACATGATTGAAGATGATACACCCTGGATTGAGGGTGAATATGTTTGATGTATATAAATTATAGATTATAAATATCTAAAATGCTTTGAAAGGACTTGTGATAACACAAGTGATATGCCATAAGTTGGATGGTAAGGTACCACTATTTATGATAGCCTTGAGCTGGATGATATTAAATCAGAGGGTGTTATTTGATTTAGGATCTATCATCTACGTACAAATCATGCATGACATGCATGGGATGTTGTCTAGAGGGTAAAAATTAGTGGGACTAATCATATTATTGATGACATGGATATATGAGAGGTTACCCATGTATCAGTTGGTTAGGTTACCCCAAGTTATTGATAATAGGTTACCTTAGGTTCCGAGATGGAGATGGGGCTAGTTATCATGCTCATGCCCCAAAGATGGGGCTAAATATCATGGTCATGCCCCATGTGCCAATGTTATGGATGGTGAGATGGGTAGATATTATATGGTATTTATATGGGTACATCACTATGATATGTCCTAGCTGGGAGATAGTGACACTAGCTTTGGCACTGATAGAGGTGACATGGAACTATACCTAATGGATGGAGTCACACATGATGGCATGATTACTAGGACATATGGGATTGCCTCACTTAGTGGTATTTATATATACTGCCATGTTTTGGGCCTAGCATGTGTGATAGATACAAGTGAGGGGAGAACTATGTCCACTAGTTCCTAGGCTAATACTTATGCCACATCATGAGATACCATAGATTGGTTGAGCATCATAGTTAGCAGAGTAAGAGAAGATGGATGTAGAGGTAGGAGTATTAGAGATACCGCTACTAGCTTCATAGTAGGAGGAATAATGACCATCATGGACACGATGTAAATGGAGGTAGCAGAAGTAGGATAGAGCATAGACTATCACAATCTCATATGACCTATAGGTGGGCCAAAGCAAAGTTGGATGATATAGAGACCATCTAGGCATATGCTGAAATAGGCATAAGTGGTGACCCTAGGGTTTGGTTTTAGATGGTGACCAACATAGGAGGTTCTCAAAGGATGTGAAGATGGGAAGACCATGGTCATCATTCATGAAGATGGAGAGACTAGAGTAGTTGACACATAGATAAGTAATAAGAAATGGTTAAATTTTACTTAAGCTATTTGAAAATAGACTAGAGATAGATATATTTTGAGATATATGAGTGATCTAATATCTATCTAGTGTGATTTTGGTAGGTGTTTTAGATGATGAGGAGAATAAATGGGGTCCCTAGTTAGGGTAGAAGTTCATGATATCCTAGATGAGGTGAAGATGTCATATAACCCTTTTACACTAAGGGATCTTAGGGTACCATCTACCCCATCTCAGGAAAGCTAGTTTAGACTAGATGGAGAGGTCATGATAAAGTTGTGAGTGCATAGAGAGGGGATGCATTCACCAACATAGATGGGTCTAAGAAATGTGCATACATTACAAGATGTAGCTAAGGAGAAATATTGCATCTAGCGACTGTGACATAGATGGGATAGGCATAAGCCTAGGAGATAGTGAATATAGTGACCTAGACCCATATGACACAAGTATAGGCTTATGTGGCTCATCTATAAGGGTAGGTATCAATATTGAGATCTCAAATATCCTCTTTATATCATTATATTTAGAGGGGTTATACCGAGGCATCTATAAACAACATGGTCAGGTCATGAGACTAGTAGGATGGGGTCTAACCATAGAACTAGAGCTTTGTATATGGTTATATTATTGTATTAAAGCTCATGATGTATATAGAGATGTCTAATTTTGGGATTCGTATGTTGATTATATGTGTTATCATTATGGTTGTGGTTGTTGATGCTTGGATATATTTTATTATAGAGCATATAGTTAGATGTTGTTGTATATGCTATAGGGAATCTATGAGACATGGTTTTTTTCCTAGCATTATGTAGAACACATGCATTGTTAAAAAGTAAAAGGAAAAAATGACTTGGTAAAATATAATCAATCAAAAATATGTACTAGACACTATTTCAAGTTGGTAAATGTGTAATAACAAGAAAATGACTAAGTATAAAGAACCAAATAGTGGTAAACAAGATGGTAATTTTTTAAAAAAAATCAAGAGAAAGATTTGGCACTAAATTAAAACAAGTAAGATCACACTAAATCATGTTGTAAAGTATGAAAATAATGTAATAAAGTGGAAAACACATGAAAAAACAAATGGTATAAAAACAAATCAATTAATTCATTCAATCATACTAAATAATGTTTGAGAAGTATAAGAGAAAAATGAAATTGGAAAAAATTGGTCTTAAATTTATCACACAAATTCAAGCTAAGAAGTATGAGAAATTTAAGAAGTGGTTGGATTCTTACATGAAATAAAAAAATAATAAGATAAAAAAAGTGAAAGATAAATTAAGTAAGCATAAAACATACTAAATCAAGATGAGAAGCATGTCAATGGTGTGTAACTTCATAATTGGTCACATCTTATCTCATATTTGACACATGTAATTTTGATTGTGACTTAGATTATTGGAAAATTTTGTGAGGAAGACCAAGTCTTATTTATGGTCTTACACTATAACTCACAAAGGGAACACCAATGAGGTGGAATAAATGTGAAAATTAGGAAATAAAGGATGTAGGTAATAGGAATGTTAAATTATGGTAATTTGTGAGGAAGGCTAGGTTTTATCCATGGTCTTATAATACAACTCATAAATGGAATCCTTATGGGAGTGATCAGTGAAAACAAAAAATGTTTCTCAAAAGGAAATATGAGGAATGTAGGGAGTGAAATAGGAAATGTAAAAATAATAATTGAGGTGTATTATGAGAAGACCTTAGGAGATAAGAGGCATACTAAGGACATGAAAAGACACTAAGTGACTAGTGACCATCAATGTACAAAGGAAACCTGTTCATTATAGACACAAAGATTTGTAGGCAAATAAGCATGCTACTAAGATCAAATCACAAAGGTAGATTGGTAAAATAAAATTAAAATGGACCTACCTTACCATGATGTGTTCCCCATTCCTCAAGACCCCTTACAGAGCTATCGGTCTATTAAAAAAGTAGGTAGCACTAAATTTTTTTTACTCTCCTTTTCTAATCTACTATCCTATTGTACCCCAATGGACCTTGGCTTTACCATGAGGCCAAATGTGGAGTTTGATATTTTACTATAATAAGGATATGTGCTTTGAATCACATATTTTAGTGTGATTTGAATTTTAAGAATTTTGAATTTTTTTGCCTTTTATATCATTGCTTTTGTTAATTGATTTGGCTTTTGAATGTTTTAAAGGATTTTTAAGATTCCTCCTCTCTATGGATTTTGATTTTGAATGTTTTTAAGATTACATAATTTTAATATTATTGATACACATGAATGAGTTATAAGCTTAGGCTAAAAGAAGCTAAGTAAATAAAGACAAGACTAACTAGGACACTTAGGCTTGATAATAAACCATCATGTTATATTGAGTCTGAATCGTGTATATGCTTAGTTTGTGAAAAGAGAATAAAGGAAATAAAGGAGATATAAAGTGGATTAGTGAAAGGAGATTAGTTATTTTCTAACTGATCACATGGTAAATAAGGAATAACTAAAAGGAACTAGGTTTGTATAACCAAGTCATAATGACAATTATTCATGAAAAATAGAGATAAGAAATCCAACAATTATGAAGGAAAAAAAAGGTAATTTGTAAGAAATAAAATCAATAAGAAAAAATAAATAAATTATAAAGAATACATCCATAAGAAAACATAAATGATAACATAAGTAATATTTAAAGTGTAAAAAGTAAAGTCACCATGTAAGATAAATATGAATTTGACACAATGTCAAATGATATAACAAATAAATAAAGATAAAATTGGAGAACACATCAAATAAAAATGAAAATTTAATAACACCATATATGTGTTCATAAATATTGATATAGTTTCCAACACACATTATCCAAAACATCTGATTAGTCTCTATGAAGCTGGACATGAACTACTGCTAATGTCTCGTTTATCTTCAGTGAGAACTAGTAAAATACTTTTCATCTAATCTCCTCAATAAAAAGGTAGGAATGACTGATAGGTCATGTTGAGGAGGGATATCAATCAAGGGATTATTAGAAGGATTTATGGGATTAGACTCTATGGGAGCTGCAAGAATTACTAGTGGGAAAGGACCCATAGGTGGAGAAGGATCTAAAGGTGAGTGAAGGTCCACAGGTGAAGGATTCATAGGAGGAGGAATATAAGATGGTGAAGGGACCACAAAAGGGGATGAAATCACTAGAGGTGAAACCATGAGATAATAAGGGGAGCCTTCTTACGAGAATGACATGTGGGATGAATAGTATAAGGTCAAGGAATAATTATAAGGTGATCTTTAAGATGTTGTTGAAGGATACAAAAATGATTAGTGTGATGGGTGCCACATTGGTGCTAAAGATAATATACCTCTCCATACTTAGGAATATATTTAGGCAATACCTTCAGGGGAGATATGGCCTTATCTAATGACTAAGGGGTAGAAGGATGTAAATTATCAATATATTATAGTACCTTATGATAATGTGTGGAATAATGGCCATCTATGTTATGGAAGCAATAGGTACACCTGTGAGTAGGCTTAGTAAAAGTACTCATAGGAGGAGGTGTAACAATAATATAAGGACGTTGGGAAGGCTCATTGGCCCATTTTGTGGGAAATGGAGCCATCTAAGGTAAAGTAATCAAACCATCACCAAGAGAAGGTGATGGTGGGGAAGGAACTAGATTAGGCTCAATAAAAGGAGTAATAGGATCAGAAGTAGGGATAGACTCAACAATAATGAGAGAAAAAAGGGCTCAACTATAGTGGGAGAAAGAATGGACTCAACTATAGTAGTGTAAGGAATGGAATCTAATGTGGGAGGTACTAAAGGAGTGCCTGAGCATACTCCTATAAGGTTTTTAAGAAGATAGAGGTGTTAGAACAATCTATACCCTATCATAAAGAGGAACGATTCTAAAATTAGGAACTATAAATAATGGAATAAGGGAAGAATTAAAAAAATACTAAATTAAAGAAGAATGATAATGGATAATCTTAGCATCACAAGCCTGAACAAGACCACCTAGGAATGAATCATATAAGGTGTAACCATCATCATAGTCAGGTGTGTGAAGATCAATGACACATGTAAGGATAAATTTATCATCCAATGAGGTGTGATGAATGGAATATTGAGTCTTAGTGAAGATAATGAGGATGTCATCATAGGGAGGTTTACAAGAATGAGGCTGTAATGAAGTAAGAAGATAAGAAATGAGATGAGGTGAGAGATCATAAGTTTTAATCTTTAAATTGATCTCATTAGGGTCATCATTATCAAAATCTAAGAGGTTATGGGGAATATTCTTAATTATCTTAGGATTCTCACTATAACCTTTATTAGAATTAACAAGAAAGTTAAAATATTGAGACTCATGAAATAGAAAACTAGGCAAAGGTTCAAGAGTATGAATCTTTAAGACACCTTGGTCTTGAAATTGTTCAAAATTCCAAGGGTTAGTGTTACCCATAATCTTATAGGTGTCTCTTTTGTGAGGGAATTTAATGAATTGGTAGGAAAAAGAAGTAACTACTCTCATATGATGAGTCTACTTCCTACTAAGTAAGATGTTATAAGAGAGGAGAAAGTTAAATATCATCACCTTCACATGAACAATGATAGGTGAGATAGTAATGGGAAGCCACACATAACCTAAAGGAGGAATTTTCCTTCAATCATATCTTGGCATGTGTTGTGTGTGTATTTAAGATTGTATTTAGAATATCTAAGGGTTTTGATAAAATCAAGAGAGGCAACACATGTACTAGAACTCTCATCAATCAAGGCATACTTGACTTGGATATGTCTAATTTGGACACTAATGAATAAAGGAGGATCATCCACATGAAGAAAAATCTCATTAGGAATCATAGAAATAATATAAAATTTTAATGAAAAAGATGTGTCCATTATTTCATCAACATGGATGGACATCTCTTCACACTGTTGTAATATTCTATCTTTCGATCTAGATAAATTTGCTTTGCATCCTACTAGGGGAGGATGCAGGGTGTTAATTTTGAACAAGAATTGCATAAGATGTATTTGATGATGTAGAGAGGTCCTCATAATCTCAAAGAGTGGAATTTGGAATGGGAAATTAGTGATTTCCATGATGGGAACCCACTCATCATAACCCATGAGGAGATTGATATATATAGGTGTATAGTGATTAATAAGGTCCTCAGAAGGAGGATTCGAAGTGCATTAGAATTTGTGTTGATAATAAGGAGAAGATTTAGAATAAGGTTTAAAATTATGTTGAGAAGGTGAAGTAGTTAGTTTAGGTTAGTGTTGAGAATTGGTAAAATAAGTGTTGATAAAAGCTTTATTATCTTGAGTTTTAGGTAAAGAAGATGAAAGGAGATTACAAATATAATGGGAAGTGTTATCCATGGGAGGAGTTGGAAGTGGTTCATCAAAGGTTATAAGATCATCTTTCCCCAACTCATTTAAGTGAGTTATAGAAGAATCCTATATAACATGGAATGTTTAGGAAAATGGAGGAATGTATATAGGATGAGGATCAATAAAATAAACCACCCTTCACATATTAGTCATCTTAACCACATTATCTTTAGAAGTGGGGTCAACAAGACTTTCTACATTGTTGGTCAAAGGGGTGGGTTTATCTCAGGTATCTTGATGAGGTTGATGATTAAGAAGAGGGAATTTATATATATCCAAATGATCATTATCTTGATTCAAGGCTTGAGATTTAGAATGTGTTTCATGAGCCTTAAAAGCAATGTCATGGGATTGTTGATGTTTTTGAATGATAGAGTCATGATCAAAATTAGGACCAAGAAGAAAATCCATAGCTAAAGTATGAATCTACCTACAAGTCTCATGAGAATGAGCTCAAATAGCTTAAAACCAACAAAACTTGTAAAGATCATACCAATATTTCATAGGATGAGTGGGATCTAGTTCTCATAGTAGAGGCTTAGGTAGATGCTTAAGTAATTTAGCTAAGGATAAGGGTTTGTGAACATTAATGTTATTAGGTGAAGATAAATGAGGATTGGTATAATGTTGAGAAAAGGGAGTTGGTTTTGAAGATTGGTTAGGAACAACATCTTCAATAGTGTGAATGGTGTCATAAGAGTTTGTGACACCATTATTGGTAGCATTATAATTTTTATTCTTTAGTAAGATGTGAGGAAATACAAAAGGTTAGGGTGGATCAAATTGATGCATAAGTAAATATTAACATTTAACTTGATCAATATCCTCTTCCAAAGTATGTGGAGAGATACTGTGGACATACTATTGTAACTTAGGAAAAATAACATTGGTAAAGAGATGGAAAAGTTTATCATCAACCATGTTATGTTCACATTTGTTGGACAATGTTTTCCACCTTTTAATGAAAGCTTGGGTAGTTTTATTTTCAATATTTTTACAATTTATAGAGTGGGCCAAAGTGTTTTCAAGGATATCACTAGTTCAGAACTCTTGGACTAAAGCATCCACTAAATCTTCCAAACTAGTAATATAATGAGTTTTAAGTTGGGTGTACCAATCGAAAGCATCACCTAGGAGGGGTTTTTTTAGGAGCTTGGTAGTGGCAAAGGCGTTCAATTTTACCCAATATTTATAAATATTTACAAATGTTTTTAGATGAAGGGTTGGATCAGTTGATCCATTATAATAAATGGTAGGGGTGATACCTCCTATATCAATACTAGTAATTAGAGTGGTAAGAGGCTCATTTTGGAGATGCTTAATGGTTTTGTTGACCAAAAGAGGTTAAGGGATGATATTTCCATGGGAATATTGAAGAGGAGGTGGGGGGAAATTTTGATTTTGTGTGCCCCAAGACATTTGTTAAGGATGAATTTGAAGATAGAGAAGGTGATTTTGCATTCTCATCATTTGATTTGTATTATGAGCTTGAAAAATATTCATTTAATTATGTGTTTGTAACAAAATTTAATGGGTTTGATTAGTATTTTTATCATTATTTGAAGCATTACAGTTGGTATTAGTGGCTTGGGTACCACTATTAGTGTTGGTAGGATCTCGAGAGGAATTGTTAGAATGTGAAGCACTAGTGACAAAATTTGCTTATGTGGCAAAAAATGGACTAGTGAAAGGATGAGAAGAGGAAACACTAGAAACGTGATTAACTTGGGTATAAAATGATACACTATTATAAGTATTGAGAAGAGTGGCTCTTAAAAGAGGTCCATTAGATATATAACCTACCATGTTAGTGGATATACTAGGCATGGATGTAGAAGAAGTTAAAGAAGAGGTCATGGTATGAGAAGGGGTCATAATCGAAGGAAAAGGATAAGAATAAAAGAAGGTAGTACCCAAAAATCCATTTCAGAATGTAGGAGAAGTTGAATGAGGCTCTTCAACTTGACAACTAATCAAGAGATGGTAAATGGTAGAAATATCTTTTATTAATGTTGAGTGAATTCAGAGATAAAGAAGAGAATTTCAAGGGTATAATATAATTTGGGTTGATCTTCTAGTGAGAATATAGGATAATGTTGTGAAGAGGAATGAGGAGGGATCCCATAGTTCATTGTGCAAGTGGATATATGAAAATTAGTCTCATCTAAGAGATGATCCCTACTCTACTTATGGGAGACCCTATGAAGGTTGATAAGACTCATCATGTATATTGAATTCAACTCAATTTTATCTTTAAATAGAAATTTCATGATGAAGGAGAAAAACTAAACCAATCAAGAGAGATGTAAAAATAGGGAAATAGGAAGTGACAATAAATTGCACAGAGTTGACTAGGTCGACCTAGCATAAAAAAGAGGGATAAAAACTATATATAATCGATTGGGTCAACCTAGCACAATAGATAGAGGTTGAAAAAGTGTACAGGGTCGACTAGGTTAACCTAATACACCACTGTAATAGACTATGTTGATAGAAATGATTATTCACTAAGACAAGAAAGACTTTATATGTACTTAGGAAAGTAAGAAATGAAAGGAAACATAATTAATTGGATTAATGAGGTTGATCCAACTGAGGTGCATAACATAAAACCTTGCATCGATGCTAGCTAATGCAAGTTTTTGAAATACAACATACAATTTAGCAAAGAGAGAGCAATCAACTTGGAAAGTAAAAGGTAACTAAGTGGTCAACATAAATGTTGTTACATTATTCGAGTATAATTTTAGATGTAATAGGAAGTTGTCCATAATTAACGAAGTATAAATCAATATAAGTATATTCTTAGGACATTTGGGCTCAAAGGGATCTATATTGGCAATGGTATAGGCTTAGTATTGGGGCCTCCCCCCTCACTTCACACATCATAGTGATAAGGGTGTTGGGTGGTTAGCCAAAATATACCATTAACCATGTGTTTATACTTAGCTAGAAAACCAAGTTGGCTTCTCCCTTGGTGATGAGATCCAAGTAAGTTGGCCTTGGGTAGACAATTGTTAAATTACTTTTTAAGATTTTGTGATTTGGTAGTGTGTGCATAAAAGAGAAAACAATGAAACTAAATGGTATAATGAATACCACCTAATTAGACTATGTGATCTATTCTAATCATGCAAACAACAAAAAATGAAAGTGTGAGCTAATTACTAGCATATAAGGGTTAATTACAACTTTGAAACACAATAAAGTGTTGATTTAGTCAATAGTGCATGCCTAGATTATAGAACAAAGTTGATAGTGTCACCTATGTACTATGGAAGATTTTTTTTTTAAATTAAGCTATGTTGATAGAGTTTACTTACAAAAAATACATAACTACATTGAAAGGGTTGACCTAGTTGACTATATAGTGGTAGTTTCAAAGACTACAAACTATGAAAATAAAATTGTAATGAATGCTAGAAATGACATAGAAGGACAGAAAAGAACCTTGTCAGGTTAGAGGATGCAGAGAATAATGAGATTGATTTTGAAGAACCTTGATTTATATTTTTAAATTATATTATGTCCACTGTGTTAACCAAGCTTTGAAAAAACTTATTGTTGATAGCTTGAAAATGTACTGAGTCAAATAGGTCAACCTAGTAGTTTGAATTGGATGTATGAAAGTGTATATGGTCGAATAGGTCAAGCTAGTAGTCTGAACTAGAGGTCAAAAAAACATACACAAACAAAATAGAGTCATTTTGATGTGACTATGTGTTAAACCTAGGCATAAAAGTTAGTATTATGTTGATATACTTGACCCAACATTGTAAATATATGAAAAATAAAATGATGAAATAAGTGAAGAAAAAAATTGAAAAGGTTAGATTCATGTTAGGTTCACCAGAATGTATGCAATCATAAATGCATCATGTCTATAAATCAATCCTAATTTAAAGAAGATAGATCATACCATACACTTCTAATTGGAGATAATTCTTTTAATCATGAACATGACCAATATGGGGATCCACTAGACCTTATTAGGAGATATCTTACCATAATACACCATACTAAGGAGGGTTCCAAAGCCTATAGTCTAACATAATCGTGTAATAACCCTAAGGGGGTCTTGAGTTTTAATATTTCACGTAAACTAATACAAATTTAATTAAATCTAATCTAATGCTCACCAAAGCTTATGGCACAAAGTGGGGTTTAGAAATAACAAAACTAACCATGCATAAAAGACCTATACTCATGTCAATGTATACAAAATCATAATACATGGAAGATAAACACAAATGCATATCTATCTACTCTTACAAAGGAGAAACAAAGTTAGGAATACTTACCATTGAAGATGAACCCATTGATCCTCAATCTCTCCCTTGTCTAAGGTGCTTTCTAAGAGGCTGTTATGGTATGTAAGCATGACAAAGAAAAATTAGCTCTAGGCTACACAACCTATTAATGCATCCAAATACTTCTCTATAAGACAAAATACATATTTCTAAATAAATTATGGAACCCTAAGATTTTATTCTCAAGTAGAATGGTCAATAAGTATATGTTCATTATCTCTTACTTCTTCTCATAATAAATGATGGAGATAAAATTATATATATAGGTAGATTTGACCCTTGACCCATCTAAAAATCTTGACTAATAGGGTCAACCCAATTGACTTAGCATAATTTCAAAAAATTATTCACTATGTCATGAGCTAAGTTGGCCAAAGGCCAAACTAATTCCTAAGTGAAAATAACCCAAAACTATATAGGGTTGACCTAGTCAACCTAGCATAGTCGACTGGCAAAAAATAGATTAAGGTGAGGAAAAAGAGGATAAATTGAAACAAGTGATTGGAAAGGCTATAATAGAGAAGAACAAGCTCAGGGGTAATTTTTTTAGGAGATAAGTGTGTAGATAACAAGTAGAAAAAGGGACAACAATCTTTTGAAGCACCAATGGTTTGCCCACCCCTATTTTGGTGTACTCCTGAAGGCATACACATGAAGAGATTGAGACTTGATGGGTTATTGAAAGATACAAAGTATTTATAATCAATAAAAATTTGAAAATATTATGTGTATACATGGAGATTAAATAGAACATCTTCCTAGCTCAATGGAACATCTTTAGAACTATTTATGCAAATCTTCAAAGCTCGACTAAGAATCTTCATAGCTCACTATTTTCTATGCCAAGTCTTCAAAACTATTTAAAAAAGGTGTTTCCAAAATTTTGATGACTTATCAAGCCTTCAAATTCTATCTTAGTAGAGAGATATTAGGTTACCTAGCTTCCATGTCATATCAGGCATACAAGCTCATACCTTCTCAATACACCACAAGGATCAAACACTTGAAAACTTACCTTGATTATCCTTCACTATAGCAACAACAATATTGACATAAGCCTTTTAATAATAAAGACAACACTAATAAATAACTTGGACCATTGATAATCTTTGACAACCTCATGATGAATCCTTAATTATCTTTGCTTACCTAGACATCAACCTTCACTCATGTATACCTCAAAGACCACTCACCAGGAATCTTTACCAAATGCATCTTATACTTTAATGACAACATAAGTTGACATTAGTAACATTGGATTTACATCAATGATAACATTATGCCAAAAAAAAAACCTTTTTCATTGATGGCAAAACACATTATAGTCTAATTAATCTCTTTTCCCCCAAACTAATATTTCTCTAAGAACTTTTCTCCCCCTTTGACATTAATGACAAAGGATAATACACACTACAATTCCTCAATCCATTTATTCTCTTTCTTTGGTAATTATTCTAAAAAAATAAAAAATAACATAAACCTACCAATCTCCCCCTTAGGTCAAGCATAGTATTTAAATGAAATCTGATCACAAGACCATACATCTTGTCCTTAACATGACTATTATGACTCAAAATCACTAGGCTATTCCATTTGTTCTTATCTATCAAACATCTTGAAATGTACTCAAGTATATAATATTGCTTACCTTTATTTATGTATCTTGATGCCACAAAGATAAATGATATCCTACTTAATTTTATGTTAAATATTCATAAACATCCAACTTGTATACACGATTCTGTATATCTTCTCTATACTACACACATGTTCTCAAATCTCATGAATTATCTAATTATCTCCCCCTAAAATGATGATATCTATTCTTAGAACTTCATTTATATTTTATTAGACATTAAACCTTTGTTTACACCATAAGGACTCTTTCCATGATCCTCTTGTCTCCTTACACCATATCTGGTCCATGACAACTCTTCTTGTATTAGTTCACTACTCATTAGGTTTGTAAAACACCTAATTCACTATCTACCAAACTTATATCTTAGTTGATCACCTTCACATCACATAACTATGGCATATTGAGCATATATACCTATGATAAATGACCCAAAGGTCATATTCAAACACTTTAAGAAATCACACTCAATGCCTATGAGCATAAAACATCTATGAAATCAATACTTGTCCACCATGCCTATTAGGTCTATCTGCAATCAAAGATATCATTCCAATAGAATAATCCAGTCCTTCATGCTAGAGTAGAGATTAATCATTTCATGTCCATATGGTATCTCAAATTTTCTTCTTGCTTCAATCTTTCTCCTTCATATTTCTCAAGCCACCATGGCATAAACCTCATCATGATAACTCTTTCATGCACTTAATCATTGCTACTTGTACTTTTCCAAATGTCTCTATTTACCTTTGATATCTAAATTATACAAGATTCATCTTAACAATATGCTCCTTGACATAAATTATTGATTACTACTAAAGAGAGAATAAAATGCTCAAAAAACTCACCTTGAAGATATCACTCATATCATTGCTCTCATACTTCTGCCATGTCATGACAAGACTCAAGCCTCCAATGCACCTGAACACATTAACATATTAACCTATGCCTTCCATAATAATACCACTTATGATAACTATTATCAATGGAATACTTTTATGTGCATTGACATAAATTAATACCCACTGAAATGACCTTGTTCTTACCTAGACAATAGTCTCAAAAAAACTAATTGAAAAAGAAATATCATACGTATCTACACAACCATGCTCCAACACAGATCAATCATAAATATAACCATATACCAAGAAATTCCCTATTAACATGACAAAAGATTAAACTTATAGATTATAATTAATAACATTAAAAATATCTTCATACCATACAACACCTCTCGAAGCTCAACAAGCATCTACCATGCTTCCACTTACTAATGAGTGCCTCTATGAATCCTAATAGAGTCATTCCTTCCATAGGGAACTAGAACAACACAAATTCAAGAGATTCTTAGATATTAATACTCTCACAAGACTAAATTTTTTTAATGTCCTTTTATACTTGATTGACAACTTATATTTGGCCTTTGACTTAGCTTCTACATAACCTTCTGAGTTGGAAAAGAATAATCTTGACATTATTTCAAATATGACTTATGTTCTATAGTATCAAACAACCCACCATGGTTTATGAGTTAATCATGACTCACCTTATCATCCTTCTTATTCTCAATCAAATATATGATTATCATAATTATTTGGTAGACCATCATTACTATCATGATAAACACTATCATCATCACAATCCAAGTTTGTGCTTCTTAGGATCACCTTTAGGCTATTTAGCCTATCTAAAAGGACCCAATCTAATACCAATTTTTGAAATAAATTCACTAAGATGGGGGGGTGAATTAATGTTCTTAATACTCTTTTACTTTCACTCAATCATTCATTAATTAACATTCATCAATTAATATCAACCTAATGTACAAAATCATGAAGAAATCATTAATCAACCAAATCAATGCATAAACAACCAGAACACATCATATAAGTGGGAAACCCTCATGGGGGATAAAACCCAATAAAAAAAGCTTGGACAAATAATTATATAAATAAATGAATCATTATTTATCTGAGAATTATCCTAGCAAGGATAACTAACCCCTAATTCATCAAGCACCCACTTGGCTTTAGCAAACACCAACTTTATAGGAGGCACCAACCCTCTTATTGATCAATCACCCACTTAATCAACACTTATGATGACTCAAAACCCACTCAGCCATAAATGATTTGTTCCCATTTTACTTGATGCTTATCAACAACTAATGATGGTCTTCTTCTACTCTCTTTCTTTCTGATGCTCTCTATGACATCAATGTCATACTCAAATTTCTATCTACTCTCTTTGCACATTAGCTACCTCATCATGGACTTGTCAACATATTTAGGTCTCTAATACACCTCTAATAATCTATGAAAACATCATATACTTATCCTATGATCCTTTCCTCAATAATTTTATCTTAATCACAATATGCCCTCATGGTCTTCTCCTCGACACTCATGATCACATTCAAAACTACCTCTCACCCAAGCAAATATATCATTACTCAATAAGCCCTCTAGCACCTTGATTAGTTTACATAGGCACTAATAATCATATGAGAAACTCCTATTATATATTCATGATACCGTTATAATGGTCCACATGACCTCTTATTTCTCCTCTTTGTGTTCTTTTATTCACTTGCACACATACTTAACTAACACACATAAATAGGCCTAATTAGCCTTTTTTTATACAAGTCACTTTATCTCACACACCTTGGTCAACCATGAAAACTTAAATAATTTTATTACCTTTAATATATGTCATATGACACATTATAATAATGAATCAAACAATACATCAGATCGATGATAACTTAATAGGCTACATTCCTTCTTTAGGTCTCATGGATACCTATTAGGCCTTCTTAGTCACATGTTACACTTGGCCTTCCATGGAACACTTAAAAAATTATAATACATTAGGAAAACTTCAAATTAAAATAAAATATAGCTTATAAAACTTTAATTTATGTCCATGACACCTTTTATGTCCAACCACCACTTGAGCCTCTTCTCAAAACACTGTTCATTCTAGGCTTATGCATACACAAAAAATATATTTTGAAAAACTAAAAAAAAATTAATTTTGAAAAAAATGGAAAAAATAACATATAAAAAATACTCATGATCTCTGGGTCATCACAAAATTCATTATATTATTCAAATCAAGGTATACAGGCTTAAACTCTTCTTTGTAAGTAGTCCACTGAGAACTGCCAACTAGCCTTAAAACATAGTCATGAAAACTTGATATTAAAAACCTAAAATAATAATTTATATGAACTTTGACACGTTACATATATTATTTTTAATATGTATATCATTTTTAAGTATAAATATCACAAGGTATTATGACAAATATTAGTCTTACAAACCAATCTTTTGTCTTTAATATACATAGTCAAATCTGAACTAATCAACCCATTTTAGATTTACCATTTTAATCACTTTCACTGACTTACAAGATTATAAAAATAATTTATAGATATCATATGTACCAATAAACATCATTATATTCATTATATATATCAAATCATGGCATAGAGTCTCAAACCCATTGCTACAACTTGCTTACCTAGATCTGCCAGTTTACCTTCAAACACAGTCATGGTGATAATGACCTTCAAGAACTATGTAGACACTTTATGATAATTAAAATTCATGTGTGTGATATTATAATATCATTATACCAGTATAATATAGATATATAACATGGTCATTTGGAAATATTGGTCTTGTAGACCAATCTTTTGAACTTATACCTTCACTATCTCATCTTCACTAGACAAGTCAACTTGTGATCAAAATTTTCTTCATATCCATTAAACTTAAAGGAATATATATAACATGGAAATATATTATTTGTATTTTAAAACTTATCCATTAACTTTTACTTATCTCTAATCCATGATAACACAACCGTAATCACCTTCTCACTCCTACCTAATTTTTTCACTATCTGCACTATTAGGTCTAGTAGCGACTGGTCAACTTGTATGACTAGTTTAACATAATTTAGGGATATAAAATTATTACAAACCACCATGGAAAAAAACTAAAAGTATAAAACTTTGTCCTCCAATTATTTTCATACTTTGACTTGTCAACTCTATCTACTACAATAATTTTTTGAGAAACAAGGTCTTTCCTATAGGGTCCACTCACTCTCCTGACAAAAAAATCACACATGGAGATGATTGAGAGAGTTTAATTCATGATAAAATAAAATAAAAATACATTTTGAGCACTTTATAACAATTTATTTCATATTAGGTCACTATGAGGGTTCTTTGAGGGTTTAAATCATCTTATAATCTTAATGATCATTAATAAAGATTAGCCCCTTATTTTAGAAAATAATGCTTGTAAATTTTATCTAGGAACCTTCCCCATCTATCATGAATATATTAGTTTCTCATGCATAGGTTACACATACCAATGAACACTTGAAGTTCATCTCAGGTTGACAACCCTTTATTTTGTGCAGTCAAGAAACCTAAACACCAATTTCATGCCTTTTATTGTAAAATTTGACATTAAAATCTATAAACACACCTAAAACAACATGAAATACTTTTTAAAACACTCACCTATCCATAATTTTCTTGGAAAGTGATCTTAATACCCCATATGGCCACCATCTCTCTCTTTACTCTCTAGGCCTTTGACTTACAAGTCATAATAAGTCTTGAAGTTGACCTTCTAGCCATTGTCCAAGAATTCCAAAACATCATGTAAAAATTAAAAAAACCTATCTAATTATCAAACACTATCAAGTACACTCCATATGTGTTATCAATAACTCATGTTGATTCATTAGGCCAAATAGGGTCTAGAGGTGGTCTAGTTGCATACTAGGTTTGTAGGTCTTACCCATGTATGCTTACCTTAAGACTCACTTGCATGTTCTAAAGACTAATACTCATGCTTGAATAAACTCATGAATCCTCTTATACCTCTTTGCATTCATCTCACTAGGACACCAAGCTCATGCCTTCTCATAAGGTTTGTTTATGCAATGACCAATGTCATGACTAGACTTCTCAAGCACTTGAAGTTTGACAACTAACCTTGAAACACTTCTTGATGATTATAATTCTTGCTCATATGCATTTCATGTTACTTAGACAATATCTTTAGAGCATGACTGGATATGTCTTTGGAGCTTTGTTAAAACATCTTTAGAGATACTTGGTAGATCTTTATAGCTTTAATATAACATCTTCATAGATCAACAAAGCATCTTTGAGATTACTTACATAAATATTTAAATATTGACTAAGGATATTTATAGATCACTATGTTCTATGCTGAGTCTTCAAAACTATTACCAAAAAGGTGTTACCAAAACTATTGATGACTTCTCAAGCCTTCAAATTATCTCTCAATAAAGATACATTAGGTTGCCTAGATTCCTTATCATATTAGGAAAAGAAGATCACACCTTCTCAATACACCACAAGGCTAAAAAATTTGAAAAATTACCTTGATTATCCATCACTAGATGAACACCAATATTGACACAAGACTTTCAACAACAAATATAACACTGAGTAACAACCTAACAAAATAAGAACTAATAGCATTGATCATCTTTGCCAACCTCATGTTTATTCTTTAACTATCCTCGCTTACCTGGACATCAACCTTCACTCATGCATACCTCAAAGGCCACTTACCATTCATCTTTACTAGATGCATTTTATACACCAATGCCAACACACTTTAACATTAATGACATCAGATTGACATCAATGATAACAATATGCCAACATGTGTGATGAACCATAGATGCATATGCTATTGACATATAACAGAGTCTATATATTTCAAGGTTAGTTTTAGAATTAGGGTTATGAGATTATAAGTAGATATATATTAATTATAACTACCAAAAATGTTAACTATACTAATACCGTAGGATCAATAAACCAAGAGATTTTGAGATAAACCAAAGATTAAAATGTTATTAGTTCTTATTTTGTTTTGATATTGAAAGATATTGAACTATGCCATTAAAAGATATTATAAACAAGGAGTTCAAAATGTAAAAAAATAATTGAGTGGAGATAATATTATAATTATAAATTTTCATAATGTAAAGTGAAGTTTAATTTTAGGCCAGCTAATAGAAACAAACAAAAAACAAGTAATTTAATCATAATCACCTAAAGAAAGAAGAGAAAACACCCACTAAACTAAGAAAAAAACATTAAGAACAAACTGAGAGAGTTAATCTACAGTATTATTATCCCTTTCTCAAGTACTAATGATCTATCTAAAATATCATCTATTGAATGGATAATAATGATTAACTCTTAAGCTTGTGGTCATTAAAACTTACTTAAAGTACATAAAATGGTACCTTCCATTAGTTTAATAAATATGAGAATGGATGAGTTATTTACATAAAACTAAATTATGATATTGATTTGCTTCTAAAATAATTAAGAATAAAATACCTTTTAGCTTAATCAAGAACAAACATGTAAGAGAATATATTTAAGGAAAAACATCATATAGGTGGGCATATCAAAAAAGAACTAATTATATACATCAACCATAAATTACAATAGCTTTTGAGACCAAAGAGATAATTTTATAATGATTTTTAAAAATATATTTTTAGGAAACATATATTTTACAAAATATAGAATTCAAAATATGAAAAATAATCAAGAAATCTAACTCACTTATCATTATTTATATAAAATTATATAATCATATAATAAATTTTTAAAGATATTATAATATATGTAGGAATAAATACCAAATATCTATATTTGATTTATTAAATTATTTGAGACCTTTTTTAGTAAATGAATAAAATGAATTAGATGATGTTTTAAAATAAGGATTACACTAATAAATTAAAACTCCTTTAATTTAAGAGAGAATTTTCTTAATATGGACTTAATGAAAATTAAAAAAGTTACCAAAAGGTTTATGGGAAAAGCATAGACAATTAAATCAATTACAATAGGACTAGTTAGAAAATAATTTCTCTGGAGGAACAAAGAAACATTAGTTGGAAAAATTAGCAGTCAAAGGAACTCAATAATTTTTGGATTCAGGATGAAACTCTCAAGTAAGTGATTATAAATAAAATTAATCTTTTAATTTTATATTTAAAACAAAAAGTGTGATTAAGCTTGTTGTAATTATGTGTAATGGTTCAACATAATATGTAAATATTTTAAAAATAGTGCTAATATGATTAGTCAATTATTATTTAGAGTGGATGGATGTCCAATATAAGAGATTTTTTAAGATGGAATTAATGAAAAATGATGAGTGTCTAGAGTTTTAGTAAAGGAATGATTATGCTAGCCAAGTCATCAAAATAGGATAATTTGGTAACCTCAGTCATGCAAGGAACTAGTTTATCGGCCATGTTAGTGAAATAGGATGAGACAAAATTTGAAGGGATTAAAGAATAGTGATATCAGCTGATTTCATTTTATGGGGAACATCAATATCTAACATAATTCTTGGAATAGCGAATCAACTGCATCAAGATGAAATTTTTAGACTAAGTGCTTATAAGAAAAATTAATTGCTTCAACTTGGTATACATAAAGGATGAGTGAGATTCTCATTACTCTATCCAATGGTTGAACATAACATGTAAATAATTTAAAATATAGTATAAATAGGATTATTAGATTCTCATTTATAGTGGGGGATACCAACTCTAGGATGTTTCTTAGGATGGATTATTTTCAAAAAGGATGAGTAAGATTTTTGTTATTTTGTGCATAACATGTAAATATTTGAAATATAGTGCAAATATTATTAGTATCTTCTCATTTAGAGTGGTTATCCACCCAATAGTGAAATAAGGAAGAGTAAGCTTGTAGTTACTTTTTGGAAGGGTTTGACATAACATGTAAATCTTTTCAAATATAGTGCAAGTATGATTGGTTACTTCTCATTTAAAATGGGTAGAGTCATACTCTAAGAGGTTTCTCAATATAAATTATTTTTGAATATAAAGGTTAAGGAATTATCTATAACAACATCAAAATATAACATAACTTGTATGTCATTTCAAATTGAGTGTAAATAGGATGAATAATTATGATTATTTTTACTATTCTTATGGTAATTCTCATTTAGATTCGATGGTCACCTAATAGACAAAATGTACTTAATTTATATAGATAACACAATAAATTTTATAAAAATTAAAATAAAGTTTAATTATTTAAAATAATCTTATATTAATACTTTACAATATTATAAGATTGAGATAATAGTATACATATAATTAATTATAGCATTCAATGTAAAATAATATAATATCGCATTATAATAATTATTATATAATTCTAACAATCAATATACTATTATATTTTAAAATAATGTAACATTTTAATATATATATATGTATATATATATATATGTATATGTATATGTATAAGTGTGTATATATATATGTATATGTATATGTGTGTGTATATATATATATATATATATATATATATATATACATATATACTGTGTGTGTGTGTGTGTGTGTGTACATATGTATATATATATGTATATATATATATATATGTATACATATATATATATATATATATATATATATATATATACATACATACATACACACACACACACACACACACACACACACACACACACACACACACACACACACACACACACACACACACACACACACACACACACACACACGTATACATATATATATATATATATATGTATATATACATATATATATATATATACATATATCTATATACATACATACATACATACATACATACATACATACATACATACATACATACATACATATGTATATATATATATATATATATATATATATTTATATATATATATATATTTGATTCTAAAATTAATTAAATATCTTATAATATTAAATTATAATAATTGTTATATAATTTTAACATTCAATATAAAATCTTATAATACAAAATTATAATAATTGTTTGATAAATCTTATTGTAAGGAAATATATTAAATTTTAATTTATTTAAAATAATATTAGTTATGTAATGTTTAATCTTATAATATTGATACAAAATTAATTCTTACACTCAATATGAAATTCCATAAATTATACATCATTATAATAACTGTTAAATAATTTTTAAAGTCAATATAGTCTATTTTTACAATAATTTAAACTTGTCATAATAGTATACATATATTTAATTCTAACATTCAATATAAAATCTTATAGTACAACATAATGATAATTGTTCCATAAATCCTATTGTAAGAAACTATAATACAATTCAATTTGTTTAAAATAATATTATCTATGTAATTTTTACTCTTATAATATTAATGCACATGTAATTATTATAGTCAATATAAAATATAATAAATTGGGTCAGGGCTGTGTAGTCAGTTGGATGGGTAATTCCATTGTGGCTCTGCCCACCAGTGTTCGAGTCCATCCCTAGCCCCATGGTACCGGTATTAGTCGTGTCTAGCCAGCAGCGCCGATCACGTTAAAAAGTTTACCGGGCTTTATCATATAAATATATATATATATATATATATATATATATAATATATAATATAATAAATTATACACCATTATAATATTAAATTGTAATAATAGTTAAAAAAATTCTACTAAATTATAATAAAATTCATTTATATAGATAATAGTAATTTAAAATAGTAAAATATTAAAATAATATTAGTGGTTATGTAATTATTACATTAAATAATAAATATTAAAATATAGCATATTATATCCTAATTTGATAATTATTTAAAAGGTATATTATACTTATTTTGTTAGGACAACCCCTTGTGTGTACGATGAAATTTTCCAACACTCCCACAACTATGGTTTCACCTCAAATGGAATGCAAGGTAGATGGCTCAGTCAGGGACATGGATGAAGACTCAGTCAGCAAGGGCAAGGTTGATGGTTTGATTTTTTATGCCAAATTGTCACCCAAGAAAGGGTATACATAAGTTAATACAGGGGTGCATGGTTTGGTTAATCTATTATCCATTACTTGGGAGGTTACAGGTGTAATAGGTCCTCCCTCTCTTAAATTAGCTCCATAGGTGGAGAAATATATGGATAAATTGGCCTTGCATCTGGGTTACACAAAAGTTTTACCAATTATATCCTTTTAGAAGGAGGCACTTAAGGAGGTGTTTCATAATGAAGAATAGTTTGTGGTTAGAGGTTTAATTTGTAGATTTGATAGGTTTTGACCCTCTTTCCTAGCTCTTCATCAATATATTTATGAATTATGGTGGCCTAATTTGGAGGACATCTTAGAAATCTACCCCTGTGCCAAAATATTATTCATTATGGTTTTTTGCTATATTGCTAATTAGGATAAGATCATTCAGGCCAAACCTTGGAGTTGGGATCAATTGCTCTTATTTTTAAAACCATGGTTCCCATATTTTAATCCTCTAGTTGAAAACCTCTCCCTTATAACCATTTGGGTCCAATTTCCATATCTCTTATCAATCAGACTTGCATCCCTGTGAAGGTAGTTTTAGGCCTTCACTGTCTACTAAAACATGGAAATAATCCTAGGTTGTAGGTGACCTAATCAGTGGATTGAATCTATAGATTATAAGGGCTAGCTCCCTTTGGTTTATCAATTAGGACATTTTCTCTATGCTATAAACTACCAAGAAAAGAGAAAGGAACTTGAATGGAAATCCTATCTAATAATGGTGATACTCTTATATTTTTTTTTGATCCACTCAATTAGAGCTTCTAAAAACACTAATTTAGATAAGAAGGCTAAAATTTAAAGTCCAATTGACCAATATGAATAATTATTTCACAAAAAGTTTTGATCTAGTAACTAAAACTTAAGGGAAAATAAAGAATAGGCCTAAATGAAGGCACTAATAAGCTACTTACATCCACTAAAAATCTAGCCAAAAACACTCAAACACAGAGTATGATTTACATAATTTGACCAGCTAGTAATTAGGTAAGAATCAAGACATGGCAAGGAAGAAAAAAGTCTATCACTTATGAAAATCAATGACATAAATACACTATACCAGTAGCTAGAATCTAAAAATAATAGTCCTATTAATCTGAAAAAGGTTACGAGTCAATCTTTAGTAGAATTTTGTCTTTCCAAAAGAGGGATATATTTCATGGCTAAAAAGCTAACTTATATAGAAAAATACACCACAACCAAGAGGTTGATGTTGAAAATATAAGAACAAGCTAACTCTTACTCCATCCTAAGTCCAATTTCTATTATGACAAGATAACAAAGCCTTCTAAATTTGTCTTTTTTTATCTTTTATCCTACATGAAAATCCTTTGGAGTTCAAAAATAAACAACGAGCTCAAGCTTGGACTAATCTAGCTCATGCATGATATCCACAACCACCTCTAAAAATAGAACTCTTCTTGAACTATTGGAACATTTGAAAGGCTTCTCTTTGTATGAAAACAATACTAATGCTAAACTTAGAATTCCATTTGAACTATTGGAATGTTTAAGAACCTTAGAACTAACAAGAGTGCATGGACGTAAATCATGTTAATCTCTCTAATGTTAAAAAACCTGAGTCCTTCATGAAAATGAGTTTTTATCTTTAGAACTAAAGGTGTCATGCTAAAAAAGTTACACCTAGACGTGTCTAATCATTCTTGGATAACCTTTCATGAAGAACCTTTTAATATATCTATATTTGTTGTTGCCATCTCTCACTTTATCTGGTTCTTTGTTACTATGAATTTTCATTTACCATTTATCTATATCTTTCCCCCCTTTCATGTATTTGTCTCAAGTTTATTCTTGTAGGCCTTTTCATCTCCTTTCTATCTTTTTTCATTGGCCTTCAAAATTATATCAAGTCATTTTCCCATGGATAAATTATCTACAAGAATTGTCTTAGACTTATCTCTTCATCTTGTTCTCTTTATTTCCTTCAGACAAAAAGTCTAAAGGAAAATTTCTCCTAGCTCTTTGTCTTTTGCTCAAACTTTCATTTGGAAAACCTTTTGAAGGAATTCCTTCATATAAATTATCTGAAGGAATTCTTTCGAACTTCTCTTCTTTTTGAATTGTTTTCACTTTCTTGTGGACAAATTGTCTATGGAAATTCAAGTCCTCATATTTATCATTAATTATGGTTTATCTCTCTTGGAAAGTCTTTCGAAGGAATTATTTTAGATAATTTGTTCAAAGGAATTCCTTCATACTTTTTTTCCATGGCCTCTCTTTTCTTTTGGATTTTATGTCAAGTCATTTTCCTGTGAACAAATTGTCTACTAGAATTGTCTCTTAGGCCTTCCTAAAATAACCTTTTGAATTTTTGTGATGAACTTTACCAAAGGGTAGATACTCTTTGGGACTCTCAAAAAGAGTCTCTCAGAACTTTTTTGTGTCCCCTCAACTTTGTGGAAAGGACCCTTTGGGTTTTTCCATGTGCCCCTCAAAAATTTCCAATGGACTCTTCTTCTGAAAAGTATCCTTTAGAATTATGTAAATGGTCCTCTTTATTTCATATTTTGTCTCTCAAAAATAATTTCTAAATATCTAATTCATGCATTTTTTCCTTCATATTTTGTAAATGAACTCTGCCTTTTGATAAATTCCTTTTTCTGAAGGGTATATACCCTTCAGGTTTCTTGTAAATGACATTCATAAAACTTGCCAATGTTCTTCTCCATGAAGTTCCCTTCAAGCTTCCTCAATGAACCCTTTTACTTTTGTTTTGAACCTTCCTGAAGGGTATGTGCCCTTCAATATTTTTTTAATGTCTCATTTTCTTTGGATTTTTCTCAACTATCCTTTTTTTAAGGGACAATAAATCTTCAGACTTTTCACTTTGAATATTCCTAAAGGGTATGTGCCCTTATATATTTATATAAACACCCCGTTGGAATTGTGACAATCCCTTTGGAAAATAGACCCTTCACTGAGTACCCTTCAATAAAAATGTTAAAGTCATTCGGCTTTTGGAAAATAGTCCTTCAGCCTTTCTAGAATGGACCATTCCTTTTGTATTTCCTTTAGACAAAAGTTTGAAATAATTTTATCTTAAGCCTTTTCAAAGTATTCCCTCAGCTTGGTCCTCTTCCCCTTCTTCAAAAGGCATGTTTAAGCAGAGCTTAGAATGATAAAAGTTACAATTTTTACCTATAGGATTAAAAAATTGTTAACATTTTTTGTGATTCTACTGGGAAGCATGCCTACTATGCTTAAGAACTTGGCCATATACATGATATATAACTCATAAAAATAAGGGTTAACCTTGTATATGAAAGCAAATATCCTTTGACTAAATATTAAGTAACCTTCATCCTTCAAAATATAAGGGAAACACAAAATGAGAAAGCTAACTAACCAAGCAAATTTGTAAACAAGCACTTATTGCAACAAAATAGAATGAAACTACTATGCACGAACAACACTTAGAAGAAATCAAAACAACTAACTATGTATAAGGAGATTTTCTTTTCAATATCAATGTTTTAGATGTATCCCATTGACTAGGATTGGAAGCTCCTAGCTATCCAACTTTGTTGTTAGAAACCATTGTGGGATTTACAGCTAGAAATTATGTATGGGCCACTCTAAAGAGAATCAAACTTGGTATGCCTTCCTGGTTTAACTCTATCCTCATCCCACTTAAGGACCAAATCTCCTTCTTTGAAACTTCATGAATAAGTTCTTTTGTCAAAAATTCTCTTCACTTGTGCTTGATGAATTTATATAGATAGCATGGACTGATTTCTTGTCTCCTCAAACTCCATAAGCTTAACATACCTGATTTTCATAGGCTCATTCTCTAATAATTCAAGTTGATGCATTAGTTCCAAAGCGAGAAATTCAGGGGAAATGGGTAACCTTGCTTCCTTACCATATACCATCTTGTATGGAGAGTTGGCTATTGATATTTTACAGGTGATCCTATCAGTCCATAGAACTAACTTCAACAGGAGATGCCATAACCTTTGATTATCTTTAATAGTCATTCTTATAATCCTCAATAGGTTCTTATTCATAGATTTAGCCAGTTCATTGCCTTTTGGATATTAGGTGTTGAGATAAAATCCATGTTGGACATCCCATTGGCTGATCTTAGATCCCATAAAAGCTATTGCATTATAAAAAATAATAGTTGAAGGAACTCCAAACCTAGTAAGCAATCCTTCATAAAAATCAAGAACATTAGTTTCATTTGCTTCTTTCAATGCTACTACTATCCAATGTGTGAAGTAATCCATGGATGTTAGAATATATTTATACCTTAAACTTGAAGGAGGATTAATGAGGCCAATAAATTCCAATCCCCATTGAACAAAGGTTGATACACCACAATTGGCTAAAGAGGTAAGGCTACAAGCTTGACTTTTCCAACAAACATAACACAATGTTTGTATTTTCTAACCCATGCATGGAAATCAAAAAAAATACTAGGCCAATAATGCCCACCTCTCATGATCTTATGTGTTGTATTTTTTATAGAAAAATGTCCTCCACCATTCCCATAATGGAATTTCTCAAGTAATCTCTGAGTTTGGCTTGGTTCTACACATCTTAGCAACATTCCATTGACATCCTTCTTGAATAAAACACCATTAACAAGAAAAAATGGAATTGATTACAATATTAAATATATTATTTTTGAAGCATTGAGATGAGAGGGATAAATACCATCTTGGATATAACTTACCAAGTCATGAAACTAGTTGAAAAGTGACGTATGACTAGCTATAACCTCTTCATCATTTGACACCAAAACAAGATAATTAGCCTCTTGAAATTCATGTGCTAGATGATAACATAATCCTTTAGCTCTCATCATATTTATGACCTTAATTTCCACATCATACTCCATTACCTTGGTTATCCAACCAGCTCTCTTCTCATTTATATCCTTGTTCAAGAGAAACTCTTTAATGCTTGGATGGGAAACTATTAGATGTATCTTATTATTAGACAAAAAGTATCTAAAATTTTTAAGAGACCAAATGATTGAAAGTACATGTTTCTCAACAAAATAATAACTTGTCTCATACTCTTCTAAATATTGACTGAAGAAGGCTATTGGCTACTCAAAGCTTCATGATTTTGTTGCATAAGAATGCCTGAAATGGTGTCCATGTTAGTATAAGTATACAAAATGAAATCCTTTGTGAAATCTAGATTTATAAGCATAGGATCACTATATATGGAATTAATAATATCTTCAAAACTATTTACTCATTCTTTAGACCAACTAGAGCCCTAATCCTTCTTTAACATGGCTATAAGTGGCTTTGCTAAAATGGCAAAAATCTAAAATGTATCTCCTTATGATGTTGATTTTCCCAAAGAAGCTTTTCATAGCCTTCTTGTTCTTAGGAAAGAAAAGTTCAAGAATGGAGTCAATCCTTTTAGAATCTATGCTTAAACTTTGCTTTGAAATGACATGTCTAAGAAGCCCACCTTCATAAACTAAAAAAACACACTTTTTGGGATTTAGAAATACCCCAAATTGCCTACACTTTTCAAACACTTACTTGAGATGAACCATTTGATATTTTCAATTCTTTGAAAACACTATTATAACATCAAAATAAAAAAGTACAAACCTACTAAGAAGACCTTGTAATTTCATATCCATGGCTCTCTCAAAGGTTTCCCCAGCATTAGATAAATCGAATGGAATCTTTCTCTATGCAAACATCCCCTACTTGGTTGTGAAGGATATCTTAAATTAGTCTTCTTCCTTGACCAAAATCTAATTATATCCACTGCATCCATACAACAAAGAATACCTCTCTGAACCTACAATAAGCTATAAAATTTGTTTCATTAATGGAAATGGATAGTGATATTTAAGTGAAGACCTATTCAAATCATACAAATCAACACACAAATGAATCTCACCATTATTTTTTCATACTGGAACAAGATTTTCCACCCAAGTTTAGTTCATGATTGGAAATATAATAGCTAATTCTATGAGCTTGTGAAGCTCAACTCTCATCAAAAGCTCAATATTTGCATTGATGTGCCTTTGTCTTTGTATCACTAGTTTAGTTTCCTCCTCTAACTCAATGGTTTATTGAGAAAAACTTGGATCAACACCTTTGATATCACTATACTACCATGAAAATATATTAGAAAAAGTTGTGCATAACTCAATGAAAACTTTCTTTTGTGAAGGAGTGCATACTTTGCCCAATTTCAAAATCTTACTAGCTGTAATCTCTACATTAGCATAGTGTTATTCCTTTGTTGACAAGGATGAATTATATTTCCTTAGCTCATAATCACCACTAAAAATGTTCTCAAGTGTGACCAATCCTTTGGGTAGCTTATTTTTTTAGTTGTACAATCTGATCACCATACTACTATAAGTGCTTTGATTGGTTTCTTGAATAAAACTTAGCCTTTTCTTGCAAGAATATAAAAATTTGATTGTCATCTTCAAAAACTAGCCAATTCTCATGGTTATCTAGAATATAAGGTTTTAAAACCACCTTTATATGTGACTAATCTTTTTAATTTTTTACATCAATTAGGATACTAAATTGTGCCCCAATAGTAGCTAACCTATCAACATGTTTATTATTATCGCTTGGTATTGATTGAATATTAAAAGCCTAAAAATATTCAAGTAAATCCCAAATTTTATGCTTTTAAAATTTAAGAAACAAAATTTTTCATACATTCAAACCTCTTACTTGGTGGAATACAAGCTCACTATCTCCAAATACTTGCAAATAATTGACATTCATCTTCTTAACCCACTGGAAACTATGAACTATTGCTTCATACTTAGCAACATTATTTAAATAACTAAACTAAAATTTAATGAAAGATAAATACCTTTGTTTTATTATATAAATCAATATCATTCCCACTCTAGTTCCATGCTTATTCCTTGATCCATAAAAGTAAAATTTCCACAAACCTTCATTAGACTCATCTTCTTTGACCATGGCTAGAATTGGTGCATCATTCTCAAGAAGGCAATACACACCATGAAATTCTTTAAATAACTTGTAGGTATCATGCTCATGAAAAGTGGAATCCCACTCATCAAGAAAAGAATTTGAAACTCCATCCAAAGGTGATCCATTTTCTACTTCATTATTTTCTAATACCTCATCTGAGATGATATAGTTAGTACTCAAAACACTTGGCACATATGGATCCATATGAAAAAATGTAGTAGGTTAAAAATGAATTGTTACCTTGGTAAAATACTTAGTTTTTAAAAACAAGTAAGTCCAATCAACTGATAAATATGCCCCAATCTTTGAGGTGAAGTCTCTTAAAAGGCACATAGCAAAATAAGGAGGTAAGTCTAACACAACAATATCCTATTGAATAGTAACATTGGGGCATGCATGTAATGTCAATTTTATATCCTTGATGATGCCTACCATATTTGTTGGTGACCCATCTAACTGCAATACTCCTTTAGTGTTTGGCTCATAAACAAGTCCAAGATTGTCTACAATCTATTTATGCATGACTATACTAGTAGCTTTACTATCCACCATATAGTTATGAACTAAAGTATCACCTACTATCAAATAAAGGTAAAAAGGAGGATTTTTCTTTGATTTTACCTTATATTTATCCACATTTGACATATTATTTACTTGTTGTGCCTATTTATTATTTGGTTGATCTGAATTAGTCAAGACACCACCTTCCTTCTCAATTAGTTTTGGAGACAATTTGAGAGATGAAAGCTCTTAAATGAGCTTATCATTTTGTCTTGGAATGGAAAGGGAATCAAAATTATAATTCTAATGTTATACTTATTCATCTAATCTACTATACTAAAATGATATCCACTAACTGTTAGTTGTACCTTCTGAAGCACTGCCTATTCACAAACTAGAGGTAGTTGATGAACCTTACCAACCTTTATATTTTGAATTTTATATGTTGTAGGGATAAAAATTTGCTATTTTATGATATTATAAATAACTTTAGGAATACTTGGAGCATTTTTAATCTCTTGATCCTCTTTAATGGCTATTTTTTTAGATCTAGTTACAGTTATAATTTGACCACTTAATATGTTAGTTTCAACACCTTGATTAAAATCATATTGATCATCTACTTACCAATTTACATTAAAAGCATTAGGATACCCTTGTACTTGATGAATCTCTCCTTGTGATTCCAAACTTGCATCTTGGTACTGACCTCCTTGAAAAAAAATCTTTTTGCATCATTTGTGACATAGTGATGTTCTGTGATACCAAGGCTTGGTTTTGAGCATCATTGAGATTTGAGGGCTACCAATCTGAATCCTGCATCATGGTGTTTTAAGGTGGGGTGGTAAAAATGGATTTTATAGTGGATGAAAATTTAGGATCAATGGTAGTATATGGCTTAGTTGGAGTTATGACTCCTTATGCTTGTTAAGGTGGTCTATTTTCTTTGAAACCCTAATAAGGAGGCATTTGATATTTGAAGGGCTGATAGGTTTTTTTATTTTACTACTCATAAGGCCTATTAGACTTAAATTTATACCTTTTGAGCTATACTATTTCATTTATAAAGGATTGTATAAATTTTTTTAACTCTCTTATCTTACTAGCTTGACTAGTGGGGATTACAATTTGAGCTTGAGGTATTGAATATGAGCTAAAGATGGAACTTGAGGAATTTGGGGGGCTGGTATAGGACTTAGTTATAGAAATATAGGCATTATAAGTCTTAAAAAAAGATTAACAGCTTGTATCAAACTACTTTCTACCCTTATTACAATCTCAAAAGCACCTATCAAGCTAGTACCACCTAATGACTATATCATCACACCAATCTCAGAATTAAGGGCTTTAAAATAGTAATAAAATGCATATTCAGATGATGGCTTTACCAACAGAGGTATTCTAGTCCATGTATTTTAGAATTTGAGGTTGAAATCAGGCATGAGGTCTTGAGGAGCCCTTGTTATGATGGTCAATTACTTGACTAAAGATAGGTGATCAAATTTATCTTCAAATTGCTTGACCAAGGCTACACCTAATTCATCCCAGGTAGAGATGGAATTAAGTGGTAGATTTATATACCATTGCAATTATTTTCCTTTGAAGGAGGCAACCAAAAATCTAATAGAAACATTATCCTCAACCACATTATGGATTGAAAAAAGATTAACAACATCTTGGATATGCCTAATAGGGGTTGTTTGATATTTTCCTAAGAATAATGGGATACTCTTGAGTGAAGACACTAGAATGTCATCAAACTAGGCTAAATTCAATGGGATACCTCTATTGAATGAAACAAGCACTTGATTTATGAGGGCCATTTGGATAGTGGGAATTGGAGTGCTTAGAACAATAGGCTAACTAGGAGGCAAATACTATTTTTGAGGATTTGGTTTTTCCCTCTTAAACCATTATATTTTTTATGATAAAAATTCAGAAGGAGTACCTTTATTTGTTGACCTTGTGGTAACATTTAGCATAAATGACTTATCTAAAAGATGTTATGAGCTCTGTAACTAGATGATATTTTCCTCTATTGTAAAATTTATTTAGATATGCTAATAATTTCTTCATGGTCCCATTAGGCATGCCAAAAAACTATTATCAATTAGACTTTCACCCTTATGAAGATAGTTTTAGGTCTTCATAGTCTATTGAAATATGAAAATAATCCTAGGCTATAGGTGACCTAATTAGTGGATTATTTTCATGTTTCAATAGATTATGAAGGCCTAAAACTACCTTTGTAAGGGCACAAGTCTGATTGACAATAGTTTTTTCGCACACCCAATGGGACCATGAATAAATTCTTTACATATCTAAAGAAATATTTCAATAGAAAAACATATCATCTAGTTGAAGAGCTCATAGCATCTTTCAAGAACTTCATTTATGTAGTATAATCATGAAGCTTTGAAGTAGCTAATAGCCTTCATCACTCAATATTTGGAAGAATATGAGACAAGGAATTCTTTTGTTGAGAAACATGTAATTTTAGTCATAATGTCTCTTAAAAAGTTTAGATACTTATTGTCTAATAATAAGATACATCTAATGGTTTCCCATTTAAGCATCAAAGAGTTTCTCTTGAATAAGGATATAAATGACAAGAGAGTTGGTTGGATAACCAAGATAATGGAGTATGATGTGGAAATTAGGGTCAAAAAGCTGATTATAGGAAAATTATTTTGTGAGCATCTAGCACATGACTTGGAAGAGGCTATTGAGCTTATTTTGGTGTCAAATGATGAAGAGGTTACAACTGGTCATACCTCACCTTCTAGATAGTTTCATGACTTGGTAATTTATCTCCAAGATGTTATTTATCCCTCTCATCTCAATGATTTAAAAATAATATATTTTAGATTGCAATCAATTCCATTTTTGCTTGTTGATAGTGTTTTGTTTAAGAAGGATGTCAATGGAACATTGCTAAGATGTATAAAACCAAGCCAAACTTAGAGATTACTTGAGAAATTCCATTATGGTCATGGTGGAGGAAATTTTTCCATATGAAATACAACACTTAAGATGATTAAAGGTGGGTACTATTGGTCTAGTATATTTGGTGATTACCATGCATGGGTTCAAAAGTGCAAATAGTGTGCTATGTTTGTAGGAGAAGTCAAGCTTGTAGTGTTACCTCTTCAACCAATTATAGTGGATGAGCCCTTTGTTTAATGGGGAGTGGACTTTATTAGCCTCATTAATAATCCTTCAAGTTTAGGTCATAAATGGATTTTAACTACTATGGATTAGTTCACATGTTGGATAGAAGTAGTAGCATTGAAAGAAGTAAATGAAACTAATGTTCTTGATTTCTATGAAGGTTTGATTACAAGGTTTGGATTTACTTCAACTATTATTTTTTATAATATAATGTATTTTTTTGGATCTAGGATTAGCCAATGGGATGCTCAATAAGGAGTTTATCTTATTACTTCATCGAACTATTATCCACAAGGCAATGGCCTTGATAAATCTACAAATAAGAACATATTGAGGATCATAAGGACTATTGAAGACAATAAGAGGCCATGGTATCTAAATTTAAAGTTAGGTCTATGGGTTGATAGGATCACCTAAAAATTATCAATAGCCAACTCTCCATACAAGTTGGTATATGGTAAGGAGTAAGGTTACCCATTTCCATTGAATTTCCCACTTTGGAACTAATGCATCAACTTGAGTTGTTGGAGAATGAGCCTATGGAAATTAAGTATGCTAAGCATATGGAATTGGAAGAGATAAGAAATTAGTTTGTACTAGCCATGGTTTTTCATCAAGCATAGGTGAAGAGAACTTTTGACAAAGGAGCTTCTTCATAAAATTTTAAAGAAGGAGATTTGGTCCTTAAGTGGGATGAGGATAGAGCTAAACCAAGAAGGCACACCAAGTTTGATTCTATTTGGAGTGGCCCATACATAATTTCTAACTACAAATCCCATAATGCTTTCTAACTTGCAAAGTTGGATGGTTAGGAGGTTCCAATCCCATTCAATGGTAAACATTTAAAATATTGCTATTGAAGATTAAAGCTCCTTATACATAGTTAGTTATTTTGATTTCCTCTAAGTGTTGTTCATGCATAGTAGTTTCATTCTCTTTTGTTCCAATAAGTGATCATTTACACATTTTATTTGTTAGTTAGCTTTTCCATTTTGTGTTTCCCTTTTATTTTTAAAGATGAAGGTTACTTCATGTTCGGTCAAAGGAGATTTGTAGTCATAGACTAGGTTTACCATTGTTTTTGTGAGTTCTATATCATGTATATGACTATGTTCTTAAGCATAGCAGGCATGCTTCCCAATAGAATCACCAAAATTTTTGATAATTTTTGACCCTAAAAGTCAAAATTACAACCACTATCATTCAAATTTTTACATAAACATGCCTTTTGAAGAAGAAGAAGAGGACCAGGCTAAGGGAATACTTTGAAAAGGCTTAAGACAAAATTCCTTCAAACTTTTGTCTAAATGAAATACAAGAGGATTGGCACATTACAGAAAGGTTTAAAGACTATTTTCCAAAGGCTGAATGACTTTAACATTTTTATCAAAGGGTACCCAGTGAAGGGTCCATGTTTTGAAGGGCTCGTTATGGTTCTAAATGGACATTTGTAGAAATATAAAAGGGCACATACCCTTCAAGAATATTCAAAATTAAAAGTCTGAAGGGTTATTATCCCTTAAGAAAAATATAGTTGAGAACAATCCAAAGGAAATGAGACTAAAAAAATCTTGAAGGGAAATACCATTCAAGAAGGTTCAAAACAAAAGTCTGAGGGTTCACTAAGGAAGCCCAAAGGGCACTTCATGGATAAGAACATTTGAAAGTTTTCCAAAGGTCATTTAAAATAAACACGAAGGGTATATACCCTTTGAAAGAAGGCATTCCTCAAAGGGAAAAGTTAATTTGCAAAATCCAGAGGAAAAAATGTATGAAGGAGAGCTTCAGACATTGTATTTGAGAGACAAGCCAAAAGAAAGAGGACCATTTACATAATTTTGAAGGGAACTTTTTAGAAGAAGATTCCACTTGGAAATTTCTAAGGGGCACTTGGAAAAACCCAAAGGGTCCTTTTCACAAAACTAAGAGGACACACAAAAGTTTTGAGAGTCCCGAAGGGTATCTACCCTTCAGGAAAGTTTATCACAGAAATTATAAAGGGTAATTTGGGAAAGCCTGAAAGAAAATTCTCATGGATAATTTATCCATAGGAAGTGACTGATATAAAGTTTGAAAGAAAAGAGAGGCCATGGAAAAAAGTGAAAAGGAATTCCTTTAGCTGAGAGAGATAACCCACATGTAATGATAAAGACAAGGACTTGAATTCCCATAGATAATTTATCTATGGGAAAGTGAAAACAATTTAAGAAGAAGAGAATTCTAAAGGAAATATTTTGGATAAATTGTCTGAAGGAATTTTTTCAAAAGGTTTACCAAGTGAAAGTCTGAGCAAAAGACAAAGAGTTGAGAGAAAGTTTCTTTCAGAGTTTTTGTCTGAAGGAAATAAAGAGAACACGATGAAGAGAGAAGTCTGAGACAATTCTTGTGGATAATTTGTCTATGGGAAAATTACTTGATAGAATTTTTAAGGCCAATTAAAAAAGTTAAATAAAGGAGATGAAAAGGCCTGCAAGAATAAACCCAAGATAAATACATGCAAGGGGGAAAAGATATAGACAAATGACTAATGAACATGCATAGTAATGAAGAGCTAGATAAAGCAAGAGATGCCAACAATTATATATATATATATATATATATATATATATATATATATATATATATATATATATATATATATATATATATATATATATATATATATATATATATATATATATAATGGTTCTTCATGTAAAGTGGTCCAAGCAATATTAGACACATCTAGGTGTAACTATTTTAGCATGACACCTTTAGTTATAAAGATGAAGACTCGTTTGCATGAAGGACTCAAGTTGTTTAATGTTGGAGAGCTTAACATGTTTTACATGGATGCACTCTTATTGGTTCCAATGTTTTCAAATGTTCCAATAGTTAAAATAGAATTATAAGTTTGTCATTAGCATTATTTTCATACAAAGATAATCCTTTTAAACATTACTCAAGAAGAGTTCTAGTTTTGGAGGTGGTAATGGATATCATGCATGAGGAAGATTAGTCCAAGATTGATCCCATCATCTATTTTAAAATGCCAAAAGATTTTCATGTAGGATAAAAGACAAATTTAGAAGGCTTTGTTATCTTGGCATAAAAAATTTTAGACTTGGGATGGAGTAAGAGTTGTCTTCTTCTTTTATTTTCAATGCCAACCTCTTGACTGTGGTGTATTTTTCTATATAATTTGGATTTTCATCCTTGAAATGTATCCCTCTTTTAGCAAGATAAAATTCTACCAAAGATTAAGTTGAAACCTTTTTCAAATGAATAAAAGGACTATTTTTTTAATATTTTAGCTACTAGTATAGTGTATTTATATCATTGATTTCCATAAGTGATAGAGTTTTTAGCTTCCTTACCAACTCTTGATTCTTACCTATTTACTAGTTGGTCAAATTATGTAGGTCATGCTCTGTGTTTGAATGTCTTTTTTTTGGAATTTTAGTGGATACAAGTGGCTAAAAAGTTCCTTAAATCATGCCTATTCTTTCATTTTACTCAAGTTTTAGTTACTATATCAAACCTTTTCATGAAATACTTATGCATATTGGTCAATTGGAGTTGAAAGTTTAGCCTTCTTATTGTTTAAATCAGTGTTTCTAGAATCTCTAATTGAGTGGATCAATTAAAAAATATAGGTGTATCACCATTATTAGATAAGATTTCCATTCAATTTTCTCTCTCTTTTCCTAGCAGTTTGTAGCATAAAGCAAAGGTCCTAATTGATACACAAAAGGGAGCTAGCCCTTATAGTTTAGAGATTCAATCCACTGATTAGGTCACCCACAACCTAGGATTAATTCCATGTTTTAGTAGTCTGTGAAGGCCTAAAAAGTGAAATTCTGAGCAAAAGACAAAGAGCTGGGAGAAAGTTTCCTTTGAACTTTTTGTCTAAAGGAAATAAAAAGAACAAGACAAAGAGAGAAGTCCAAGACAATTCTCATGGACAATTTGTCCATGAGAAAATGACTTGACAGAATTCTAAAGGCCAATGAAAAAAGACAAAGAAAAGAGATGAAAAGGCTTGCAAGAATAAACCCAAGATAAATACATGTAAGGGGGAAAGGATATAGACAAACAACTAATGAACATGCATAGTAATGAAGATATAGATAAAATGAGATATGTCAATAATGAATATAGATAGATTAAAGGTTATTCATGAAAAGTGGTCCAAATAGGATTAGACACATCTAGGTGTAACCATTTCAATATGACACCTTTAGTTCCAAAGATAAAGACTCATTTTCATGAAGGACTCAAGTTGTTTAACATTAGAGAGTTTACCCTAATTTATGTACATGCACTCTTGTAGGTTTTAAGGTTTTCAAACATTCCAATAGTTAAAATAGAATTATAAGTTTGGCATTAGTGTTGTTTTCATACAAAGAGAAGCCTTTCAAACATTCCATCAGTTCAATAAGAGTTCCATTTTTGGAGGTGGGTGTGGATATCATGCATGAGGTAGATTAGTCTAAGCATGATCCCATTGTCTATTTTTCAAGGCCAAAGGATTTTCATGTAGGATAAAAGACAAGAAAATACAAATTTAGAAGTCTTTGTTATCTTGGCATAATAAAAATTGGACTTGGGATGGAGTAAGAGTTGTTTTCTTCTTCTATTTTTAATTTCAACCTCTTGGTTGTGGTGTATTATTCTATATAAGTTGGATTTTTAGCCTTGAAATGTATCTCTCTATTAGAAAGACAAAATTATGCCAAAGATTGAGTTGTAACCATTTTTAGATTAATAGAAGGAATGTTGTTTTTAGATTTTAGCTGCAAGTATAGTGTATTTATGTCATTGATTTGCATAAGTGATAGAGTTTTTTTCTTGCCAAATCATGATTCTTACCTAGTTACTAGCTGGTCAAATTATGCATGTCATGCTCTATGTTTGAGTGTCTTTTGACTAGAATTTTAGTGGATTCAAGTGGCTGATTAATGCCTTCAATCAGGCCTATTCTTTCATTTCCTTCAAGTCTTAGTTCCTAGATCAAACCTTTTCATGAAATACTTATGCAATTGGTCAATTAAAGTTGAAAGTTTAACATTTTTCTTGTCTAAGTCTATGTTTTTAATATCTCTAATTGAGTGGATCAACCAATCATTCAGGTGTATAACCATCATTATCTAGGATTTTCTTTCAAGTTTCTCTTTCTTTTCCCAAATAGTTTGTATCATAGAGCAAGAATCCTAATTGATACACTAAAGTGAACTAGCCCTTATAATCTAGAGATTCAATCTACTGATTAGATCACCCATAGCCTATGATTGTTTCCATGTTTCAATAGACTTTAAAGGCCTAAAACTACCTTAATAAGGGTGCAAGTCTAATTGAGAATAATACCTTAGAATAATTACAAGCTCTTAAGAAGAATAATTGAAGATTAAAGCTCTAGATTGAGAAAAACGAAAATGAATCAAAGGAAAGAATTAAAGATATACAATCAAACATTGAAGAAGCCACAAATATTGAAGAATATATAATATTTTATTTTCAAGAAGTAAATGAAGAATGTGAAAGGTACATTATTGAAATTACTTCTTTAAAAATGAATCTTGAGAAAATAAATAAAGTAGTCAATGATAAAGCAACCAATGATTCAAAATTTGAGAATAATAATGATATATTGAATAATATATTACAAATTTAAAAATCAATATTAGATAAGATAGGTATCATATTTGAGAAGAAAAAGATCTATGCTGAAACTCTTATAAAGAAGGAAACAAAAAGGGAAGAAGTTAAGAATACAAAGGACATCTCAAACAAAGAAGGATGGAAGGAATATAACTAAAAAAGGGAAATTAGGTCAGAGATACATAAATAGGTTATATTTTTATGGTTACTATTTTTATTATAATGGATATGGTCATAAGAAAATAGAATGTTCAAAAAAGGGCTAACAATTTTCAGAAACAAGGACAAGGAAACTCATGCAGAGTCAAGTAGAAGCCACAACTTTTTTGATCCTCTATCAGACTTTAATGAAGAGGACATAATATGTTATAATTGTAATAAATTTGGACACATAGCCTAGTATTGTAGAAGCATGTTTGATTCAGTTAAGAAGGACCAAAGTTTTAAGACTCCATTCATCAAGAAGAAAGTTCAGATAGGTTCATGGCAGAAGAAACAACCTAAAAAGTCTAGGTTGATCCAAATAGCTTTTCATGTAAGAAATGAAGAAATACATGGTTCATTGATAGTATATGTTTGAGATACATGATAGGAGACAAAAATATGTTCATAACCCTAAATAAGATCAATGGTGGCATAGTGAAATTAAGAGACAATACTACTACCAAAATTATTGAAAAAGGTACACTAAGTTTAGATTATGGTAGAACTAAGATTAAAAATGTTCTGTATGTAAAAGGTCTTAAGCATAATATTTTGAGTGTATTTGAAATGTGTGATTAGAGACACACACTAAATTTTTATGTAGAAGGTTGTGAAATTAGGAGAAAAGATTCAAATGTGTTGATTGTAGATGCTCAGAGAATAGGCAACAACTTGTATATGTTATCAAATATCAAAGGTCAAAGATGTTATTTGAGTTAGATTGAGGAATGTTGGCTATGGCACAGGAGAATAAGACACATATATTTTTAGAATATTATCAACATAAATAAGAAGAAATAAATCATAAATCTTCCAAAGACTACAAAGCTCTCCAACCCATTTTATGAGCATGTCAGCATGGGAAGCATGTCAGAAGATGGTTCAAGACAAAAGAATACTCGACCACTCAGATGTTAGAGGTTGTTCACATTGATTTGTGTGGACCTATGAGAACTCAAATTACTCAAGGTGAGAAATATTTCATGTTGTTCATTAATTATTTTACATGTATGACTTCAGTAATGCTTTTGTTGAGAATGAAACTGATTTGAATATTAAGTGCCTAAGATCAGATTAAGGAGGAGAATTTGAGTTAGATGAGTTTATTGAGTATTATGAAGACCATGGGATAAAGATACATTATTTAGCATCCAAAAATCCACAATAAAATGGAGTAGTTGAGTAGAAAAATAGAACAATTTAGAAGATGGCAAGGATAATGCTAAATGAATCCAAGATACCAGATAAATATTGGAGAGAGGTAGTAGGTATAGTAGTACTTATTTAGAATATAACATTGTTGAGAGTTAATAATGAAAATACTCCCTATGAGATATGGAAAGACAAACCAACTAAAGTTGAATTACTTTAGAGTTTTTGGTAGTAGATGCTTCATAAAGAGAACTGATGAAAAATTGGGTAAGTTTGAATTTAGAATAGATGAGGGTATATTTATTGGATATTATAGCAAAAGTAAAGCCTATAAATGTTATAACAAAAGAACCAAGAATATTTTTGAAATTGAAAGTGTTAGGATAGATGAAGATGTAGCACAAAGAGCTAGTGATCGAGTAGACACTCCTAAAATCATTAAAGAAGAGGATTTTGAAGAATCAGATGAGGATGAGAAGAAGGAGCAAAAGGACACAAAGACCTCATCCACATATGTTCATATAAATCATAAAAAGAGTGACATCATTAAGAACATAAATGAATGAGTTTTCACTAGAAGGATGATGGTAAGTGAATCTGAGTAAGTATATTTTTCTTTGTTATCCAAAATTTAGTCTAGAATTTTTTCAAAAGCTAGACATGATGAGCATTGGGTTAAGGCGATGTATGAATAATTAAATTAGATAGAAAATAATGATACTTGGGAATTAGTGCCTAGAACAAAAGATCAAAATGAGATAGGAAACAAATGGGTATATATAAATAAGTTGAATAAATATGGTGAAGTTACCAAGAATAAAGCAAGGTAAGTATGTAAAGGATATGCTCAAATTGAGGGTATATATTTTGAATAAACCTTTGCATCAGTGGCAAGGCTAGAGGATATTATAATGTTTCTTGCATATGCATCATTTAAAAAATTTAAAGTGTTTTAGATGGATGTCAAGTCTACCTTCATGAATGGGTATCTAAATGAGGAGGTCTACATTGAGAAGCCTAAGGGATTTATTCTCTCAAATGATAGTAGCCATGTATGTAGATTGAATAAAGCATTGTATATATTGAAATAAGCTCTAAGATCTTGGTATGCAATAATTGATAAGTACCTATAAGATTAAGGCTTCAAGAGAGGTTTTGTTGATAGTAATCTCTACATAAAAATAGAAGGTGAGAATCAGTTGATTATTGTGGTATATGTTGATGACATAACATTTGGAAGTAACATTGAAAGGATGACAAAAGAATTTTTTGATAATATTCAAAAATAATTTGCGATGTCTATGCTTGGATAATTGTCATTTTCCCTAGGGATGTAAATATTTCAATCAAATAAAGGAATTTTCATATTTGAAAGTAAGCATGCCAAGAAAATTTTGAAATTTTTTGGTTTTGAGGATTGTGCACCAATTGGCACACCAATGAGTATAGGGAATAAGGTGAGTAAGGATGAAGATTCACCTATTATAGATCAATCTTTGTATAGATATATGAGTTGTAGTATTTTATATTTAATAGCATCAAGGCCAGACATCATGCATGTAATAGGCACGGTTGTGAGATATTAGGCAGCTCTGAAAGAGAGTCATATTTAGTTGGTGAAGAGAATATTCAGATATGTCAAGGGGACACTAGATTATGGATTGTGGTATGCCACGAGTAGATATTTCACTTTGGTTTCTTATACAGATTTAGATTGAGTAGTTTTTTTGGATGATACAAAGACTACAAGTGGGTTAGATTTCTTCCTCAGTGATAACTTAGTATCATGGCTAACCAGGAAGTAGAAATCAATAACACTTTCTACAACTAAAGTAGAATATATTATAGTAGTGTTGTGTTATAATCAAGTTATTTGGATGAAGCAAACTTAAGAAGACATCAAGGTAAAATATGATGAACCTATTTCTATTTTCTTTGACAACACAAGTGTTATTAACATTTCTAAGAATATAGTGATGCATTCAAGAACAAAACATATTCCTATCAGATATTTTTTTTTGAGAGAGTAGGTGGTAAATGAATAGGTTAAAATAGAATATATCAGTACTACAAAATAGATTGAAAATATTTTCACAAAGGCACTACCAAAAGACACATTTGAGTATATATGGGAAAAGTTAGAAGTGATTTCTTTTACTTCCTACCATTGAGGATCAACTTCAGTTGAGGGGGGGGGATAAGTGTTAGCTATAAGATGGAATCTTTTACATTGATGTCAAAGGGGGAGAAGAATAGAAATAGGTACATGTCACAAATGTTATAGTAAGGGGGAATTACTGAATGTTTTTTAAATGGTAGTATGTGTAGCTTGGCATGTGTAGTATAGGTTTTAGGATGTGGTAGTTTCAGTTTGAATTTGTCATCAATGACAAAGGGGGATATTTTTGTAAATATTGTCATTGATATCAAAGGTCTAGCATTAATGATAAAGGCCCCATAGTATTTATTGTCTAAAGGTGTTTTTAATGTTCATATTTTGGCTTAAATGTGTTGATATTTATTTAATATTAATGAATATATTTTTGGTTTCATAAAAACCAGAAGAGGACCCATAGATAATTCAAAGAGTCATGAGGTAAAGAAAAAAGAGAAATAGGATGCATTTTCCCATGAAGAGTCATCTAAAGGAATTCTAAGAGTCACCAAGTGAAGACAAAAGAGGAAGGCCACAATTTCTCATGAAGGGACACTTTGAGGAATTTGAAAGGTCACCAAAATAAAGACAAAAAGGGAAAGGATGCATTTTCTCATAAAGGGTCACCATGTGACTTTTCAAATTCAAGGAGTCGAAGGGTCATGCAATTTTGGCACCATTTTCTAGGAGGAGTGAAAGGTCACAAAGGGTAAATGCCAAAGTTCATTTGGCAAGATATAAATAAAGACTTGAGAATCCATTTGTACTATGAAAGAGAGTCCATGGTTTGTAATTATTTTATATAATAAAAGAGGAAAGAATAGAAAGAAATATTGTAGAGTTATATCATTGTTGAGAAAGAAACATTGAGATATAGTTATGTTTTATACACAAGAGGGGTTGGTGCTTTTATGGGTTGGTGATCAAAAATAGTTGTTGTTTTGGTGCTTAGCAAAGGGATTGGTGTTACTTCAAGTTGGTGCTTGCAAATTTTATAATTTGAGTTGGTGATCATTCATATACTTGAGATTATTCTCTATGGTTTTTCCTATATTGGGTTTCCATGTAAAAATCTGGTGTCTTTCTCTCTTGTGTGGTGCTTATTATTGTTTTAGTTAATTACATATCGTGAATGTATGGTTAAGTGGAATTTGATTAAGTAAAATTTTATAAGATATATGATATACTGATTTACCCCCGTCTTAGTATATCTCATATTAATATCTTGTTTTCTTTAATAAGAACCTTGATATCTACCTCTCTTTCTTTTTTCTCACGTGGAAACATCTCTCTTCTCATGCCTCTTTGGGTTTCTCTCTCTTTATTCTTCTCATTCTTCAAGACACCTTTATTGTGCCTTCTTCTCACAAGAGACTCTAATGGCCACATCACTCTTTTCCTCATACTCAATCTAGTTTATTGGATTTGTTGTTCTCTTATGAGATTGATCATGAGATTTATACTCTTTATTCCTTTCCCTAATTCTCTTCTTCTATCTTCCACTTCTATTTTTATGTCCATCTTCTCCATCTTCTCTTTTTTTTCTAGGCATATCTAGACCTTCTTATTAGCAATTTTATCAACCTTGCCTCTTATACCTCTTTTGGGCCTTTCCTTTTATTTGAGTCCTATATTTAGGACCTCTTATTATCCTTCTTTTATCCCTTTTGGAGTCTTCTTTATTCTCTCTTTACTCTTAAAGTTTCAATGCTCTCTTTTCCTCTCTCTTTTCTAGTCTTTTCTTGAATAGCTTCTTGTCCTTCTCAAAGGAATTTGGGACTGTATCTCTTCTCTTCTCAATTTTATATTTCTCTATACTGACCTCAATGAATAATAATTTCAACTTTATTTTCCCTAAATACCTTTCAAGGTGTCATATTATGCATACTTCTAGCACTATGCATTCATCTCAAATCAAGAAGTTGTAAAGAATGTAAAAAAAAAAATTACCCAAGCTTACCTAACTTGGATCTAATACCAAATGATGAATAGATATTGAGTAAAAATCTAAAATCCATAATCAACTAGTTCTCAATCTAATTAGTCACATGCATTTATTTGATTTGGTATGGCAAGAGTTCACATTTAATGCTTCAAACTCCCTTCAAGATTCCATCTCTTTTTAAATGTTTTTTTATGCTTGAAATTAGTAAACCTATTTTAAATATTATTATATATTTAAATTTTTATAAAAACTTCTTGAATTCAAATATAACTATCATATCACTAATATTTACCCCTAGCTTAGTTCATAAGACTGATCTCACTTTTCCATGCATGTCTCTCACTAGCTCTTGGGTCTAAAATACAAATCTTTGATTTATGATCCAAAAACTCAATCCTTTATCATGGAAAATATTATAATTTAATTTCACATATATTATGGTCACATTAAAACATTAAAACATACTTTAACACTCATTCCCACCTTCCAAGTATTCTTGGCATTATAAAGCTTGTAGTCCTTTTTCTGAGTTTGACCTTTATTTGACCAACCTATCAACTTTATTAAATGTTTAATAAAAATTTAGGTCACCTTTTATCCCTATTAATCTCCACAATAATTTTAAATACCTTACTCATTCTACATCACCACTTTATATCCCTTCCTTGGTTTCTAATTAGCCCTTTTAGGCCTTTTCCATAATACAATAGTCAAATTACATACTACTAAGTTTTAAAAAAATTAAATTTATGATATTCACTTGAGTCATGTTAAATCCAACATAATTACAAATTTTCATCACAATGTGATGGTGGAAACTCATTTTAAACACAAAACCCTAATCCTAGGGTTTTCATCCTCCTACACAAGCTGAGAGGTCTTGAAATTCATTATATTTCATTGTATTAGGTTTAAAATAACCAAAATACATTTATTAGGTATGTTTTTATGTATTTCAACTAATCCAATCATTATAAACTCACTTCCATTCCACTATTTGTCTTTTCCATGTAAGAAACCATTTGACTAGGTAAGAAAACAAGATTGCTACAAGTTTGTGATTGTCTTGAACACTTAGCAATGTGGTGATAATTCCAAGGAAAATCAAAATACTATTAAATTATATTAGGAACAAACGTATCTTGTCCATAAATGGATCAAGTGTTGTAACCACTACACTTTCCTTCATCATATAGAACTACTAAACCCAAATTAATGTCTACATATAGAAAGAATAGGGTTTATGGAACAATTTTTTTCAACTAGGTTACCACTTAATGGAACTTGTCTCTTTCAAACACAAGTTCATATATCAAAACAATATTGTACCTTTCATTGGCTATATAACTTATCTTTATGAATCAATAGTATAGATAAGATAATACCCAAGTAAACAAGGGTCTATGTACTCAAAATAGGGTATACACTATATACATGCTTGAAACCAAGTCTTTAATCTCCTTATATACATTATTAGACCATGCTATTCCTTATATCCATACCAATAACACATTAATATAATAACCATTCCATCATTCAAAGCATGGGATTCTTTTTTAACCCTCCAAAATAAGGGTAGATTAGCACTCAAGGTTTAGTTGAGTAATAGAGTTTAGTCTTTACACAACTGAGTAACATGTTCCTATCAAAAAAGTAAATGTACACCAATTCCTTACCAAGAGTTCAGCATGTTTCCTCAAGACTTGCCTCTTTAATGTATTCCTTTACCATATTCTAATTAAACACCTTGAGAATCTCTAATGCAATAATACGGCTCTTTGCTATAGTGATTGTTAGTGAAAATTGATCTTATATTCAATATTTAAACTTGTTCAATATTTTCACACACTTGTATATGGCTACATGGCATTCTTATTTGTACAAAGCTATCAATCTTGTCAACTTTTCCCCTTCTTACTGACTATAATCTATACTCCTCCAATCCTATAAACATATAAGGTCTATGCATGCATGTAGTCTTGAAGGCTCATTTAAATTAATTTACCTATGCATAGACACAAATCCATACATTTTTAAATGGAAAAAAAACATAAACCAATTTATCTTTATTCACTAAAATAGTATTCATTAGAATCAGTCCATTCATGGACTCGAATGTCCTACATGAGGGTCTTTGAAGCTCTTCCTCATTATTTTAACCTTCTCCATCTTCTTGTATCATCTTCTCTCTATCTCCTTCTCTCCTCTAACATTCTTCAAATTTTTTTACTTATGTACAACTTTCCCTCTTTATCAAATCCAATGTTGGTTACCTAGATACTTACAAGGCATAACTAATTTTCATCATCCCAATGTAGTATTAGTAAGTGTACTATTAAACATAACTTCATACTCTAATGAGTTAGACTATTATGGTTTTAAAACACATTTAAAAACACACTTTAGTCTTAGTGAACCATTATTATCTCATATAATCACCTTAGAACATGTTTAAGCCCTACTAGCCTCTTGAAAGCATATGAATTTTCAAATTTTAGGTTTTGAATGGAAAACTCCTAGAAGCCCTATAACACACATATGACTCCAAATAGTCTCTAAGGACAAAAATAGACCTAATGAGGTCCCTAAATCACCTTAATATCTAAATTTTACTAGATTTGACCCCTTATTGACAAAAACTCAAAAATAGTGCTACTTGACTTGATGTTCCTACATCACAATTAGAAGTTCCAATGACCTATTTATCCCAAACCCCCAAATTAGACTTTTTAACATTTATTAGGAAGCTATTAATGTTTGAACTTTTATATTTAATGTTTGTCCTACTAATAGTGTGAGCTTTGGGATAAGAACTTCTTACTAGATGCTTGATCTAAACTGTCAGAACCTTAATGTTTTCCTTAGTACCCTTGAGATAATTGGACATATTAAAAGGAATTTGGTTCATACCTCTAAAATTCTTTTGAATCAGGTATATGACACCTTGGTGGAGAGAAAAAATGTATCTACCCTTTTTGGCCTGGTCAATATATCTTTCTAATGATTGAAGGATATAAAATGGTATGCTTAATAGAATGAAATGCTAAAAATAATTGAAGGAAATAAAGTGTGACCAATACAAGAAATTATAATTTCCTTCTATCATATTTTATTGCATGATGTAGTAAACAACTTCCCTGAAGGGGTTGGGTAGAGAATCTTTATTAAAGCTATTGTGTAATTCCTCCAATGTTTCTCCTTCCATTAGAAAGCTTTTTCTTTCTTTTTGAAATCTATATTAGTTTTATAGACTTTTATCACCTCCATGGACAAACTAGTAACATGAGAAATTAAATATTTATTAACATCAATAGAAACCCCACTAATTTTCAATTTTATAATATCCTAAAAATGGCCAAAATGTGTTTGTCCTATCCTTAAATCTTCTACACAAAGCTTTTCATACCTCTAGTTTTTAAAATCTACCATACCTCCTCATTATCCTTCACTTCCTCAAGAATTTTGGGTTCAATTATGTTATGAAGTCCCATGAATAAACTCTAAATTTTATTCTTTAGGCTCCACATGAATTCAAGACTTTTGAATAATCCCCAAATGCATAAATATAATATTTAACACCCTATTTTCCCTCAGACATATCCACTTAGAACCATCATTATACTTTCTCAAGGAATTAAGAGGCTCTAAACTTCTATACCTCTACCCAATCCTATAGATAAACTTGATTATAATTAAATTACACTTATGATATATATTCATGCAATAATAAATAATTAAATACACATAGTGGACTACATTAAAACCAATTCTACAACACACCTAAACCTTATTATCGATGAAGGTCCCAAACCTTATGTTGAAATTATAAACCATTTTTTATAATATTAAGATTATGAGCTTAGTAATCTATCTTTTGATAGATATCATATGGAAACTCATCGATAGATTTGCAATGTTTATAACCTATTCAAATAACTCCATGATTAACAAACCAACTAGTAACACTATTACCTTCATAATAAACATGTTGGATTATCACCTCCTAGAAATAATCCATAAGGAATATAGCTTCATCCAAAATATATATTATGCTCTAGATAAAAATGTTTTCCTTATTCATATAATTGAATATGCTGAGAGAATATCCCTCATTGACTAGATGTTGAACCCCTAACTCTTTAACAATATTAAACCCTAAATAATAGCAAGAGCTTCTACCAAATGATTGTATTTCACCCCCATATCACCATAATAATAGATTAAAACCCCTTTATCATTTCATTAAATGCTTCTTCTTCCTGAAGGCCCTATTTTTCCCTTGGAGGCTCTATAAAAATTCAATTTGAGCCATCCTAAAGAAGGAACTTTCTACCTTGTCTAATTTATAACTTCATCTTTTGGAGCCACACTTCTAACATAAAGAGAGCCAATTTTCCAATTGATGGCCACCTGATTTTCCTCCAAATTCAAAATTTTCTCTCTTCTTAGAGGAAAAACTCTAAATTTTTCTAGAATGGAAATGAAAATATTGTTATCTAACACTGAGATTAGAAGCTTTCTACCCCTATAAATTATATTATTTATTTCACACGAGATACCCAAAACACATATAGTAGAGTGAGTTTCAATATTTTATTCTAATTTTCATTAATAAAAGAAAAATCCCAATCTTGTAATTCTCATGTAACATACCTTTATAATGTGTCAAATTATCCTCTTCCTTTTGATAATCCATGTCAAATAGTTTCTCCAATGATACCATAACCTTGGGTATATTGTTTGTCTTTATATTTAGGTTTCCATCCTCATCTGGCTCCAAGTCTTCTTGACCATCTTCATCAATAATATGACTAGAAAATACCTTCATACTACTAATGAAGTCTAATCTATGCTATTAATCATTAAAACATTTAAAATTCATGACATTATCAAGGACTGAGGGGTAGAGACTAGATCTATTGAGAATCTTCTCATTATCGAGTTAGTAATAGGCTTTAGTGTACTTGTAGTAGTAAGTGTGTATGATATATAATTATTTTGTTTATGTAATGTATGAATATTTAATGTATTGAAATATTCATTTAGGTTCTAGACTCGACTATGGTACTTTAAAAAGTACTTATCATTGCATAAACAAATGCTTCTTACTTTCTTAACCACTAGCTTAGACTCACCCAACACCTTGATATTTCTCACTTTATTTCCTAAGGTGAACTGAAGTCCATGGACTAATGCCTCATACTCAGTGGAATTATTCTTAAAAGAGAACTACAGGTGGAATTTATCTAGATAAGACTTCCCCTTGGGATTGATCAATTCAACTCCAGTGCCACATCCACTTTTAGACCTAGAACCATTAAATTTCAATGTCCACAAGTTAGATTTCACTGGGCTATAACATGTTCTATCACTAAAACATGTTGGTGGTGTTTTCAAGAGGAGTGTATAAATAATGTTGACCTTTAACTATATTTTATCACCCATTGTTGTGCACTTGTTCTATTTTTTTATTATTGAGTGTCCTCCAACTAACAAAGATGAGGTGGATAAATCTTCTATGGGAGGATCAAGAATGGAGTTATCTACAACAATTGTTTCATTATGAGTTATCTATAGGAGGAACAAGAATGGATTTAGATACATCCTAAAATTAAAATATATTTTCAACACATTAGAAGTCTTATCATATAACTATTATAATTTTTATAGTTATAAATTTTTTACACGTTGAGCATGTTAATAAAGGAACTACAATGGGTCTCCTTTTTCTTCTTTATCTAGTAAGTAAACTCCCATTTAAGATTATTTATAGAGGATATTGTTTTTTTATTATACTTAATAATTTTATCTGTTTTATTTAATTCTCAGTTAATTATAATCTAGCTAGGTAGACCACACCATGGTAGCCACATGTTTCTAAATTTAGTTACCATTTAACCATTCAATGTCCTTGACCAATATCAACTCAATAGCATGCCATAAACATCAAGGATATCCACCAATTGGTTATCAATGAATTTTTGAATCATTGTGGTTGTGGCTAATTACATGTGTATATTATTTTATCTCCTCAAATACTTTCACCTCTATTTTGTCTAGTTGGACAACCTTTCAGTTGGATTTGGTAGGTGTAAGACCAAACTATTGGAAAATGTCATATGGCATGATGTTCTCAGAAGCACCTGAATCAACCAATAAATTATGTAAGTTAATTATAAATATTAGGAGAAAGGGTGGAGTCTCATTTTTTTACTTATATAAAGCAACATGTGCATCAGATTTTTTCACATGTTCTTTCCCCTTATTATTAATTTTTTTTAAAAAGTAGTTCCATCAAATTATAATTTTATAGTAACTCAAAGATATTAATGTTAGTTTTGTTTTCTTCAAATATTATACAATTTCATATCTAATTTTGTCCTACTCTTGTTGTTTTCCAAGTTGATTATGGGGTGCATAGTCCTTTGGTTGATAAAATATGGGAAGTCCTTTAGATAGGGAATGATTATTTATTAAGTTTACATCAGTCAGGACATGAGTGTTACTTAAAATATTAGAGCTAGTAAAAGGGTCTACCACTTTACTTCTAATCTGGTAATGACTCTCCATTTGTAACTATATAAATATGTGAACCTTTTCAATATTATCTTCTTGTTCATTCACATCTTTAAATGGAAATTCATAATTCTCTAATACTAGGGTTGTGTTTGGGTTTCCTCTATCTTAATTTTTATTATCACCCATAATAGGCACTATTTACATGATATATACTTCCGTTTTAATTATATTATAGGTAGTTATAAACTCAACTTAATTGGTCTTAACATGTGTGGTTTTGTTATGTTTTTCTACACTACGTGTCTAGAGTTAAGTATATGAAATTCATAGAATGGGAAGCATTATGTTACTTTGATTACTACCACCAAGAGGACTAGGTACATTCCCATTATTATTTCAAGTGTTACATTGTATATTAAACCTTCAAAACATGAAATATCATCCCTAGGGTACATTATTTGCATTATGGATTGAATCTTGATACCCTTATCTTTGTATATTGATTATGTCATTGGCTAAATTTTGGATCATTTGCCTAATATTTCCTATCTCAAGTTCTATGATGATATTTGGTTGATTTGAATTTTTATATTGTGGGTTCACCACATGTATATTATAATTTATAAATGTTAGGGCAATAGGTTGTGTTAGATCAAGGTTATTATTAGAAGCAACTTGATTATTCAAGAATGCAGACATTACCAATGGGTTTCTAAAAGAGGTGGCATAGCCATTATCATTTGGTGAAGTAGATATGTTATTATATGCTATTGGAAACAACTATTAGTTATTAATTTGTGGAACTATGTGATTGGGAGACATATATGGCAAGTTGTTAGGCATGTAGTTATTTGGAATTAGAATGTATACTAGATTATAATTACAATACAAAGTAGCTAAAAAGGGATTCATGAGAGGGGTATTCTTCATAATATCATTATTTATAATGGGGAATTAATTATATATACCTTATTGTCCTAAAGATGTTAAAGTGTGTGCACTATATCCTTGAGGCACCATCTAGTGTTTTATGTTCACCATTTCATTATAGGCTAATTATAAGGATGCAAGCACAACTGGGGTTAATATAAGAAACATATAAGTCAAAGGATAAAGAGGTCCTAAGTAGGCATAGATGAATATACCTTTGACCATGATGTATGGGTATTTCAATCTCTGGTATAGTTTGTGAAATTGAGCATTAGACATGTTCATAGGTTCATTTAGCTCTTTTTTAGTAGCTAAAAAATGATGATATAGGATAGTATGGTCAAAGGGAAACCTAAAATGGTAAAAAACTAGTTTTCAACCCATCCAAATTAGTTATATATCCTTTTAATTATCCTCAGTACCAATCAGAGGTGGTCTCTCCTAAAGAATAAATAAATAACATGTAAGCAACATATTCATATTGTACTTGCATTTTTATAAGGGCATATTTGAATGCATGTATATATTCTTTAGTTGATTATAGTCTTCTAACCAAGAATTTAGGAAAAAGCTTATCTAGGTTCTTAGGTAGATTGTGTGCAATCCCTAGAACATTCATAAGGAACCCACATTAGCCCATCCATGCCATGGGGTTAGCCATTGTTATAGGATGGGAAATCATGAATTAGATAGATAAAAGAGTAGTCACACATACTCGTGAATTACCAAATTTTTAGATAGTCTTAGTTTTATCTCTCCCTTTATTATATCTTTATTTTGGTATAGTATGATCAATAAGTTATAAGAACTCAAAGTTGTTCCCAATAAATCTAAATATAGTATTTATCCTTCTAATTTATATCTTAAACTATGGAATAAATTAGTATGAAATCAAAGGTTTGTAGAATGTCTTATTTCAAGCTTTAGCTATGATTCACTTTGTGTTCACAAGGGATCTCTTTATAGTGCCAAAACATGTTAATGGTGTTTTTGTCACAAAAATAATTAGGAAAGTTTGTTAGGCTCTATCTCTCATAAAAAGAAGAAGACTCCATGAATAAAATGCTTCCCCATGGTCAAAATTTACGACATCTTAATAACATTAACCTTAACTCAGTTAGTTGATGTGTGATCATTTGATATAAGGGTCCTTTTGGACATAATGAATCTCCACACTAGCTCTAAATCAGACATTTAGAATGAGAATATAAGATATTTTGGCTATGCTTGTAGGGTCTTGCCTCAAATGTAAATCAAAACTTATTAAATTATAAATATCATAGGAGAAACTAACCTCTTTATTGGTTTACCATACTCAATAATATAATAGTGCTATAATAATGATAAACATATCAATAAAACAAAAATCAAGATAAACATTTAATTTCATATTGCATTTTTTAGTACCCAAATTCTAAATTAACCAAATTCATTATATAAAAATTAAAAGTAGAGGGAAAATATAATGGAAGGTGCCTTTGTTATATGGATTTGAATATGAAAAATGCTTCATTAAGCTAATTCTTTGGAATTTATCCTTAACTGAGCCAAACATAGCATAACTACAACTAAGAGGATGGTGCAAGAGTCTAGGGAAGAATTTATTGAGAGAAACAAAATACATAACCACCAAATAAAATGCTTAGGAAATGAATAATAAGATAAATATAACTAAATATATTGAGATAAATCATTTTGATTAATCAATGGAAGGATTCAAAATCAACCATTTAAATACAAACTCAACTAGCATAATAATAAAGACTAAAACAAGGATAAATTACACAAATAAAACTAAAAAAATGCTTTAAATAAAGTGTTTGGGAATGTAATTAAATTTAGTTTCACTATATATGGTAATCCACTAGGCATGCATTTTTTTAGGGTTGGAATGTATACTAGATTATGACTACCATACATAGCACCCATAATGGGATTCATGAGTGGGGTGTTCTGCATAATAGTCTGATTGAATATGGGGACCTAATGTTGTGCACTTGTATATCCTAAAGATGGTAAATCACCTTAACTATATATTTGAGGCACAATATAGTTTTCTATGTTCACCATTTCATTATAGGATAAAGATAGGGATGTAATTATATCTAGGGTTATTCTAAGGAACATAGAAGTCAAAGGATAAAGAGACCTTAAGTAGATAGGATGACTGGACACTCTGCCAAGATGCATGGTTTTTTAGTCTTTGGTAAATTTTGTGAAACCAAGCATTGAACATGCTCATGGGTTAATTCATATCTTTTTTAGTAGCTAAAAAATGATGATATAGGATATCAAGATCAATGAGAAACCTAAAATGATTTACAAAATTTTTTTCATCCCATACTAAGTAGTTACATATCTATTTGGTAATCCCATGTACCAATAATAGGTTATCTCTCCAAATGAATAAGGAAACATCCTAATTTTTCACCTACATTCTCATTAAGGAATATTTGAGTGCATGTATAAGCTCCTCAATTGTTTATGGTCCTCTAACTAAGAATTTAGGATAAAACTTGTCTAGGTTATTAGGTAGATCATGTACAATCCTTGGAATATTCATAGGGAACCCACATTAGCCTAGACATGCCATGCGATTAGCGATTATTATAAGATGTGGAATCATGAATGGGATATCTAAATGAGTAGTCATAACTATTAGTGAATTACCAACTTACAAGATAAGATTGACTTTATCTCTCCTTTTGTTGTCTCTTCATTTTGGTATTGTATGATCAATAAGTTTTAAGATCTCAAATATTTCCCCAGTAGACTTAGATATAGTATTTATCATTATGATTTATATCTTAGAATATGGTATAACTTAGTGTCAGATCAAATGTTTCTATAATCTCTTAGTTTGACCTTTAGTTGTGTTTTATTTTGTGTTCACAGGACCCATCCTTCTAGTGCTAGAATATGTTGATGGTGTTTTTGGCACAATAATAATTAGCTAGATTTTATGAGGCTCTTCATCTACTAAAATGAAGAACATCTTAAAAATAAAATTTTTCCCCAATGTTTAAATGTACTATAACTTGGTAATACTAACCTTTACTCAGTTGGTTGATCTGTGACCATTCCATATAAGGGTCCTTTTGGAAATACTAACTATCCATGATGGCTCTAACTAAAAAATTTAGAAGGAGAATATAAGATACTTTGGTTATAATTGTAATAGCTAACCTCAAATACAAATCATATCTTCTTAAATTATATCTAGCATATGAGAAACTAACCTCTATATTGTTTTACATACTTAAAGATACAATCATGCAATAATAATGATAAAAAATAATAGAAAATAATTAGGATAAACATTTAATCTCAAATTGAATTTTTTAGTACCAAATTACTAAATTAACTAAACTCATTAAATAAAAACAAAATTTAGAGGGAAAAGAGAAGTTAATATGTCATATTGCCACAAAGTTGAATATGTAAAATTATTGATTGATGTAATCCTTTGAAACTAGTCCTCAACTAAGCCAGACTTAGTACAACTAAAAATAAGAGGATAGTGCAAGAGTATAGGTATGAAACTAATTGAGAGCAAAAAAATACATAAACATCATATAAAATGCATAGAAAATTAATAATAAACTCAATGGCACTCAAGATATCAAGATAAATCCTTTTGATTAATCAATGGAAGGATTCATAATCAACCACTCAATTAAAAAATAATCTAGAAAAATAAAAAATACTAAAATAGGTTTAAATTAAACTAATAAAAATACAAAATCTTTAAATAAAGTGTCTAGGCATAATGTGTCTCTCTCTCAAAATTCCCAAACTACCATTCAGGCAAAGCATACTCTAATCTAAAAATTCCAACCTATAGAAAGGCTTCCAAAGACCAATAGATAAACAAGGGTGTTAGATAATTTTCAATGATGTCATAGTTATTTCATGGAGATGTCTAGGTGAGTGGATGAAATGTCTTTAAATATTATATGTCAATGACAAAGTATGTAATATGCTTATCCTAGTATGCTTGAAGTAGGATTGGTTAATATTTAGAGATTGTCTATTTAGAGATGATTAGGGATGAGTTTGAAGTATTAATCATGTGAAAGGGAACCTATAAGAAGTCAAGAATGATTTGAGTGCTTGTGTGTATGATTGGATTTCATTTGGTTGACCATTGTCTTCATTTAGACATTTTGGGTCTGGTGGTAGAAAAAATGAGTAGGTAGTTTGTTGACATCACCATTACCACATGTGGATGAGTCAGGGGGAGTTGGTCATATGGTTATGATAAAATTTGTCTCTAGTTTCTATTCACTAAATTTTAGGTCATGTGATAAGCACAACATAATATATGAAAGTCAGTAGATGGGCTCCCAGGTAGTTTGATAGTGTTTTCTCATACTTAGACAAAATTACAAATGTGGCAAGAAAAGCTAAGTGGACATTTTGATGGTGTTATATTTTTCATGCATGAAGGTGTTCAGAGAAAATTATCATATGGGCTTGTTTATTTTTATGCCTATTTTTAATATGCTAATTTATAGGTCATGAAATGATGCACATAAATATATATGCATATGCAAAGTTGGCCTTTTAGGTATTTCTTGGCATAGTAGGCTTTATGGTAGAAAAATTAAAGTTAGTGGATTAATGGAGTTATATCTCATGTGTATGAAGGTTTAAAGATAATTTTGACACATGGTTAGATTGCCCTATAAATTAAGATCATTTGGTATAAATTTTAAAACATGTATTGAGTGTATCAAAAGATATATCTATCCAAAGTTGGCCTTTCAAGCATATTGCAATGGTTCTCACACGTAGCCAAATCTAGACAAAGTTAAAGTTCAAGACCAAATGGAGATCCAACAGTTCATGGGATTATATATATATATATATATATATATATATATATATATATATATAAAGTTAAATGGGTCAATTTTTTTGATGGTTAATGAAGGTAAACATAAATATTCTTATATAAGATCGATGGAGCGTGTTTATTCGAAGATGTCAGGATGTAGTGAGATGGTGCCAAGTGTTTGATGTTTAACATCAAGCAGAGATAATAATTAGATTATTATAAGATATAAATGTGAGTGGGTGTTCATACATATATAAATCAATAATTCATATTGAGTGAGATGATCTCAAAGTGTCTAATTTTTAACATAGATAAAGATCGAGCTACGTATAGGAGATCGATGGAATGCATTAAGTCAAATAGTCAAAGATGAAGATCTAATGGTAAGTGATAAAAAGTAAAGGTTAATATATTTCAATGAGATAGATAGAGTGTGTTTTCTAAAAAGTGACAAGAATTAATGAGATTAATGAAATTTGCTTGATGTTTAACTATGACTATTTGAATTTGAGTATTCATATTTACAAAGGGAAAAACTAGTGCTCTATATTTTGGCTATAACTTTTTATCTAGCATGAATTTGATGGTGTTGTAAAAATAAAATTTATAGAGGATTATAAGGTACATCTATTGAACATGGTTAAAAGTTTTTATTATTTTTAAAATCAAATTTATGGTTCTATAAATTTTATTTTGTTTGACTATGTTCTTTAAGTGACCTAAGAAGGATATTTGAGCTTATGTTGTTACTATTTTGATGTTTCATGATTACTTATATATTTTAAGGTGTTATAAAATTCATAAGGATATTTTATATGGATTTTTGAGGTGTGATAAATCTATCTTGAGTATGAAAAATTCTTAATAAGTTGACTATGTATTCATTCATGATGTTCCTATGCACCAGGTCAGTGTTTGAGTTGATTATGCACACACAATGGTGAGTAAAGATGAATATGATAATTTAAGGATGTTTAAGGGGACATAAGGAGTGTAAAAATTTATTTTTAAGTGGTCTTATGTTATTTTTTTATTTTATGAAGTGATAAATGGATGAATAGGTCTCTATGAGACCTATAAGAGTTACAAGGGCCTAATTGAAAGGTGTGGTTGCTTAAGAGTGAGCCATAGATTCTATGGACAAAATATGAAGATTGTTTTGATCCATGTATTTATTTTAAATAATAATTAAGGGTTAATAAAAGTATAATGGTTGACAAAGATGTTGTTTATCATGAATTACATATAAATAGTGAAATCGAAGATGATAGTTTCTAGATTTTTTTTAAGGAGGCTTGTTTATGTGGATTAGAGCAAAAGGTTGAGAGGTGAAGGAGAGTAAGTGTGCCCAATGGATGAGTTTTTAAGTAAATAATATTAAAGAGTATGTGTATGACTTATAGGTCATATTTCTAATGTCACAATAGTGGTCTTATAGGTTAAGGATGAGCGAAGAGGTCTAGAGTGATCCATAAGGATGTTTTGGATGTCCTGAGACTGAGTAAAGGATAGATGGTGTCTGTGTTATCTTGGTGGATGATTTGAGAGACAAATCAAAGTGTGGACTATGTATGACCATTTATTCATGCTATTTATGTGGTGATAGAATTGTTGTTGAGTGAAGAGTGATCCAAAAGATGGCTTTGGATGCATTGAGTGTGTAGAGTTTAAGAAAGTTGATATACTTTGTATCTACATTATATTGGTAGGTAATTAGTGTTTATGAGATGTTATATTCATAGGTTTTGTTATGGTTTCTCAAAATCTAGGTGTTGTAGCATCCTTACAAGGTGAAACTTGCTAAAATTATAGTTATTTTGGTAGCTTAGCTAGACAGGTGTAGTAGCTCCTTATGGGATTGTAGTCTCACTAAAATAAGGAATGGTAGTTCCTTGATCAATTCTATCTGGTCTAAATTAGTTCTTGTTATTATAATATAGTATTCCAATAGTAGGTTCTAGTGAGTTTTTTCTCCCCCAATAAGGTTTCTCATATATGGCATGTGTTATGTTTTTGTTCTTTCATTGTATCTCTTATTCATTGATATGAATGATGTGTATGATTCATGAATGTTTTCGGTAATTGATTGAGAGTTTGAAAGGATTGAAATTGAATTGGACTATCTAGGTTCACTGATTCACCCCCTAATGGTTATACATCTAATAATTGGTATTAGAGATGATCCTTTGGTAAAGGCTTAATAACTTGAAGGTGATCCAAGATATAATATGGGTAGTCATCAAATGCAAGGAGGTCTACTAAGAAAGCACCAATGTTCAATTGATATAATTGTGATTTTTGGAGTGAAAGGATGAGGACATATATTATGTCCCTAGGTTTTGATGTATGGCAATATGTTTTGGATGGTTATCTTGCTCTTACTACTCATCCATCTAGGGTTATAGATAAGAAGTTATTTTAGAATAAGTCTAAGGTAATTAATGTCATTAATTGTGGTCTTATAGAGACCAAGTTCTCAAAGTTAAGACAGTGTAAATATGATAAAGAGATATGAGACAAATTGTAGATCATTTATGAAGGAGATTCAAAGGTTAAGTTGGAAAAGTTATAGACTCGCTGAAGATAATTTGAGAGTCTTAAGATGAAGGAAGAAGATTATGTGGCATCCTTTTTATAGAGAGTTCATGATATTTTGAATATCATTAGAGGTCTTGAAGATAACCTTAAAGAGGATACTATTATTCAAAAGGTATTAAGGTCTCTATACCTCAATTTTGATCCAAAAGTATTTACTATATAATAAATTCATGATCTTAATGAGTTGAAGTTGGATCAATTGCATGGCACCCTTAATGCCTATGAGATGAGAGTAAATGATGATATACCACTAAAGATGAAAGAAACATTCAAGATAGAAATGAAGCCAAATAATAATCTCTAAGGTAAGAAACCCAAGGAAGATGAAATTTTTGATATTTTTGAGGATGAAATAATTTCTTTGATTACAAGGAAATTGAAAATAGGTTTAAACAAGTATAAGGGTAAACTACTCTTCAAATGCTTCAATAGTGGAAAAGTGGGGCATTTAGATAAAAAGTGACCTTATAAGCATGATGATGAAGAACATGGTGAAGACAAAAATGAAGACAAGAAGACATATAGGAAGAAAGAATTTAGAAAGTATAATAACAAGAAGAAGTCCTTCAAGAAGAAGAAGAGTCTTTACACCAATAAATATTGTAGCTCATCAGATGAGAGTGAATATAGTGAATCAAAGTATGATCATGAATATGATGATATTGTTAAAGATGAAACCCTCTTCATGGATAAGGAAGGAAGTTGATCATATCAAAAGGAGTCTACCTAGAGTGGTTTAGATGATGACAAAGATGAGGTGGACTATGGGATTGAATTTATGAATGTAATGTTAGGTTGTGGAGCTAAAAGCTTCACTAATGCAAATAGGGAAGGAGGTTACTGAAGTGTCATAGACAGTGGCATCGATCAAGCTAACCGACGTCGATAGGATTAGATAGGAAGAGCAACCGATGTCAGTCAGGGATCGGCTGGTGTCAGTCATCTCCAGGTAGACAGGGACCAACATCAGTCACCTGTGTGGTTTAAATTGTGAGTTTTATAGATAGTTAGTTAACGAACCAAGTGTTTGCATATTGAGAGCCAATTTTAGACTAGAAGCTGTGGATCTAATTATTGTAATTAGGTGTCTAATTATTGTTTGCATGAGATCTATATAATAGACTCATAGGCTATATTATAATTTATGCTAGAGAGTAAGAGAGAAAATATTAGCTCCTTCTGTGTGTGAAGAGAGCATGGTGTGTTCCTCCTAGTGCCATAGTACCAAGTGTGGGTGCTGGTTTGGAGAATCAGAGGGGTTCTTCATGTATGTATGATCTTGGTCAGCAGGTGTGCATGGCTATGTTAGGAGATCTGCATGGTAAGTAAGATCATTGATCTACAGGTGTATGTGTGTGCATGATCCAAGTTTGCAGGTGTGCAGAACCAAATTGATTTGCAGGTGTGCAAGATCAAGGAGGATAGCAACACAATAGGGAGTAGGATCAGGCAAGATCTACTTGGAGTATAGTGTGTACTCAGAAAGAGAGCAAGAGAGGAAGGCAAGGCAGTTCCTTTCATAAGTAAGATCATTTGGGTTGTAGGTTGTTGCAGTTTAGGGGAGATTTACTTAGAGTGTGTGGAGCACTGGTGTACTAGTAGTAGTGGATACTGACTAGTTGGAGGTGTACACCAACTTTGTGTTTGAGTTATGTGTTGGGACTGTAAGAGAGAGAGCTTTGAGGAGAGATTACTGTACACTTGAGGTGTGGGAAGCCTCTGAGAGGTGTGGAGAATAAGTGGCATCTTCTTTATTGTATTCTTTTCTAGATGAGTATTAATACAAGTTGTGTATTATCTCTCATATTTTATGTTGTTTCTAAAATCTAGTTACTTGTGATTCTAGTTTAATTCCACATGTAAGTTGCTTGTATATGGTAATCAATCATGCTTCTATTATTTCCCAACAAGTGGTATTAGAGCTATGGTTGCAGGGAGCAGGTTTTATGTTTGGTTACAGGTCACTCTCAGGGGTTTTTGATTGAGTGGGAGTATAGCAATGGCAGAAGAAAGTAAGCTAAGAATGGAGGAATTAAAAAGCATGAATGGTCAATTACGGTCTTATGGAAAGAAAGAACAGGAAAAGAAAGATTGTTGGTTGGTAGTAGATCAACAAGAAGGAACTAAAGAAGTAGATGTTGTAGGTGTTGTTGCACAGGATGCTCTAGTATGTTTCTTGGATAAAGTAGAATCTTGGTTTATAGATTCTATTGCCTCTTTCCATGTAGCCCCAGGTAGAGGGGTTGGTGAGCCTTGTCAAATTATTGGCAAAGGGGAAGTGAAACTGAAATTGCAGGCAACCAACACATGGGTGTTGAAGAAGGTCATGTAGGTCCCAGTCTTGGAGATGCGTCTAATTTCTTCAAGGAAGTTGGGTGATGAGAGATGCACAAAAACTCTCACAGCGGATGCACTTGAATTAGCTAGTGGTAAGAAAGTAGGTATCCTTTATCTATCTACTTATATTACTGATTCTTCTTATATTATGGAGACGTGGCTTTGTAGGCTTGGTCACATGAGCAAGAAGGAGATGCATGTTCTTAACAGGAAGTCAGATGTCTTTGACAGAGTTAAGAACTAGAAAGCCTTGGTGTTTCTAGAGGAGATGGCAGACAAAGATTAGTGGAGAAGGCTGAGTAACTCTGAGCAAAGCAATTTAGATAGGGATTTGATTCAAAGAAAGCTTGCAAGTAAAAAGTCATCACTCATAGGCAAACACAATTACTAGTGTCAGTCAAGAGGAACTGGCATCGAATAGATAGGCACCGATGTCGATCATGTATAGACCAGAGATGGTAGTGTCAGGCAAGGTAAGACCGACATTGGTTAGGAGGACCAACATCAGCAATAGTAAGATCGATGTCGATCAGGAGGACTGACGTCAGTAGCAGGTAGACACTGATGTCAGTGGGGTTAATAGTCAAGATAGGTGCATGAAATTGACGTCAACTGGATGCAGACTATGTGGTGATCGAGGTCAGTCACTGTAACAAATTTTGGGTGGAAAACAAGCTATCAAGGACTCTCAAATGCCCATATGGAGGATTGAAAGTGGTAAGTAAGCCTCAAATTCATTATTCCTCTTCTTTATACTTGTTGCTTACTGTAGAGCAAGAAGGATCTAGGAAACAGTGGGAGCATGGCAAGAATATGATGCAGAACCAAATGGGAGATTTGGTAGGGTTGCTAGCCAAAATAAAGCACTGAGAGATGAATGGATACCTTAGTTGAAGAATAGAGTAATGGACACGTGAGACGGAAGGCCAAGTCATATGGTCTTGAGGAAGCTGCAGGACAATGGTACAAGTTTTGATAGGTGGATGACAAAGTAGGGCTTTAGTCAATGTCAGTGTAACCATTGTGTTTATCTTACCAGGTGGATGATGATTGCAACATTATCTTGTTACTATATGTGGATGGTATGCTAGCTAGTAGGTTTGTACATATAGGGTTTTATTGAGCTAAGGGTAAGGTTAGTTTAGTGGCATGTCATGAGGAATTTGGAGCAGCAAAATTCTTTGGCATGAGAGACATGGAAGATCATAGGTTGATTTTGTTTCTAGTGGGAGCTGATGTGAAGAAGGTGTTGGTGGGGTTCAATACGTAGGACGAACAACCAGACCATGCTAAGGGCTGGACAATTTAGTGTTTGAAATCACATGAGGTCTGGTATAGACCTGAGTTTTCCCCAGTAATGGGAGCTATCAGAGAGTTAGAAGCCAATTCGGGGAAGTGGGTTCTCACGTATTTAAGAGGGATCAACAGCAAGGATTCATGCTATGCAGGGTCAAGACTTCACTACATGGGTTTGTAGGTTCAGATGTGGCAGGGTACTCAGATGACAGGAGGTGCACCACAGGTTGTGTGGTGGGTGGTCTTCAAGATTGATCTTGAAGAGGGATACAAGCCAAGAAATAGATTAGATGGGGTACAGGTACAATGTAGCTATTTATCTCTAAGTGGGAGATTGTAAAGTTGTGGAGCTAAAAGCTTCACTGATGCAAATAGGGAAGGAGGTTGCTGAAGTGTCACAAACACCAGCATCAATTAGGCCAACTGATGTTCATAGGATTAGACAGGAAGAGCAACTGATGTCGGTCAGGGATCGGCTAGCATTGGTCATCTCTAGGCAGACAGGGACTGACATCGGTCGCCTGTGCGATTTGAACTACAAGTTTTATGAACAGTTAGTTAATGAATCGAGTGTTTGCATGTTGAGAGCCAATTTTAGACTAAAAGTTGTGGATCTAATTATTGTAATTAGGTGTCTAATTATTGTTTGCATGAGATCTATATAATAGACTCATGGGCTGTATTGTAATTTGTGATAGAGAGTAAGAGAGCAAATATTAGCTCCTTCTGTGTGTGAAGAGAGCATGGTGTGTTCCTCTTAGTGCCATAGTACCAAGTGTGGGTGCTGGTTTAGAGAATCAGAGGGGTTCTTCATGTATGTATGATCTTGGTCAGCAGGTGTGCATGGCTACGTTAGGAGATCTTCATGGTAAGTAAGATCATTGATCTGTAGGTGTATGTGTGTACATGATCCAGGTTTGTAGGTGTACAGAACCAGATTGATTTGTAGGTGTGCAAGATCAGGGAGGATAGCAACACAATAGGGAGCAAGATTAGGTAGGATCTACTTGGAGTATAGTGTGTACTCAGAAAGAGAGCAAGAGAGGAAGGCAAGGTAGTTCCTTCCATAAGTAAGATCATTTGGGTTGCAGGTTGTTACTGTTAGGATTGTGGAGCTAAAAGCTTCACTGATGCAAACAGGAGAGGAGGTTGCTGAAGGTTGCTGAGTTGCAGAGAAGTTGGGGTCGGTCTGATCAGTCGACGTCGGCAAGATAGCATGGAGAAGCAACTGACGTCGGTCATATATCGGCCGACGTCGATCACCTCTAGGCAGACAGGGACCGACGTCGGTCGCCTATGTGGTTTGTCTGTGAGCTAATTACGGGAAGTTAGCTAACGAACCAAGTGTTTGCATGATGAGTGCTAATTTTAGACTCATAGCTATGGATCTAATTATTGTAATTAGATGTCTAATTATTGTTTGATGAGATCTATATAATAGACTCATGGTTGTATTGGAAAAGTGGGCTAGTTTGAGTTGAGCAAAGTTTGTTCCTTCTGTGTGTGAGGTGAGCAAGTGGGTTCCTCCTAGTTCCACAGTACCAGGTGTAGGTGTTGGTTTAGAGAGTCAGCTGGATTCTTCAGGAGTGTAGGATCTTGGTCACAGTTGCATGGCCTATATAGGAGATCTACATGGTAAGTAAGATCATTGATTTGCAGGTGTATGTGTGTGCAAGGTCAAGGTTCACAGGTGAGCAGAACCGTTTATTGATTTGCAGGTGTGCAAGATCATATAGACAACAACACAATAGGGAGCAGTATCAGGCAGGATCTACTTGGAGTACAGGAGTGTACTCAGATAGAGCAAGAGAGGAAGGCAAGGGAGTTCCTTCCATAAGTATGGTCTGTTGAATTGCATGTTGTTGAAGATTAATGGGAGATCTACTTGAAGTACTTTGAGTACTTGTGGAGCACATGGAGTGCTTGTGGAGTGCGTGGAGCACTTGTGGTGTGCGTGGAGCACGGGAGGTGAACACCAACTCTGTATTTGAGTTGGGTGTTGGGACCTGTGAGAGGGAGAGCTTTGGGGAGAAGAATTACTGTTCACTTGAGGTGTGGGAAACCTCTGTAAGGTGGTGGAGAAGATGTGGGATAGTCTCTATTGTATTCTTTTCTGTATAAAGTGTTAATACAAGTTGTGTATTGTCTCTCATATGCTGTGTTTTTCTGAATTCTAGTTACTTGTTGATTCTAGTTATTTTCGCATATTAAGTTGCTTGGTATTTGGTAATCAATTGTATGCTTCCGGTGTTCTGCATCCCTGACAGTTACAGTTTAGGGAAGATCTACTTGGAGTGTGTGGACCACTTGTGGAGTGCGTGGAGCACTGGTGTATTGGTAGTAGTGTATACTAACTGGTTGGAGGTGAAAACCAACTCTGTGTTTGAGTTGTGTGTTGGGACTGTAAGAAAGAGAGCTTTGAGGAGAGAATTACTATACACTTGAGGTGTGGGAAGCCTCTGAGAGGTTTGGAGAAGAAGTGGCATCTTCTTTATTGTATTCTTTTCTTGATGAGTATTAATACAAGTTGTGTATTGTCTCTCATATTCTGTGTTGTTTTTGAATTCTAGTTACTTGTGATTCTTGTTTAATTCTGCATGTAAGTTGCTTGTATATGGTAATCAATTGTGCTTCCATTATTTCCCAACATGTAATTGAAGAGATAAATATTGAGAAGAAGCTTAACAAGAAGATGAAATCACAAATCAGGGACTATGAGGAACAATTAAATGTATTTGAAGCAGTAATGAATGAACATGCCAAGGAACATGAAGATATGGTCATACATCTCAGTCATCAATTGGAAATCATGTCTACAAGCATAAAAGCTAAAGAAGATGAATGTTCAAGGTATGTAATTGAAATTGAGTCATTGAAAGTTATGTTAGAAAAGATATCTGGTAAAGTGAAGTCATTTATGAGATTTGAAAAGAGATCAAGCAATCTAGATAATATTATAAATGATAAAAAACATGCAAGAAATAGAATTGGTCCTAGATATAAAGAAGAACTAGAGAATGCAATTCAAGACAATATAAAGACTAATGTGAATAAAGACAATCATACTTTGAAGATAATTCATCAAACAAAGAATGAAGGTACTGGTAGAATCAAGACAAATTAGATCAGACAACCAAATGCCATAAGGTATGCAAGTTTTAATGGTTACTATTACACATGTAATCAATTTGGTCATAGTGCTAGTTAATGCAAGAGACATGTTAGAAATGAGTTTTCATGGAACTATGATGTGAATTATCATTCAAGTAGTGTGAGAAAGGTTGAGTGATTTAACTATATTAATGAGGAACAATTTGCTAAACATTGTTTAAATAAGGTAAGGTAAGGTGAGTCTTCTTCAAAATAAAGAATTTTCTTTAGTTGTTATGACATAGAACACATTGCAATATTTTGTCCATATCAAGTACGACAAGTTGAGTTCACTTCAAGAAGAATGGTTGTCTACAACTATGAATAAGTTGGTCACATTGTTAGGTTCTACAAACCGAGGCCCATAAGTCATAATAGGTTCAATCATGCTCCCAGAGTATAAGGAAAAAGGAAAATTAAATCATGGCTAACAAAGGTAGTAAGTTTGATTCATTATCAGTTTCCAAGTCCAAGTAATCTATTTGATATGGTAGAGAATGCTACAAAAGTTGAAGAGTGCCAAGGGATCTCATTATCTTCTCATGCTATGAATAAAGAGACCAAGCTCAAAAAGAATACCAAGGTGATGGTTGAGGATAGTTATAAGGTATGTATGGATCCAGTTAAACATCTTATTATTATTGAGAAAGTATCATGTAAGTAACATCAGTTGCTCGTGCCTAGTGATGTGGTTCCAAGCTGTAAGGAACATTCTATAAATGAGAAGGTATCTCATGAATATATGTTATCTCCATGGATTGTCAATCCAATCATAGAGGAGAATATTTTAGTAGATGAGCATGTTTCTTTTCTTAAACCTAAGAGGAAGAACTATAAGTATCAGATGACCAAAGAGGAGAAAGAATATGAGGAATTGTGGGAAACTCCTAGTTTCACATTGTTCTATGACATTATGATGTATGGTGTCCTAACTATACTTCTTAAGGGACATTTTTCTTGTGAAGAATCAAGTTTGTGTGTTCAAGTTCATAATTTCAATCTATATAGAGACTTGTGTTCATCTTAGAAGGTCATTTGTTAAGGGGGAACAACAAGTTCAAGAACTTGCTCTAGAGGTTTGTGAAGGAGCTATAATATAAGGTCATAATGGGTGTTTCTAGGTGGATTAATGATATTTAATGAGTTTCAATAAGATTTTGGTCCTTAGAAAGGTATATTCACTTGTTTTTGATGTGTTCCAAGTGGTTTTGTGTCCTTGTGATCCTATTTGTGCCTTTTGAAGTTTTATGTGTACTCTTGGGCTTATCTATCTTATTGTAAGTCAAAAGCCATGGTATAGGAATTCAAGGTTACCAAAGATGTGGAAGCTCAAATATTGGCATAAAAGTTTTTAATGGTAGTCTCTAGGTGTGCAAGTTTCATAGATTGGCATTGACTAAAAGGACGCTTATTGACCTTATCTTATTTGAGTTTCTAAGATTTTGGGATCTACTAGAAAAGTAGTCTACCTTGTGAATTGAGGTTTGTGTTAGGGTGTGGAGCTAAAAGCTTCACCAAGGAGCATACTAAAACAGGTTTGGGTCTACACAGACGCCGGCGTCGATCAGGAGTGACCGACGTTAGTTAGTAGCAGTTACAGAGGCACCGATGTCGGCAGTAGGGTCGGTCGATGATGGTCACAGGCGAACAGGCAGGAACCGACATCGGTTACCTGCGTGTCCAAAAAGCTATTTCTGTGGACAGTAGCGAGTGTTTACATGATAAGTTTGAGTTGTGGACTCAAGCTTGCATCTCTATTATTAGCAATATTATTTTTAGAGCCCTTGTTGAAGAGGCTTAACTGTTTGTTGTAAGAGCATGCTCAAGTTTCCTATTTCTATATGTAGGAAAGATCTTCTTAGCTTAGAATGTAGAAGAGTGTAGAACTGTAATAGTAGAACATTGTGAATGTTTGAAGGATAGTACAGAGTTACATCAATCCAGGTTGTTGGATTTGAGTGTACTTGAGAGAAAGATCTTGAGGAATAGAGATCTAGTGAGAGATCTTGTGTGCATCTGAGAGAGGTGTGGAAGAACAAAGTTTCTTCATTGTATTCCTATTGTAAAGAGTTTCAATACAAGTTTTCAGGGTGTTTTCTTGTATATCTTGTTCTGTGCTATTTATCATTTCAGTTACTTATCTATCTGATTCATTTCCGCATTTATTTCTTTCACAAGTGTAATCTATTGTTGGTTTGATCCCCCAACAAGTGGTATCAGAGCCTTGGTTACAGGTTACAGGTTACAGGTTACAGGTTGCTCACAGGGGTTTCTGCAGGGATTTCTGTTTGAGTGGGAGAAGCAATGGCAGAAGAAAGTAAGTTGAGAATGGAAAAGTTTAATGGAAAGAACTACCAACATTGGAGAATGCAGATAGAGGACTATCTGTATCAGAAAGATCTCCACTTACCGTTAGGTGGGATAGCAAAGAAGCCCAAGGACATGGAGGATGAAGAATGGGAAGTTCTTGATAGAAAGGCTCTTGGGTCTATAAGACTGAGTTTGGCCTCCACTGTGATATCTAATTTGTCACAGGCAAAAACAACGGTAGAGTTGATGACTACGTTAGCAAATATGTATGAAAAACCCTCAGCTTTAAATAAGGTATATCTTATGAAGCAGTTATTTAATTTGCATATGAATGAAGGTGGATCTGTTTCTACTCATCTGAATGATTTCAATGGAATTGTTAATCAGTTAATTTCTATCAATATTGTATTTGAAGATGAAATAAAAGCTCTTTTGATATTATGTTTTTTGCCTGAAAGCTGGCATGGCTTAGTAATGGTAGTTTCTAATACTGCATCTGCATCAAATATTTTGAAAGTAGAGGATGTTGTTAGTGTTATCTTGAATGAGGAAATACGCAGGAAAAGCACAGAAGAGACATCTGGGAACGCTTTAAATTTTGAGAGCAGGGGAAGGCAAAAAGAAAAGAGCAAGAGGAGATCAAGATCTAAGTCTAAGGTGAGAGGAAGATCCAAATCCAGGAATGGCAGGAAGCCACAATGCTGGAATTGTGGAAAGATGGGGCACATAAGCAGAGATTGCTGGTCAAAGCCTAAGGAGGACAATCAGCATGAAGGAAAGGAAGAAGCCAAGGTTGCAGGTATTGCACAGGATGCTTTAATTTTCTCTTTGCATAATAACATAGAATCTTGGGTATTAGATTCTGGTGCATCTTTCCATGCTACCCCCAACAGAGAGTATTTCAGTGACTATATCCATGGAGATTTTGGAATAGTGTACTTAGGGGATGATGAGCCTTGTAAGATTACTGGCAAAGGTAAAGTGTAGCTAAAGATGTAGAATGGCAACACATGGGTGTTGAGAGATGTGATGCATGTTCCTAGTTTGAAGAGAAATTTGATTTCTGCAGGTAAGCTAGGTGATGAGGGTTGTACAGTAACTCTCACAGCAGATTCTTGGAACGTGACCAAGGGTGCACTAGTTATGGCCAGAGGTAAGAGAGAAGGTACTCTCTATTTGTGTAATTGTGTTACTAACAAATCTCCTTCAGTTTTATCTACTTTAGGTGTGGATTGTAAATTGTGGCACTCAAGGCTTGGCCACATGAGTGAGAAGGGGATGCCAATTCTTAAGTCTAAAGGTATGCTTTCAGATTTGAAAAGTATGGATCTAGAATTTTGTGAGCATTGTGTATTTGGAAAACAGAAAAGGGTTAGTTTTCTCAAGACTAGGTCTACTAAGAAAAGGCAGAAGTTACAGCTTGTTCACATAGACGTGTGGGGACCGGCTCAGGTAGCCTCTATTGGCGGATCACAGTACTATGTTACATTCATAGATGACGCCACAAGAAAGGTATGGATCTAATGTATTAAAAGGAAATCTGATGTTTTTGAGACTTTTAAGTTTTGGAAGGCTATGGTTGAGAATGAAACAGGTAGAAAATTAAAGTGTCTGATATCTGATAATGGTGGTGAGTTCTGCAGTCTTAAGTTCAAATTGTATTGTTATACACACGGAATCTGTAGGCAAAGGATGGTTCCAAGGACACCTCAGCAGAATGGTATTGCTGAAAGGATGAATAGAACTATCATGGAGCATGGAAGATGTATGAGATTGCATGCAGGGTTGCCCTTAGAGTTTTGGGTAGAAGCAGTTGACAGTGCAGTGTACCTGATTAATAGAGGACCCTCTACAGCTCTGGATGGTGGAATTCTAGAAGAGGCATGGATAGGTAAAAAGGTAGATCTCTCATATCTCAAAGTTTTTGGTAGTGAAGCCTTTGTGCACATAGATAAGGAAAATAGAAAGAAGCTTGATCCTAAGTCTATGAGGTGCACGTTTATAGGCTATGGCTCAGATGATTTTGGTTCCAGATTTTGGAATCTAGGAACTAACAAGGTAATCAGGAGTCGTGATGTTGTTTTTAATGAAAGAGTGATGTACAGTGATCAGATAAGGAAGCTAGATCAATTTGGGCAGAGCAATGGTGAATTGGATGAAGTTATGGTCCAAAATGAGCTCACGGGAAAAAGAAATAATCACTTGCAGGAAAACACAGAGACCGACGTCGGCAGTATAGAAATCGATGTCAGTCATACAGAGACCGACGTTGGCAGACCAGGAACTGACGTTAGCTAGGAAGAACCGGCGTCGGCCAGTAACAGGTCTACAGGTGGCCGAGGTCGGTCACTGTCAGAAAATTTGGGTGGATAGATTGTTGAGAACGAGTCTAAGACACCCATCAGGAGGTCTGAAAGGGTAAGTAAGCCTCTAATTAGATATTCTCCTTCCTTATATTATCTATTGCTAACTGATGGTGGAGAACCAGAGAGTTTTGATGAAGCATTACAGGTGGAGTCTAGGAGTAAGTGGGAGCGTGGCATGGTTGAGGAGATGGAGTCCTTAAGAGAGAACCAAACATGGGATTTGGTTGAATTGCCAGCTGGTAAGAGAGCACTGAAGAACAGATGGACCTATAGGTTGAAGGAAAGTGAGGATGGACAGATGCGATATAAGGCCAGATTAGTAGTAAAAGGATTTGCACAGAAGCCAGGTATTGACTTTGGTGAAATTTTTTCTCCTATTGTTAAAATGACTTCAATAAGGGTTGTATTGTCTTTGGTTGCTTTTGAGGATTTGCATCTCGAGCAGCTAGATGTTAAGACAGCGTTTCTTCATGGAGATTTGGATGAGGAAATTTATATGGAACAGCCAGAAGGATTCGAGGTCAAGGGTAAGGAGAAGTTTGTGTGCAGGTTAAAGAAAAGCTTGTATGGCCTCAAGAAAGCTCCAAGGCAATGGTACTTGAAATTTGATAGGTTTATGACTGAGCATGGCTTCAGTAGGTGTCAATCGGACCATTGTGTATATTTCAAGAGATTTGATAATGGTAGATATATTATTCTATTGTTGTATGTAGATGACATGCTAGTTGCAGGGTCTCACATGCAGGATATCTCTGAGCTGAAGGAGAAGTTAGCTCAAATGTTTGCTATGAAGGATTTGGGAGCAACGAAGAAGATCCTTGGCATGAGCATTAGGAGAGACAGGAAAAATCATAGGTTGATATTGTCTCAAGAAGATTATGTGAACAAGGTGTTGGAGAGGTTTAATATGCAGGATGCAAAACTGATAAGTACACATATGGCTGGACATTTTAAGTTAAGTAAAGAACAATGTCCCAATTCACATGATGAGGTAGAGTACATGAGTAAGGTTCCATATTCTTCCGTAGTATGGAGTTTGATGTATGCAATGGTGTGTACTAGACCTGATATTGCCCAAGCAGTGGGAGTAGTAAGTAAGTATATGGCCAATCCAGGTAAGGAACATTGGAAGGCAGTTCAATAGATCCTTAGATATTTGAAAGGAACCAGCAATAGGCACTTATGCTATGGAGGTTCAGATACTTCTCTACATGGTTATGTAGATTCAGATATGGCAGGGGATTTGGATGGCAGGAGGAGCACCACAGGTTATGTTTTTACTGTAGGTGGAACGGCGGTTAGTTGGATATCTAAGTTGCAGAAGGTTGTTGCCTTGTCAACTACAGAAGCAGAGTATATTGCAGCCACAGAAGCTAGCAAGGAGATGATATGGATGACACGGTTCATGGAAGAGCTTGGAAGGGAGCATGGGAGTTGCAGATTGTATAGCGACAGTCAGAGTGCAATCCATTTGGCCAAGAATTCGGCCTTTCATTCAAGAACCAAGCACATACAGCTAAGGTACCACTTCATACGGCAGGTATTGGAAGATGGTGAGTTGAAGCTGGAGAAGATCCATACAGACAAGAATCCTACTGATACGCTAACAAAGCTGGTTACGAAGGAGAAGTTGAACTTGCATTCAACTTCTATTGGTCTTCATGATTGAGTTGAAGATGGAGGAGCTAGAAGATGTTGCTGTACAGGTTGGTGTAGCTGGTTTATCTCCAAGTGGGAGATTTTTAGGGTGTGGAGCTAAAAGCTTCACCAAGGAGCATACTAAAATAGGTTCGGGTCTACAGAGACACCGGCATCAGTCAGGAGCGACTGACGTCGGTTAGTAGCAGTTGCAGAGGCGCCGACGTCGACAGTAGGGTCGGCTGACAATGGTCACAGGTGAACAGGTAGGAACCGATGTCGGTTACCTGCGTGTCCAGAAAGCTATTTCCGTGGACAGCAGCGAGTGTTTGCATGATAAGTTTGAGTTGTGGACTCAAGTTTGAGTCTCTATTATTAGCAATATTATTTTTAGAGCCCTTGTTGAAGAGGCTTAACTATTGTAAGAGCATGCTCAAGTTTCCTATTTCTATATGTAGGAAAGATCTTCTTAGCTTAGAATGTAGAAGAGTGTAGAACTGTAATAGTAGAACATTGTGAATGTTTGAAGGACAGTACAGAGTTGCATCAATCCAGGTTGTTGGATTTGAGTGTACTTGAGAGAGAGCTCTTGAGGAATAGAGATCTAGTGAGAGATCTTGTGTGCATCTGAGAGAGGTGTGGAAGAATGAAGTTTCTTCATTGTATTCCTATTGTAAAGAGTTTTAATACAAGTTTTCAGGGTGTTTTCTTGTATATCTTATTCTGTGTTATTTATCATTTCAGTTACTTATCTATCTGATTCATTTCCGCGTTTATTGCTTTCACAAGTGTAATCTATTGTTGGTTTGATCCCCCAATAGTTTGAGGATTTTGAATAGGTTTAATGGGACAAATGGTTTGTAAAATAAAGCTTCACAAAGATTTGAAGGTTTATGGATTTCAAGTTTTTCATGTTTTTTTCAAAATAGAGGCCTAATTGGCAAGTTAGTTTGTGAAGAAAGTATGTTGCAAAGGATGGTATTGGAAATGAAAATTGGCATGATTAAGAGGGAATATGAGAGTTATATAGATATTAATTTTATGGTCTTGAAGGTATATCTACTGAAATTTGTTGGCTCTGCAAGTTCTAGGTAGGGCTATAAGGAGTCTAGACAAGTCTAGTGAGAAGAAGAGCATTTTCTGCTCAATTTTTCAAAACGATCAAGGCATGAGTATTTCAAGGTGAGTTATTAGGTTGTTCTAGTGCATGTTTACTATTTGGTGAGTGGCATGACATTATATTTATGGTCCTCAAGGTGGTTTGAAAAGAGAAGGCTAGTAAGCATGTGTGATGTTTCTTCATGGTGTGTGGATATCTGAAGATGCTCAAGAGGTGAAATGGCTCACAGATCTTAGGAAGAGTCCCTCTCAAATGTTTCTTGGTTATTTCCATCATATATTAATGTTTTTGTGTGTTATTTATTCATTGTTTGTAGTTCTTGGTTGAAGAGTGTATTGTCATGTAGGAAGAGGAAGTTGTCAAGGTAAAAAGAGGTAGGCTTAAGGTAAGGGGGAGTTTATAATATATTTATAAGATGGTATTCTACAATTGGTAGTATTTTTAGGTCCTCAATATCAGTTTTTTTCCACTTTCTCATTGTTTCAAAGGGGGAGAAGATTCCTATTGTGAGAGGGTTTGAGAAGAGAGAAGGAAGGTGAGTTATATATTATTTTATGATGGGTGTTTACATCAATGAAAAAGGGGGAGATTATTAGAGAGATATAAATGATTTCATGGAGGTGTTAAAGTGAGTGGATGAAGTGTATTGATAGATTATATGTTAGTGACAAAGTGTGAAATATGCTTATCCTAGTATGCTTGAAGTAGGCTTAGTTGATCTTTAGAGTTTGTCTATTTAGAGATGGTTAGGGATGTGTTTAAAGTATTGAGCATGTGAAAGGGGTTCTATTATAAGTCAATAATTAGTTTATTTCTTGTGTTCATGATTTTATTTCATCTAGTTGATCATTTTCTTCATCTAGACATTTTGGGTCTAGTGGAAAAAATTTGAGTAGGCAGTTTGCTAACATCACCATTTCGACGTGTGGATGAGTCAAGGGGAGTTAGTCATATGGTTGTGATAATTTTTTTTCCTATTTTATATGAAATAAATTTAAGGTAATTTAATTAATCAAAACTTAATATATGAAATTTCAAATTTGGAATCCTAGATAGTTTGATAGTGTTTTCTCATATATAGCCAAATTTATAAATGTGGCAAGAAAACTTGAGTAGGAATTTTGATGTTGTTTTATTTCACATGCATGAAGATTTAAAGAGAAAATGATCGTATGGATTCTTTTTCTCCTAGTTTATATTATATGAATTTTAGGTCATGTGATGAATCACATCAAAATATATGCATGTGAAAAGTTGGCCTTCTAGGCAATTCTTGACATAGTTGGCTCTATGGCAGAAAAATCTAAGTGAGTAGATTAATGGAGTTATATCTCATGCACATGAAGGTTTAAAGAGAAGTTTGAAAAAATTATGGATTCCAATATGAATTAATATCACATGGTCCAAATTTGAAAACATTAATTTGAGCATAGGAAAGTGTATATCTATCCAAAGTTGGCCTTCCAGGAATATTGCAATGGTTATCATACTTAGCCAAATATGCATGAAGTTAAAGTATAGGACCAAATGGAGATAAAAAAAAGTTTTTAGGAGTTAATATATATGTGTATGTGTGTGTGTGTGTGTGTGTGTGTGTGTGTGTGTGTGTGTGTGTGTGTGTGTGTGTGTATATATATATTATTTACCTTTGTTAACCATAGAAAAATTTGACCCATTTGACTTAATACACACCATATATATATATATATATATATATATATATGGTGTGTATTAAGTCAAATGGGTCAAATTTTTCTATGGTTAACAAAGGTAAATATCAATCTTCTTATAGAAGATCAATGAAGCATGTTTATTCTAAGATGTCAGGATGTAGTGAGATGGTGCCAAGCTTTCAATGTTTATCATTAAGACAAGATAAAGACAAATATTTATACAATATATAATGGTGAGGGTATTAATATAGATATATATCAATAGCGTGTATTGAGTGAGATGATCTCAAAGTGTGTAAGGTTTAACACAGATAAAGACTAAGCTATGTACGTGAGATCAATAGAGCGCATTAAGTCAAATAGTCAAGATGAAGATCCAATGATGAGAGATAAAAGGTAAAGGTCACAATATTTTGAGGATATATATGAATTATATTTGATAAAAATTACTAGGAAGCAATGATATGAAGGAAATTTGCTTGATGTTTAACTATGTTTGAATTTGAATATTCAAATTTACAAAGGGAAAAACTAGTGCTCTGTAATTTGGTTATAACTTTTGATCTAGGACAAATTTTATGTTGATGTAAAAATAAAATTTATATATGAATAAAAGTAACATACATTAAACATGATTATAATTTTTTATTATTTATATATTCAAAGTTATGGTTTTCCAAATTTGACTATGTATTTGACTATGTTTAGCAAGTGACCTGAGAAGGATATTGGAGCTTGTGTTGTTGTTTTGATGTTTCATGATAAATTATATATTATAAGGTATTATATACTTCATAAATATACTATTTATTATTTTATTTTAGGTGTTATAAATATATATTGAGTTTGAAAAATTCCTAGTAAGTTGACTATGTGTACGTTTAGGATGTTTATGTGCACCAAGTTAGTTTTTGAGTTGGTCATGCACATGCAATGGTGAGTAAAGATGATTATGAATATTTGAGGATGTTTAAGAGGAAATAAGGAGTGGAACCATGTATTTTTAATTTGTATTATGTTATTATTTTTATTTATGAAGTGATAAATGGGTGAATAGGTCTCCATGAGACCTATAAGAGCTACAAGGGCCTAATTGAAAGGTACAACTGCTTAAGGGTGACCCATAAATGCTATGGCTGACCTATGAAGATTTTTTTGAGCCATGAATTGATGTGAGAGAATAATTAAGAGTTAATAGAAGTCTCATGTCTAAACAAGACACTATTTATCATGAATTCATTATAAATAGTGAAACCAAAGATGATGGTTTCAAGATTTTTTTAGGAGGCTTGTTTGTGTGGATTAGAGTGAAAGGTTGAGAGGTAAAGGAGAGTAAGTGTGCCCAGTGGATGGGTTATTGAATAGAGTATATTGAGGACTATATGTATTACCTTTAAGTTATATTTCTAATGTTAGAATAGTGCTTTTGTAGGTTGAGGAAGAGCGAAGAGGTCTATAGTGATCCAAATGGATGTTTTGTATGTCTTGAGAGTGAGAAAAAGGTAGATGGTGTCTATGTGATCTTGGTGTCTGATTTGAGAGATACATAAATTTTTTTAATGTGTGTATGACCATTTGGTCATGTTTTTGATGTGGTGATAGAATTTTTGTTGAGGAATGAAGAGTGATCCAAAAGGTGTCTTTGGATGCATTGAGTGTGCAGAGTTAAATCAAGTTGATATACTTTATATCTCCATTAGATTGGTAGGAAATAAATTTTTAGGAGATGTTCTATTTATAGGTGTTATTGTGGTTGCTCAACATCTAGGGGGTTGTAGCTTCCTTGCAAGGTAAAACTTGATAAAGGTCTAGTTGTTATCGTAGCTTAGCTAGATAGGAGTAAAAACTCCTTGTAGGATTGTAATCTCACTAAAATAAGGAATGGTATTTAATTGATTAGATGTATATGATATAAATTAGTTCTTTTTATTATAGGACAATATTCCACTTACAATTTCTAGTGTGATTTTCTGCCCTAAGAGGGTTCCCCACATATTTCATGTGTTATGTGCTTGATCTTGCATTTTTTCTATTATTCATTACTATGAATGATGTGTATGCTTCATGAATGTTTGTGATAATTTATTAAGAGTTTTAAAATATTGAAATTTAATGTTGGACTATCTAGGCTCACTAATTCACCCCACCCACTCTTAGTGATTATACCTCTAACAAAGGGACCCAATCTCAAAGTTAAAAATTTAAAGATGCTCGCCCCAAAAAATTACACTCCATGAATATCAGATCATTCCAGACTATGCATGCCAAAGCCAAGCCTAGATTAGGAAATACCAATCACTAGTTAGAGTAAGACAACCACTCTTTTGACTAACTTGATTTAACCACGTTACTAAATTCACATGACTACAAAGATGCATGATCTCACTTTGAGTTCTACACCCACACCTCCTTACCTTTATATTTATATATATTCCTTGATAATGCCTTTATTTCCATGCAGAGCACCTGATTGACAACTTGTTGATTGCCTCAGGGTTTTCCATTTTCTAGAATATATCATTTATCACTTCTTCACTGGTTCAAATTTGTCTTATGTATCCATTTATTAGTGATAAAAAAATCATTACACATAATCAAACCTCAATATTGATGGCCATGATATGCCAAAAAATATTCAAATTTAGCTCTTGGGACTCTTTTTATTACTAGGATAACCTATTTGGCCACTAATTCTACTTCCCATTTTTTGGGATTTTCTTTGCATTCCCCCAACTGACTATTCTTTGGCCATAGTGAAGTGGTATCATATAAATTGAATCTATCTCACTCACCTAATTATTTAATGTTCTTGGTGCAATCCACACAGGGTTACTAATATATGAAAAAAAATCTTTGCCATCTTCCTAGATCCAAATCTGAAGCTCACACTTGGACAAAATGAGATAACCAAAATAAGAGGAAAATATATGGCTAGATTGTAAGAATTTGACCTAGAAATTAGACCTAATAAAATGGTACAAGGACATGGCATTATTAATATTATGGTAAATACTAATTCATGCATCTCCATCAAGAAGATTAACTAGTCTCAAATAATTGGAGGTGATTGGTATGCTTAGATCATCCACTATTTACTTATAGGCACATATCCTCCTAAATTAAATAGAGAGAAAAGGCAATCATTTAGGCTCACATAAAAAAAATATATGATCAATAAAGGGTTTATTTTTTTTTTAAAATTATGAATTATTTTTTTGAGATGTGTTTCTATTGAAGAAACCATAGACATCCTTGATAAGTTCCACTAAAATCTAGACAATGGACTCCCTTCAAGATATGTTACATCACACAAAATATTAAGGATGGTATATTATTATCCTACCATATTTAAGGATGGACATAGTCATTTCATATATTATAACCAATGTTAAGTGTTTGGGAAAATATAAATCCATGTTAACGTGTCTTTATAACCCATGATTGAAGGATGTCATTTTTCACAATGGGATCTAGATTTCATAGGGGTTATTAACCCCAATTCATCAACTAAACACAAGTTTGTTTTTATAAATATAAGATAATAGATGAGATGGGTTGAGGCTATAGAAAAAAAGTATTTTATAGCATAATATGTGATCAAATTCCTTGAATAAAATATTATGACTAGGTTCTGATTGCCATATTCCTTAGTATGTGATAATGGTTCTGCTTCTCAAAATACATAATTCATTGAGTGGGATTACAAAAAATTATTTAATATCAAGTTCAATTAAAATTATTATCTCAAGAGACAGAAGTTTCTGAATATACCAATAATAATTTAATCAGTGTTAGTGATAAATTAACACAAAATAAACCTAGATAATGACACATATTGTTGGTGTATGAATTATGGTCAAATAGGACTAAACATAATTACGCTCTAAAGTATTTAAATTTTATATTAGTATATGGAAAACAAAATGTATTCCCCATTAATCTTAAGTTTCTTACATATTAATTTATGCAAGAGTATATGGAATATCATGATAAAATTTTGTCTATATTTCTAGACATTGTTCAGATGGCAAATGCACAAACAAAAGCTTTACATAACTGCATCAAACATCAAGACATTTTGAAGAGATGGTTTGATAAAAGATCAAAGATAATTTTTTTTTCAATATTTTAGATTTATTTATCCTATGGGATAATGCACATGAAAATAAATGACAACATGACAAGTTAACTTCATTATGGATTGGACCATATCAGATCTCTAAACTTTTTGGGTAATAATGTTTTTCATTTGAAAGACCTTAAATTAAATTATTTGAATTTTAAAATTCATGGATAGATTTTAAAACACTATTTCATGGATGCTCCAACTAGGATCATCTCATAATGATTGTGAGAACTAGTTTATTAGTATGATTATATTAGATTTACTAGTTTCCTAGATTAGATTTCCCATAATCCTATATTAGATTTCTTTTTTTCCTAGTTTAGATTTCCTATTTTCCTAGAGTAGATTCGTTATTTTACTAGATTTTAAAATAAGGTAATTAATCACACTTTAGGATATTCATGGGTCTAATCATGATGAATGTGGGTCTCAAAGTTAAGGTATGTATCATGCCTAAATGGAAAGTTTTATTTGAAATAAATAATTTTATCAGATAAATGGAATTTTCTTTGATTTTTTCATGTAAATTTTAGAAAGGCTTCTCATTTGAAAGATCAACTGCACATTTACATGCTTAAAACTTGTTTGATAAGTATATACATTGATACATATAGAAGGTGAATTAAATTATTTGATCAATTGAGAATTTTATTCCTATATTTTGTTGCTTACACAACACACCACATTTTAAATTTAAAAAGGGGGACACTATTTTTTATTTGATCATGTTGGGTTTAGTTATATAGATTTTTATTATTAGGTGATTATTCCTAAAACACTATATTATTTGTTTTTGAATAGTTTTCCTTTGAGAAACATTATGAGAGCCTTGGCACTTTCCACTAGAAGAAAGATTTTTTGGATTTGAATTTCCCATCTACCTTTAGAATTTTGGGGTATAATAAGGTTCTATTTGTCTTGACCTTTACTTGATTGAGACCTTATATATCAATCTCAAGTTTCTCAAACTTGAGTCACTTTTTTTAAGTTTGTCGAGCTCATAGTGTACCAAATCAAGTAAAATGAGCTCAAAATATATAAAGTATAGATTGGTCAAACTTAGTCAGTCATGTCCAAAAAATATAATCTTGATGCCTTAGTAATTTAATTTATTTTATCATAAGTCTTTTGATTCCCTACTCAAACCCTTACATGTGTCAGTGTTAGGTAATTCTAAAGTTATAAGACAATCCAATAAATTTCTAAGTAAAATTTCCCTAATAGACCTTAAGATCATGCCACATGGCATGATCTTGGTGACCCAACTTGTTGGTGATTTATTAGTATGAAATAGTTATATGGACCTAAGGGCCCCACTAGGTCATTAGGTGGTGATATCTTGGGAGTTTAGAACCATAGAGACTCTATAAAATTTTTAATAGCCTCATGACCCTAAGGGCCAAAGAGGTGGCTACAGGGTGATGTCATAAGATCTCTAGACCAAATAGACTAAATTAATACAATATCTAGTTGAAGGCATATCTCCTTAAGATGATGCCATGTGGCATCATATCATGTACCTAGACCATAGATCTAGATTGAGGAGGAACTATCATGTGGCACTTTGATAATATCAGTATTCCCTTAATCTTGAATTTAATAGGTGTCTAACCTTCATGAAATAGTAAACCTTGGGCCTCTTGGACAATAAAGATGTGAAACATGGTAATTGAGGACTTAAATTTGATGGCCATCTTGAGAATCAAAATTGTTGAAAGCCTGAGGAGAAATCCTAATATAAAAAATCATATTTAACACTACATGGATTTAAATGTTTAAATTTGGTTTGATATGTTAAGTCTCGATTTAAATCATGTTTTGGAAATACATAAAATATCTATTATTTATGTCATTTAACCTTAGATTTAGGAAAATTATCTAACTATTTAAAAAATTTATGGCTTCTTTTCCTAAGAAATTTAATCCATTACTGCTTTATTTTGGAATTAATGGCTAAGTATTAATATGGTTTCACTTTTCATACTTAGTCAATGTCATAAAATGGGTGAAATTTTCTTCAGATTTGGATTTAGATTCATTTAAAATGTCTTCCTTTCCATTAATTTTTCATTCCCTTTCACTTTAATTACAAAATATTATCTATTTAGATTTAAAATAATTAACCATTTTCATTTAAAATTTTAAGGTAGTTTATTTCACAAACTTAGTCATTTAATTCAAAATTATTTACTATTCCATTTTCTCTTTCCCCATAGGTTCCTAGAGTATTTATGATACCATGTATTTATATTTACAATCCCTTGATGGCCCTGACCTATTCAGAAAATGAATTTTAAGAACTTATCCAATTATACAAATTTCTCCCTAAGTCGTGTGTCAAATTTATGCTTCTTTAAGACATAGACAATTATTAAAAAGGATCCTAGAGCCACATGGCATAGTTTCATCACTTTTTAGGACTTAATAAATTTGATAAATTCTCTTTGGAATTATGTTAGTGGGATGATGCCATGTGGCAACATCTCACTACTTTACAATCTTAGGGTGGTTTTCTTAACTAATCAAATCTTTTGAGCAACTGGGTGAGTAAGATGCTACCAAGTGGCATGATCATGAGGACCCACCACCCTTGGGTAGTCCATATACAACTATAACACCTCAAAGTACCAAGATAGTGGGATTATACTAAGTGGTATGATCCCAAAAACCTAGTACCAAAGAATAATTAGTCAGGAGGGTACAAAGAAAAGATGAAAAGTAGACAAGTGGACCCAATGGCCAAATGTGTCAGCATGGTTATAATAGGTTTCCCATAAATAAAATTTAAGCCTATTTGTAATATCATGGACATAAAACCTAAGGTTCAAATATATTTTAAAATTGGGTACATAGGCATTTGACAATTGGTTCATCAGTAATAAAAGTTACATAAGGAAAATCTAAACCAATGAGAAAGAAATAGGTGATAGGTTATAGTGAGTAGTAAAATACCAAGACAATGGACATGTGATAAATAATTTTTCTTCATGGCATTAATATCATGATAAAAAATTATCTAAAAATGATAGAGTGAGGAGGATTGGTTGTAAATCTTGAGTAAACTCAGAGAGGATGGAGGATATGCTTAGTTTGTGACATGATAAATTGAGTTAGTGGGAGGAGTGGTTATCTTATTAAATAAAATAATTGGAATCCCAATCTACACTTGGCCTTTCAATGCACATTCAATTTTGGTATGGTTTGGAAGCTAGGCTATAGGATTCCTTGGAGGCATCTTTACATTTTTAATCTCAGGATTGGGGTCATTTGTGTATATATTTTATTTAAAAATCCTTTCTCATTATTTTCAATTATAAGGATTAGAGGATGTTATGCTTGGTTGGATCATTCTATACTAAAAACTACACTATGAACCTAGGCATTTTATTCCTTATACTTTTTATTTCTTTCTAGGATAATATCTCCCTTTTTCCTATTTTAGTCTTGATGTTATATAATTATTTTCTTACACTTGAATGAATATAATTAACCAATATTTTTAATGAAATTGCATACCTTGGTATTATAAAGGTTATTAAGTGTTTAAATCTATATCATATACATGTATATGGTGGTCAAGGTATTTTCATCTTATCTAGTCAGATTCCCAAACTCTCACACCATCCTTGGGTTGAATTTGTGCTAATTTGACTTGAACAAGGATAAATTCTAGTGGGTGTGCTCAATCTAAGATTTTAATGACATCTTCATTATTAACATGCTTTTTATCTCTTTATCCTTTCTCTTTTGCATTTTATTTATGATGATGATATATTATAAGTTGAGATCAATTTAAATATGTATGATAATCCTGGTTTATTAATTTTTATCATTATTTAGGCATTTTTGAATATATACATGTCATAAATCTACATGAACATCATTTATTTACTTATGATGTTTATCTTAAGAAACTGTGATTTATATATTGAGGTTGAACCCAACAAATACTATCTAAGGAACTTACATCCTATTTATTAATGTCTAAGATATATTTATTAAAAGAGACACAATTTGTTAAAAATCCCCTTGAATGGAATGGTTATAGTTCAACCTACAAGTTAATGTCAACATATCAAGATCTAGTACATTTAGACCTTGGGGAAGATTTTTATTCATGGGATTTCATCCTTTTAGGAGAGGTAAAGTATTAAAAAAACCTTTCCTAAAATTTTTTATGTCAATAACACCACCAACATGTTGTGGTTCTAGAAGGATGGAACCACATGAACCTAAACTAAATCATAGCTAAATCTTGAACTAAGACATTTTAGGAACCTTTACTTTCACACTGATCTATACCATAGTTTAATTTGGAAATCAGAAGGATAAATACAAGATCTAATTCCATTGGGAATGATTTAGAGATTTTAAAGATCAAAAATCATATAAAAATAAAATATAACAAAGCAGAACATAAGGATAACCTTATCCAATTAGATAATAATTCACCTAAAACTAAAACCACTCATTTAGTTAGCTCATTCATGCTCCCCCAACATATACCAATGGCCAATACCATGGCCTAGATTGGTAAACATAGGTTCCCTATGAATGTTATATGGGTTTAACATGACCTACCAAAGAACTCATACAAGTTATATCCTAAATACTTAGTTGGAGGACTTCAAATAGCCAAAGAGAATATATACACATTCAAATATGCACTTATCAAGATGCAAATACAACATCATGACATTGGCTATAGGTTATTTCCTTATTCATTAGGTTATAATTCCTATGCCTACTACCTAGGATTATCAAATGGGTCTATAAACATTATGGATGGTCTAGAAGATGTCTTTGTAAACCATTTTAGGTTCCCCATTTATCTTTTTATTCTATACCAACATTTTTCATCTACTAAGAGAGAATCAAATGAATCCTTTGACATTTATGTAATCTAGTAGTAGAGGGACCTATCATCCAAACCTATATGATGGCTCTAGATCCTTTGACATTGAACAAATGGATGAATGTTATTTTATACCAAAATTTTGATGATAGGTCTAGACCTATATGAGGGCTCTAGATCCTTTGATATCAATTTTTATTAGAATAACCCCATCTACACTTGCCTCCCTATCATTGGAATATAATGAAGATTTAAACATATAAGACTAGATGGTACCTCAAGTATATAACAAATGCACTTTACCATATCTAGGATAATTGGGAGTCTATGAGTAGATTCTTATGATTGACTAGGTCTCAACCAAGGCACTCCATTTATGAACACCATCCCAAGAGCTTCATAGGGAAGTTTGAATATAGTGAATAATTAAGCACTAATAAACTGCATGTTTGGTGTTCATCCCTACATACCTCAAAATCATGATTTCCCGTTAAAAAATAACAAACATCTTATCTTAATTTCTTATAATAACATAGATGTCATGCCAAATATTGGTGGTTGTGTTGCATCTAGTAGAAACCCATTGGTAGTACCCTAATTTTTGAATGGTTAATATGTTATTAGTAACACCCTTAATATAACATCTAGCCTATTTCCCCAATGTTTCTAAATGATAATACACATGTAATAAATTGTAAGTCAACCAAATTGTGGCATATAACCTGGGATATGTAATTTGATGCCAATGTTCCAATGCTTATCCAATGACATAATAAAAATTCATAGACAAGGGCCTTCAATTCCATATAAAAATGTAAACAACCCACCCCCAAGTAGTAATTTCAATTTATAGAGGAATATTAGACAATGAAACACATGACTAATAATGGGAATGTGACCAGACCTCTTGACAGTGGAAATTAGAGAAACAACATTGCTTTCCATTAGATGAATTTCATAGACTTGGATTTAGACACTTGGTGTAGAGTGCACAAATAGTTGACCATGTAAATACCAAATGTGTTGAGTTTATAGTTGACTTTAACATATTAAGAAATGAGGTAGATACCATGTAAATAGTGCATACTCTAGATTATAATCCAAATCTTTATAGAGGAAACTTAGGCACAATCCTAGTATTAGATACCTATGAATTCCCATTTGAGGATAAAAATGAACTCTAAGATAATTTATATGATATACATAATTTTAGATAGTTCCAAAGTGGGGAAATATTAGCTTAGGAGTAAATTAGAAAATAATTTTAACACCCTACTCCTTTCAGAAACACACAAGTTCCACCTAATGTGAAATCAAATAATAATCCTTCCCCACCTAAATGGCTTCCCATCTCTTATCAGCCAAAGAAATATGCAACACACACTCCACCTAGAAAATAATAAGAACAAGCCAAACCTATCTATGCCATTGTATAATATTTGAATAAAACCAAAGCTAACATTACTATGTTTACATTTATACAAATTTCTTATCTAAGGGAGTTGATTTTGAAATATTTATCTAATAGTAATAGAAAATAATATATGAAATGTTTGAAGCACATGTTCATTTATATAGGTAAACAAATAAGGCTCCACCCTTTTCCTAATAGTTAGGATCTTTGGCATGAACTTACATAATCACTTGGTTGATTTAGGTGCCTCTAAGAACGTCATGCCATATGTTATCTACTAATATTTGGGTCTTACCCCTACCAAATCAAATTAAAAATTAATCCAATTAGATAGAACAAAGGTGAAGGTAGTAGGGGAGATAAATCATATACACATGAAATTGGCCTTAGGCCTAAGGATTCAATAATTCATTTATATCGATGAGGTAGATATCCTTGATTCATATGGTATGTTATTGACCAAATACTATTCAAGGACACTTAATGGTTATATGTCAACTAATTTCTATCACACATGGATACCATGTTGTGGTCTATTTTCCCATATGAAAATTAAATAAGAACCAAAGAAGGAAATATGATTGAGTATAGCTGAAAAAGTGAGGTCCTCTATAAGGAATCGTAAATGGGAGTGGAATCATTGGAAAAAGAAAAGGAATCCCATGAAAAACTTTATATTAAAATAATTAACATGTAACAAAATGTAGAATTAGATAAATTATACTAATTAGATGAAGAAGACTTCTAATATGGCTTAGATATGGTCTCATTTCAAGATGTAGTTATAGCATGTGAGAATTTTAAATTTTATGAATTAATAAGGAATGAATATTTTTCACGCTCTTCACAAGATAAAAAATGACCATGGATAACTCAATTATTGCTTCTCCCATAAAATATATCTCTACATCATCTTTGTCATCTAAAGGACTTAACATAAGATGGATGGGGAATTGAGATGTGAGATAAAGTGACCCTAGGAAGATCAAAGTGTCCATGTCATGCTCTTCTAATAAAGAAGAGATAAATATGGATACCCTTAGATCTACCCCTAACATGGATAATCTAGATGAATGAACCTGTCAAACCAATAAATAGAGTAAGCTATCTATCAAAGATGAGAAAATACACCAAGAGGTCAACATTATAATTTAACTTCCCTTTTAAACACTAACAACATGCACAATAAAATCTAACTTATGTTTATTGAATTTTGATATTACTAAGTCTAAAAGTGTGTGTGGCACTAGAGTTTAATTGATTAATCCCAAAGGGAAGTATTATTTGGCTGCATACTACATATATCTTGCTTGTATAAATAATGTGGTTGACTATGAGATGTTATTTTATGGACTTCAATTCACCATGGGGAAGAAGGGTTAAAAAAGTTAAGGTGTTGGGAGAATATAATATAGTGGTTAAGTAGGAGAGAAGAATATATTAATGTAATGATAAGTACTTGTCAAAGTAACTCAACTAAGTCTGAAACCTAATTTTAGATTTCAATGTATTTGGCATTTAGACTTTTCCTAAAAAAAATAACTACATAGTAGACATACTATATACCAATGTAAGTACTCTTGATCATGTGGTTAATCCAAGTATGAGAAGATTATTAATAGATCTGGTCTCTACCCATTAATCCTAGATAATATCATGAATTTTAAAATTTTTAATGATGATCAATGCATATTAAAATTCATCTCCAGTATGAAGGTATTTTCCATTCAATTTTTTTATGATGATGGTTGAGAAGACTTCACACTAGATGAGGATGGGACCATGAGTATGAATATAAAAAACATATCCTAAGGGATGGTCTCACTTGAGATAATATGTAACATGGATTATCAAAATAAAAAGATCAAGTCAACCCCCAATAAAAGAATGTTGTATGAACATTAGAACTTTGATGATTAAAACAATCCAAAAAATTCACTTTTAGGTAGAACTAGTACCCGAAAAGAGAAGTGAGAAATGGCACAAGCCATCATAGATTTTAGATTTGTGATTTTATGGAGATAAAAATATTTGAAAGTCTTTGACAAATCCATCTTAACACACACAATCCCCTTGAGACTAGGAGTAAGGAACTATAGGTAGAGACAAAGGTTAGTTAATCCATTTATTGAGCCACTAATCTTTAAATAAGTGAAAATATTACTTGTAAAAAGAATCATATTTCTAGTTATGCACTCCTCATGGGTTATAAACTTGGTACTGTGAGGAAGAAGAATGAGGAAACCCGAATTTGTTTTACTTTTTAAATATGAATTAAGTGCCTAAAAAATACAATCACCCCCTACCCTCATTATATGAAGTTATGAAAATTATTAATAGATCCCAAATTATTTATTTCTTAGATGAGTAATCTAGTTATAATGAGGCAGTAGTGAGATATGAGGCCAATAACCAAGTGGGGAACCTTCACTTATAATATAATGCATTTAGACCTCATCAATGTCAAGGATACATTTCAAAGGGCCATGTACTTATCTTTCAAATACCTTATGGTCAAGTGTATTTTTGTAAACATAGATGACTTGAAAATATTATCCAAACACAGAGGAAAATATTATGACTTGTAAACATTTGAAGAGAGTAATACAAAGATGTAAATATCAAGGGATATTTTGAACCCTAATAATTGTATATTTTGGGTCACCAAAGGGAAGCTATTCTCCCATATCATTTAATATTTGAGTATATTAATATACCCTAAGAAAATTAAATATATTATATAGATCCCATTTCTTAGCATGAAAAATGAGGTGAAATCATTTTTTGGTAAGATTAACTTTATGTGGAATTTCATCTCTGGATTTAAAGAGATAGTTGGACCTCTAAATGACATACTCAATAAGGACACTATAATTAAATAGATAAGTGACATGCAAAAAAAATCACACAAATCAAAAAGTCAATTGTGCATACACCAATTTTGATCATCCATGATTACATGTAACACTTTTATATTTACTCATTCAATTCAAAGCATATTATCATTACTATTTTGACACAAAGAAAAGGAGATGGAGATGAATGAACTATTTCATTTTATGCTCTCCCATTTGAGTAATGTGAAATTGATATACACTATTATAGATAAGAAGGATTTTGTGTTAATCAAGTATATCAATAAATTCCATCATTACATATTATGCAATAAATCCTTTGTTGTTTTTCCTAGCCTGATAGTCAAAGCCATGTTAATACAAAATGAATTAGATGAGTCAAGAGGAAAGTGAATGAATATACTTAAAGAGTTTGAAATTGAAATTTAGTCAATGAATATTTTTAGAGGAAAAGGACTTATCAAAACTATGGAATAATATAATCCACAAATGACTTTATAGTAATATAGAATTGAATTTGTCACCAACAATGATTAGTATAAGGACATAATCTATTGTCTACTAAATAATAAATGCCATAATAATTACAATTATATACAAGGGTGTTTCACTTGAATAGTATAAAATTTATGATAAAATTTGGCATGCTCTACCAAAGGAACCACCAAGTCATTTATCTGAGGTGTCATAATAGAGATAAAGAAATAGGCATGCTTAGTGATTTTCAAGTAAAGTATGATACTGGTCATGATTTAGGTGATACCAAATTTGACCAGATAATTAGTTTAGGCCATTATTAGACACATATTTTAAAATATTCATATTAATATGTTTGAAACTACCATACATGCCAAATAAATGCACCTATAGAACATACTCAAATAATTCCTCTATTATCAGTAGTTGAACCTCAACCATTTATAAAATGGGAACTGTAATTTTTGGGAGTAATTAACTATAATTCATTTTCATGCCACAAATTAATTCTCACAACTACGTACTACTCCACTTATTGGGTTGAGGATAAACCATTCAATAATTTCATAGCTAGTGTAGTTATTAAATTCTTAGAGGAAAAAATAGTCACATGGTTTGGTATGCCTTTTTCACTAGTATGTGATAATGAACCCACTTTCTCCTCTTTGAAATTATCAAAATAGACATATTATTTCCAATTAATCTTTAAATTCTCTTCTAATTATTATCTATAAGGAAATGGAATTTCTAAATCCATTAATAAGAATTTGATAAATAATTAGGAAGACACTAGAAAAGAATCATAGGAATTGGCATAACATCTTGAAATTTGCATTATGCACTGATAGGACTAGAAATAAATTAGTTCTAGGAACTTCTCCTTATTACTTAGTTTATGTTCAACACATTATTTTTAAATTTAACTTAAGGATTTCTACCTTGTAGTTTATGTCTAATTATTTGGGAGTAAATGACTAGGTAGAGTCCCACCTCTTGAGTCTAATGTACTTGGATGAAAAATGTGATGCAACATTTTTTCACTATAGTAAACACCAATGGTTTTTCAAACATTAGTTTGATAAACTATCCAAATCAAAATAATTTTGTGTCTCAGACCATGTCCTTAAGTGGGATAAGGCTCAGGAATAGAAGGGACATCATAGAAAATTTGATGCCTTCTGACAAATAAAAAAATATTTTTATAATATTTATAGATTATACACCATATTCAGATCGAGATGAAGGATCAAGGTGTGCACAGGCATAGAGATTTATTGGTCAGTCTCAACAACATAATTTTATTAAATAATACATTACAATATATATGAATAATATTCAACAACACTCCATAATAATAGGTTAGTTGTTCAAAATAAAAACTAACAACTAGCAACCCTAAAATATCTCTTACATTATCACTACATGTTTTTTCAACAAATCACTTACATTAATAAATTCACCTATTTATTGAATAAACCTTTCCACTAATTAATATTTAATTATGTGGAGTATAAACCTAAACTCACTAATATATCCATGTTGGGACTAACTTATAACATCCCCCCCCCCTATTTCTAACATGGGTGGTGATAAACTCAAATGTTGGTTTCAAAAGATAATGTATTTGATTACAAACAATGAGGATCCCAATAAATTTGACTCATACTATGGCACTTAATTTCAAATATGACTAAAAGTAATGACACTTTTTATTTTTGGACAATAAAACTAAAACTTGACTGGAAACAAGTTATATTAACTCTTGATAAAGATTTAAATGCATATAAATTAGTACACTTAATACCTAAGTAAAGAATACGTAATGCATTAGCCCATAACAAAGGACAAGACACAAGGCTTCATAAATAAATAAAAAATAAAATAAAATATGAAAAAATACTAAAATATATAAAAATATATCTAAATGATTCTATAAAACATATAAACCTTAAAAATTTACATCACAACGAAGATATAAACTTACCAAATATAACATTTAAAATGAATATAAATTGACATTAGCTAAACAAAACTAATACAAAACAAAACTGAAATTAATCTAAATTAGATTATATCCTAAAATAATATGAATTAAAATTTAATATAATTAAAACAAAACCTTCAAACCACTAATCACATAAAACAAAAAACAAAAGTAAATAAAAAAACATAGAATAGACCAAATAAAAACAAATCATAACCAAAACATAAAAACAAAACAAAAGTAAAAGTATGGATTATTTATTTTTTAAACAAAAAATAACAAAAAGTTAAAAAATGAGACCTAAAAAAAACCACATATATGAATATATAATAAGATAAAATAAAATAAAAAATAAAGAAAAGTTAAAAGTTAAACACCTCATGGCTGTGAGAAACTATGCCAATTTGGAATATGGAAGAAAACATTGATGTGGCTATGGATCAAAGTTGATGTATGCTTGGAGATCATCAAGTGAAGGCCAAAAAGATACCATTGACCCATGATGTAGTTTATATCATATGGTGGAGTATCCAAATGGGATATTCAATGTGCCAAGGTAGAAATTAGAAACTACATATTTTAATAGGGCTCAACACATGGACTATAATATACAAAGTAAAATCCTTTTTGAATGGACCCAAAACACTTTGATCTTGATCTCAAAGAGAAAATATGATTCAAATATATGCTCTATAAAATAACTCACATCGAGTTATGGGATTTGGGGATGATTTGGGTGTTTCCAAGTCTATAAGATCAAAATTTTGGGTTGATGCCAATATTAAACAAAAATGAATACTTTAACCAAATAGATGAGCCCATCTATATTATTCTTCTATTTAATGCAAAATTGAAATTTTTGATAATAATATCTTAAGAAAGTACCCTCATACAAATCTATAGTGTATGGCTTGGTATGAATAACCTTAGAAGTGTGTGTGTGTGTGTGTGTGTGTGTGTGTGTGTGTGTGTGTGTGTGTGTGTGTGTGTGTGTGTGTGTGTGTGTGTGTGTGTGTGTCTGTGTGTGTGTGTATAAATATAATTTTCCATATATCTAATTTTTTATTTTCCAAAATTTTGGATAAATAAGTAAATCTAGGGAAAAAATACACACAAACAAAATAAAAATATAAATACACATGCACACACAAGTTTCCTAAATGTAACATTGAACAAAATGGATTTTTCACAATTGCAAATGGAGTGGAATGGGTGGAGAGAATCATGCATGTGAATGGTGAAGCCAAGGGTTTCAAATGTGGTTTTCACTATTAGAATATTAGAAATATGCAAGTAGAGTGAATAATAAACAAACCAATGATATCATCAAGTGGTATGCATTACTTGATCATTGTGTTGTGGGGAAGACAAATAATTAATGAAGTGATACACAATGCTCAGAGAGACCACATAAAACCTACTTTGATACCAAATATAGTTTCTACACCATATTCAAAGAGAGTTGAAGGATTGAAGTGTACACAGGCATAAAGATTTATTGGTCAGTCTTAAAAAAGAATTATTAGATAAGACATTAAAATATATATTAATAACATTCTAAAAACAATCCCTAATAACATGTTAGTTTTTCTAATAACTAACAACCCTAAAAATCTCTCTTACATTATCACTACATGATTTATTGCAATAAACCACTTACATTAATAAACTCACCAATTTATTGAATAGACCTTTCCACTAAAAAATATTTAATTATATGGAGTACAAACTTAAATTCATTAATATATCCATGTTCAGACTAACTCCCAATAACCCATGGCTTGATCCCAAACCCTCCATATATGGAAAAGTAAAATATCTTTCAAAAGAAGTTAAACTATAATGTAAAAGATCAAATTTCTACTCGAAAGGGTGATCTTCGTAGGATCCACCATAATATTTTTGGCTTGGTTGGTAGTGGATCAAGGCCTTCAAATTAAAACAAAGGTATCTCTATCATGGATATGAATGAATGGCTGGTAGTAGAGTAATGCACATACCATTCCCCTCCTTATGCCAAATTATAAAATTTATCCCCTTTTATAAGTTTTTATTATTTAGGCAAACCTAATTTATTATGCATATGTGAAAAATAAGTAAATTAATCACATAGCTCACACACTAATGGTCTTTAGGCATAATTATATCTTATTATATCATGTGTTGAAGTATAATTTTGAGCTTTCATGTTTTCATTTCCTTAGATGATTACTTGTATACAGTGCTTGTCTATGAATGAGAACTTGATTTGTTATTTTATTGAGATACTTAGGAGTATATCCTAGAAAGAGTTTCCATTTTTCATTTCTTGCACAACATGCCCCATTTTTAGTATGAAAATGGGGATTCTCTTTTTTCTTTTAGTAGAATAAGTTTAGTCATATAGATTTCTCTTGATAGGTTCTTATCCCTGGAGTGATATATTGTTCATTTCTACATATTTTTCATTTTAGAAGCTTTATGAGAGCCTTGTAACTTTATAAAAGATAAGGTCATTTAAATTTGAATATTCCATCTAACTTTAGCCTTTTAGGGTAGAAATATGTTCTAGTTGTATTGATCTTAGTATGCTTGAGACCTTATTCATCAATATCGAGTTTCTCAATTTTGAGTCACCTATTTTGAGTTCTACCAAGCTCCCAATCTACCAAATCAAGTTAGCAAGGTCAAAATATGCCAATTCTAGGTTGGTTGAATTGAGTTGACCATGTCTAAAATATGAGCTTAATTCCATAATTATTTCCTTAATTTTATCATGAGTATTTTGATTACCCCAGACCCTTTCACATGTCACTATCAAGTTATTATGAAGTTATAGGACAATCCAAAAAGTTTCTATGTAAAATTTCCCCCATAGGCCCCAAGATCATGCTAAAAACATGATCCTAGTGACCTAGCTCATTATGTCATTAATAAAAATATAATATTTATATGGCCCTAAGGACCTTGAGAGGTTTCCATGTGGTGATGTCTTAGGATCTTAGAACCATGTAAACTTTTGAAAAAAAAATTAATAGCCTCATGACCTTGAGGTCCTAAGAGTGTAGAACCATAGAGATAAAATCAATATAATGACTAGTTGAAGGTTCAACTTGCCAAGATGATGCCAAGTGGCATCATCTAATATACTTGGACTATAAACCCAACTTGATGAAGGACTACCATGTGGTACCCTGATGACATCAACATTCCCTTGGGATTAAATTTTACAAGTGTCTGCCCATCACCAAAGCATGAATCTTATGCCTCATAGCCAATAAGGATGTGCCACATTAAAATTAAGTGCTTAAATTTTATGCTCATCATGAGCATCAAAATTATTAAAATCCCAAGGAGAATGCTTGGTCTAAAAATGATCATCTAGGACTTCATGGATTTAAATGTTTAAATTTTCTTATATGTATTAAGTCTCGATTTGAATCATGTTTTGGAAATACATCAAATCTCCCTTGTTTAGGTCATTTCACCTCAGATTTAGGAATATTATTTAACTACTTTAGAGTTTATTCACTTCTTTTCCTTAGCAATTTATTTCATCACTACTTCATTTCAGAATCAATGGCTAAGTTTTCATATGGTTTAACTTTTCAGACTTAGTCAATCTCATAAAATGGGTGAAATATTCTTCCAGTTTAGATTTAGGTTCATTAAAAATGGCCCATTTTTATTGATTTTATGTGTTATGTCACTTTCATTTCAATAAAATAATTGTTTAGATTTGAAATAATTAACCATTTTCATTTATATTTTTCAAGTCCATTTGTTTTAAGACCTTAACTATTTTAATTCAAAATTGTTAATTGTACCCTTTTGTATTTCATCATAAGTGTCTAAAATATTTTAGATACCACATGGTGCACCTTCACAACCCCAAATGGCATTGAGCTATTCAAAAAAAGGGATTTATGATAGATGATTTTCTAAATTTATCCTAGATCCATGTGTCCAATTTCAACTTCTTTAGGACTTAGTCATTTTTTCAAAAGGATCCTAGAGCCATGTGGCATATTTTTGACATTGTGTGTGACTTAACCAATTTGAAAAATGATATAGGAGATGAAATTAGTGGGATTATTACATGTGGTATCATTCTACTAATCCATAGCCCTAAGGTGGTCCATATAGCCCAAAAAATCCTATTGAAAAGTAGGTGAGCATGATACTACCAAGTGGCTTAATCTCAGTGACTTACCACCTTGGGGTAGTCTATATAAACTCATAACACATCATATAATTGGTGGAGTAGGATGCTATTAGGTGGCATGATCTTGGTGACCTACCACCAAATAAAAATTGGCTACGAGGGTATAAAGAGAAGCCAAGAAGCAGAAAAGTGGACATGGTGGCCAAATGGGCATGACTAGTCCTGAAAGGGACCCATAAATAAAATTGATACCCACCAAGCCCATCATGGTAATCAAACCTAATGTTTAAATATATTTTAAATATAGGTATATAGTCATGCAATTCTTAGTTTCTCACTAAAAACTATATATGTAAGGCAACTCTGAAGCAATGAGAAAGTAATAAGAGGTAGGTTCTAATTAGTGGGAAAATCCCAAGTCAATAAATAAGTGATCAAGAAGTGCTTTATGTGGCATTCATACTATGATCAAAGAATATCTAAAATTGATAGAGTAAGGAGTGGTTTCAGAGTTTGATTAATCTCAAAAATATTTATAGATATGATTAGTCTCTGAAATGATAAACTAAGTTAGTGGAAGGAGTGGTTATCTTTCTTCAAGCAATGATTGGAATTTTAATCTAGACTTGGGCTTGGCATGTTAATTTGAGTTAGGCATAGTTTTTAAATCAAAGTGTGGGATTCCTTGGAGGCATATTTTAATTTTTTTATCTTGGGACTTAAATCCCTTGTGTATATATTATCTATTAAAATATTTTCTTATGGATGCAATTTTTTGGATTAGAGGATATTGTGCCCAGGTAGCTCATTATGGACTGAAAACTACACTATGAACCCAAACATTTGCTTTCTTATGTTTTTATTAATTTTGAGGATAATCTCTCTTTTTTTTCCTATTTTAGTCTTACTATTAAAAAATTATGGTCTTACACTTAAATGAATGTAATCACCTAATATTGTAAATTAAAATGCATACCTTAATATTCAAAAGTCTATTAATATTTTAAACCCATATCTTTCACATGAATATAGGTGGTTATGGTCTACTCTTATCTAGTTAGCTTCCTAGAATCTTTTGCCATCCTTGGTTTAAAGTTATGCTAAGTCTGGATCAACCACATATTGGTTTTAGTGGGTGTGATCAATTTGACATTGTAAGAACATCTTCAATATCAATAGGCTTTTTATTATTTATCCTTTCTCTTTTTCATTTTATTTATGATGACGAGTTAATCTATTTTGAGAAAAATATTAATATGTATGATAATCTTGGTTGCTTACTTTTATTTTTCATTGTTTAATAATATTAAATATATATATATGTGATAAATCTATAAGGATATCAATTATTTATTATCATATTTATCTTGATAAACTATGATTTATATTTTGATTATAAACCCAATGAGTATTGTCTAGGTAACTTCTAACCTATTTCTAAATGTCTAAGATATAACTATTAAAAGAGAATTAGTTTGTAAAAATTCCCTTCCGATGGGATGGATACACATCAACCTATTGAGTCAATGTTAGCATACCAAGACTTGGTACATTTAGACCTTGGATAAACATTTTCTTAGTGGGATCTTTTTCCTTTCAAGATAGGCAGAGTCTTAACAAAACCTTGCTTAATTATTGTTATGTCAAAAACACAACCAATACTTTACACCTAGCCAATGGTGGTTCCCAACTCTTCTCTGAAAGTTTTCTAAAAAGAAAAAAAATAGGAACAATGGTTTAAGTAATTTATATTAGGGCTATGGATGCCTAGCTAATATTAGAGAAATTCTTAGAGTGGATCCAGAGGTTTATCTATTAGGGCTATGAACACCTAGCTGGAAATAGAATAATGCCCTACTTTTTATATATTTATGATTGAAGGATAAAATATTTTAAGATAATATCAATAGTGTCTTCACTCTTATCTAATCCTTGTTAAAATTATCATAACAAGGATAAATTAAACTTCTCATAATCACACATAATTTGAAAGGTGATAAGGGTTAGTATGTTGCATGATTATGTCGAAGGCCATTTCAGCTATTTTATTTATTTATTTATTTCATATAAGGTATGAATTTATTTACTATATTTAAACTAGTAATTGTTTAAAATATTTAATTATTTAATAGTCCATATCTTTCTCCTAAAGAAGGATCATAGGAGGTGATTTGAAAAGTCAAGGAAAAAATCTTTTACATAGTTATTCCCAAAAGCAAATCTTATTAGTAATTCTTTATTCTCAAACACTCACTAGTATTTACCCATTGAGTCACCAGTTTTTGTGACCAATGCACCCCCATTTTTCATATTTGAAATAGGGACCCATTTAATCTTGAAATTATTTATCCAAGTATCTTAAACTTAGGAATTTATTTATACATGTTAAATTTTATTTTTATGACTAACATGACTAGTCAATGTTTGTACAAAATTATTTTATTGACATGTATAGGTCATCACTAAATTTGGTTTATTATGATATTTATAAACCAATTATTGGGTATACATATCCTTTGGATTATGTATCCTAAATAAATTTACTCTTTCGTGTCTTGAATTTTATAATTCAATGAGATCACACCATAAATTGTTATTACATTTAAAAATAAGCTTTGTATAAAAACATCTAAGTCTATACTCCTTAAAATGACCTGATATAGTTAGATCATGATGCACATTACTCTTTTGGTTCATCAATGACCTATGCTTAGCTTTTAAAAATCCAAAAATTTATGACCACTCAATGCATAAATATCATACCATGTGTCTTCATCTTGCCATGCCTCAGACAATGCCAAAATTTTAAATTTACCAAACCAAGTGACATATTGATGTAGTAAGATTAAGCCACATGCCAAATATCCTTACATTGATAAGAATAGCTAAAATGCCTAATTGTAAAACTTTTGATTGAGTGATAAATTATTTAGATGCCACATGTATCACTTTTTATAGTTACCAATGATGAGTCACTTGTGGATGAAGACATATTCCTTCCTAGGATAGTAAACCACCATGTGTCATGCCACATGTCATCACCTTACTCCATCATACATATGTAAACATCCAAATGTCTAAGGAAAACAATGAAATAAGAAATAAATAAATGGAAAATCATGTGTACCATATTGATATAACTAGACTATAAATCCAATATGAACCTAATAATCCTCATGTAGAGACATAAAATAAGACATGACAAAGTGAAATAAAAATATTTCAATGGTGGATAGTTTTTTCATAAAAAATAAGTAACTAAGTAACTAGAAAAAGTTACAATAAGACATTATTCAATTAAATTCCTATGACATAATAAGTATTAAAAATAAAATTTAAATGTAAATACAGTTGACATAAACCATTGCCCTACAATTAATTCCCATGGATGAAGAATTATTTAATTGAATTCAATACTCATAGTTATTCATCATCTCTAATTATACTCAAGTACTATTCACCAAAGAAATTAACGAGATGACTAAAATCTATATCTCTTTATTCCTTATGAAATTCAAAATATAAAGTATAAATATGAAGTTCATCAGGATAAGACAATGGAACCTAAAGAAAATACTCCTACATCAATATTTTTCTTGGGGACACAAGTGGAGTTCAAAGGCATTCTATTTTATCACATTTAATTGGTTAGAACATCCTCCATTTTTTGTATCTATAAAAATAGATAAATAAGGCTAAGCCATACATCTATTAATAATACTTGTCATTATCTAAAATGAAATACATAGACTATTTATTTTCCATTAAAGAAACATGAATACATAAAGAGCTATGATACAAAAGGTATTTCCCTGTATATATGTTTTACATCATTTTTGTGTGTGTAACATGTACTAAATATATATTCCATAAGGTCAATAGTATGGAACATGTAGCTTTCATATCCAATATTTACTTTGAGAGATACTATGGGCCCATCAGAGTGATATAGTATATGAATTATTAACCATTTCAAACTAGCTCAAAAACAATAATGTTAGGGAGAATTTCAAGACCTAATCCAATTGTCCCAATAATTTTTTGAAAAATAAGACTCTTCCCATTATGAAATTCAATCCAAGATTTAGGATAATTATGGACCTCATGAATATAATACATGGCTTTATTATTAGGCCCAAGATCCTTTACACCTCCAAAGACACTCAAGGGGTTGAGTGTGTTAAAGGGGAAAGGAGAATACAATGCATGCGATAAAATATCCTATCATTAGTTTTAGGATTGATTTTGGTTTAATCCAAGGATTGAGCAGGTTAACCTTTATTACTTAAAGAGCCAAGATTACTACTACCAGGGGTTAAATATATGTATAAATACACCTGGGGTAGCTTGTTTTTTATATATAAGCCTACAAAAAAGGTGTAGAACCCATGTACAAAAAGCCAAAGGGGAAATAGGATAGGCCAAAGGCCACTAATAATAGACAAATAATAAATATATAACAACCAAATAGCAAACTAGAAACATACTAAAAGACAACCATGGTAGAAGCACTACTTGTTAATCAAGTCTTTCTAGTCATCTTTAATAAAATTGAGAAGCTCCTCCTTGTTAGAAATTTTCCCTTCAATATCCTTATCTTCTTTTGGGGCCTCCTAAAGAATCATTAGAGAGGAAACATCATGATGAATAGACTTTAGGTAGATGGTTGTCAGCACTTCCATTTTATTTTGGAGTGAACACAAACCATTTTTTACTTCCTCCAGTTCCCTTTTAATATAACTACCATCTTTACAAGTGTCCTCAGAATAATCCTTAACCAAGTCATAGATGGATTTATTCATCTCCTTGAAATGACCATTCCCCTCCTTGTCAATCTGCTAGTTTGAACTAGGATTAAATTTTAAAATACCAGCTTCCTCCCCCAGATCTGAAGTAGAGGGATAATCAACGATTTTCACTAAAGGGGTTTTACCCCCTACCAATCTGGTGGACCTCCTAATATTCAAATTTCTATCTATGAAAATCCGAGGTTTAAATCTAGACAGTTCATCCACATTCACATCCCATTATGCTTGGGCCTCCAAGTTCTCCTTGTCCATACCTAGATTCATAAGCTCTTCACCCACCACTTTTTTAGTCTTTTTCTTTCCCAAAATTTTCTTTGTAGAAATATCCTAAGGGGGAACTTTTCTCTTCCTATTTCCAAAAAAAATATTGGTCTTAAGCTCACACATCCCTTCCACAACTAAATAATGAGAAGGATCTAGGGGATTAGATTTAGAAACATCAGGGGATGGACAAAAAAACCCAAATAATAAAGGGGAAAAACATTCTTTCTTTGGGGGAGATCAAAGAAGGGGTGATAATTTCGTTGGACTTGGGAAGGGAACCATGAGAACCTAGATGACCAAATATTAGTCTCAAGGGGATATGGTCATTTGAGCAACTATCATGTTTATCTTCACTCAAAAGAGCCTTTAAACGTTTATATGGGCACAAGGCCAAGTGAAAGTGATAAAGTCTAAAAATAAGAGCTTGGTAGAGTGGAATGGTGGAGGCAGCTAGGTTGCTATCAATAGCATTTTTAACATATTTGATAGAGGTCTTTAGGGATGACAACAAGAAGAAATGAAAATTGACCAACACCTTATGGTGAAAGTGATTAATAAGATAAAAATGGTAATGATAAAAAAACTTAAAATGACCCTCAAGGTTGAAACACTTCATGATAGTAAAACATACCTTATCCCAAGGATTAATCAAACTTTCCCTATCAAAACCTCACTATAATTTCATCAGGGACTCACCTTTTTTGAAGAATATTTTCATCCCCTCTGGGTATTGGACCTTGGTGAGCCTCTTCAATCTTGTACCTTCATAGCACAAACCCATGTCCTTTTCAATATATTTTTTGCTTATTTCAAATTGAATACCTCTAACCTAAACTTTATGATCCCCATCCTAGCTCAAGGCAAACTGAGTTGAGAGATTCTCATCACAACCATTTATATATTCCAAGAAAGTTGAAATGACTCCTTCATAGTAAATACTCCAAAACATGGCATATAATTTGGTATCATCATAGGATAAAGGCTCCATTCTTACCTTGTTGCCACCCATTATAGAAATCTTTTTAGAATTGCTAATAGACTTAGTCAAGATGAAAAACAAAATGATCCACCAAGGATTAAACATGATTGTGATTAATAGTATAGAAGTAATGGAATGGATATCATTAGGTAACCATACTTTAAGACCAATAAAATCCCAAAACCCTTTCTTCATATTATACAAGCTAATCAAGTAATGATTGCACAAGTAGGGAAGCTTGCAAGGATTCCTTGTGTGAGGTAGTGGTAATGGGAAATGAATCTACCTCATGTGATATTAATTTTCATTGAGCTGGAAATACTCATATCTTAAATTGAGATCATATATCATCTTCCTAGTTTTAATGAGTTCACCTTTCCTACCCTTAAAGTGGCCAATGTCCAACATTAGGCTACCAAAAAGAATATTAAATAAGATGTGCTCTAATCTATAATAGTTGATGTAGGCCATTATGTTGAGAAAGGTTGGGCCTCCAAAAGGATGATATTTCTAACATTAGTGGGTAGACTATTTATATTCCTCTAGTACCTTAAGGGGAGAGATTTAATCCCAAGTTGGCCATTACATCCGCCACCTGATTTCCCTCTATGTATATATGCTTGACTTCAAAATTTTAAAATCCAAGAAGGAGATGATTTATGTCTAGAATTATGTCCTCCAAACTCCATCCCACTCTAGATTTATTTCTAACTACATCAATGATAATTTTGGAGTCTCCCTCTATTAAGAGGGTTTTAATTACAATGGAAATGGCCAACTTGATTCAACTTATTAGTTGAGGTAACTCTTAGTTTTTTCTTTCTATTTGGGTGAACCTTCATATATTTATAAAAAAAGGGAGAATGTTTGAGTTATAAAATACACAAAAAAAGGATGGTAAATTAGGGAAAGAAAGATTTTTTCTAAGATTGGAAGGTATTAATGCTTCAAGAACCAAGCTAGGTTCCCTTCCACATTTGTACTACTATGTGTTGAGTTTTACTAGGGATTCTGGCTTAGTTTTACACAATTAGAAAATTTTGAGGAAATAGGGAAGATTGCTCGATTTATAAACCCTTCACTAAAATAAATTTTAAATAAAAACCCATAGTAAACAACCCATGGACTCTTTCAATATAATGTGTAGGTTAAAACACATATTATAAATATTTTCATGCAAATCAAAAAGGTTTATAAAAATGTTATGATAACAAAGAAAATTAAAACCACTACATTCATAAATCAATATAACTTTAGTTTGATTTTACTAACACTAACATTCAGTCAGAACTAAAATGACTGATACTTTTACAAATAAACCATGAATTTTGTAAAAATATAATGATTACATTCATAAAAAACAAGTTCATTTACAAATATATTGATCATGGTAGATATTTAAATTAATTCTAATAGTTTTTTGGGACTAAAAAATGTCAACCTTCAAAATATAATAAATTTACATATTTATAGATGAGGATGGGGCTCGCCTCCTAGTAGCACAATATTACCATAATAGACCATGATGGACACACTTGGTTGTTACAACTATATCAAATTCAAAAATATAAAACCCTTCCCACTCACTCTAAAATATCCCTAAAGGTGTGCCTAGTTAATGCATATTGGATATGAAGATGAACTACCTTATAATTGCTTGGAATTTTTTCCCTATCCCCTATTACTACTAAAATAAGTCAAATTCTCAATCAAACATGGGTAGAATCTTTGGAGAATACCTAAATATGAATTATGAATGGGACACCAATATCTTATAGACTTATATTGGGGCCAACATAACCACCCGAACTTGTGACAAATTGATAATTCTCATGGTGGGTTAGGTCAAGAGTTAGAGAACAGTCTAGGATCCATACTTGTTTTCCTTATCCACCTTCTTCTAGATAACATGGTTGAAGTGACCTAGGTGAACTTTGAATTTTTACCTATCCAAAAAAGTAAAATCTAGGTGGAATAAAATTGAGATATTGACTTTCTTGAAGTAGGCCAATATATTCTTCTTACTTTCTTCCATTAGATTCACCATAGTTCATGTCGAGCTTACCCATTCCTCAATTTTTTCCCTCAAGATCTTAACATATGTTTGGTACAAGATTAGGTCTAAGGTGGACATAATATTTATCTCTTATAACATTCCCTTTCTTACCATGACTTTTATCTTCTTGAATGTGATCTATACTAGAGAAATCCTTTCCAAATATGCATGGGTCCTTTAAATATGTGCCCTAAACACTTATAATAGTATTGAGAAAAGATACAAGAGTGAATCCCTGACTTGTCTACTTAGGGAGACAAAGAAGGAAATTTTTAATTATGCTTTGAGGACTCAGACCTACTCCTACATTCCCTCCATCAATTTCTCAAACATATCATGGATGTATCATAGGATTAAGATTGGGTATTTGGCCACCTTTTCCTCTCTCATGGGATTCCTCACCTTAATGAGAGAGAAAAAATCATGTTGGGTCTTCTAGACCATATGGTTCCCCTCTTTTATGAATTTTTGAGTGAGTATCCTTTTCATATTTCATATGGTGCAACCAAAGTCCCACTACACATTGGGTCACCTTAGATTCTCATCTTGGGTTCTTGAGATACCATATCCATACCTAGGATCAGATAAGGTTCTTATGGGGTGATGAAAATAGTGGTAATAGGGGGAGGACAAGGTGGATGGGGCAAGGAGGAAGGGGAATGAATGAATGAGGAACAAAGTGGAGGAGGATGAATCAAGGGGTAATATGGAGGAAAGACAAGTGGGGAGGCCCAATGGAACATTTTCACCTATCACTAATAATGATTCATGTTAAACTAAGGGGATATGACTCTAGGGAGAGGGACATTCAAAATAAAGGAGGATATTAGTTTATTAAATTTGAATACCTAAGAACCTAAGATGAGGGAAAAGTGAGGCCAATAAATGTCATAATGAGTCATGTGGGGTGTTGTAGAGGAACAATGGCAGCCTACAGAGGAAGATAAGTGTGAGCAATTGGTACTTTAATATAAGACCCAAGATGAGTTCCCTTTTGCTTCTTCCTTGTATTATTACTTATGCTAATTTGGGATACTTAAATTGATGGTTTAGAGGTGGTATAAGCTATGGGGATGACTAAGGAAGCTTCTAGACCATAAACAATGTCATTGGAATAGTTCAAGCCACTTAAGTTATACAAATGGGTGAAATTATCATAGGAGTCATAACCACACTAGATGAAGGTAGGGAGAATTCATGCATTTGGATTTACTAAGGAATAATAGGGGAACCTGAGAGGTTATAGGTTGTGAATTGGATGTGGCTTATGGGAAAGAGGAGGTGAGGGTGGTTGGCAGGACCAAGGTTAGAGGAACTTGAGGGAATTATGGAGGAGGAAAAATAGAGAAAAAGGGAGGCATCACTTAAGTGGATGGTAGGGGAGTAGGGAAATTAAGTGGTGCTATGAGATGATTTTGGAGAGTGGAGGGAGTTAGAGAATGAAATTATGTTAGTGTTACCTATTTGTCTTGTTATGGACTAGTATCAAGGTTGGTACTAATATCAAACCCCAGTGAATATGCAACTTGAGGTAAACTCACTATAAATTGAGTTGATTTGGGATAAGTTTCCTAATATTTGACCTATTGGGGGTGAAATTATCAAACTAGAGGGCGTAGTGGAGGAGTTGAGGGTTGAGGTGCATGAAGAGATCTTAGGGGAGAAATAATTTGGACTCCTTGTAAAATATTTATAAATAGATATAAGAGATTTGTCCTGACATACTCTACATGTTAAAACATCATAAAAAGGGAAATAGATGGCTTAGGATGAGCCTTATTAGATTTGTGTGCCTCAATATGATCCAACACCTCTTGTTCATTATCTAGATTTAAGTATAGATCATCATCATGCTTAGGTTAGTGGCCATAGTTGAGGTTGATATGGGTTTATTAATTCTCTAAGTTGGCCTTGATGATGTCACGAGGGTCTTAATACCAGTGCTCAAATATTCCTAAGGCCAAATAATACCTAAAAACTATAAGGTTATATAACATAGGGAAGGCCTTATACACATCATACATGATAGTGATTAGGAGGGGTAGATATGCATTTTTTTGATAATTAATGCAATGTTCAAATATTCCCTCCATTATTTGATATGTAATTTAATTTTTTGCTAGGTAATCTAAGACATGGTAGGGTAACTAGTGGGGATCTTTGAGAATTCCTACCACCTAAATGATGGTTTCTTCATGATAGTATAAATAATTACCAATGGGGGTGATGGAGTCCTTGATTTACTTTGAAATTTGAGGAATTATTGTCTCCATCATGGCATTATAAACCACCAATTAAAATAACTCACAAATATCCCTAGTGTTATTTTGATAGTGGTGGCCATATAGATTATAAAAGACTACATGGACCACCATTCCTCTATGAACCCATGTAGGATAGGTAGATGGATTGAAGTTGAGTGTGCCATAGAATAAATACATGAGGTATCTCATCATATAAAAAACACCACCTCCTTAATAATAACTTATCACCTTAATCATGTTGAATTTAATTATCCCTCTCATGTCAGAGACCTGCTCACCTTAGAGAATTATGTGGAGCAGGTAAATCCATAATATGTTGACATGTAGATAGTCTCTATCCCCAAATATTTGGTCAATTAGGATCATCCAAAAATTTATTCCCTCTTTTAAACTATGGATGGTATATGTATTAATATCCTTCTTAACCCACCTTGTGTCAAGGTTCTCATCTCAATCCTTCAGAACATCATGAATCTAATAGTTCATATAGGTGGTCACAATGGATGAATAATATAATATGAGGCAATAAAGGTGGTTATAGAAAACCTTTGAGACTACTCCAAAGATTTTGGATATTTGACTTCAATTGTTCATAGAGAAGACCATGTCATGGATGACATCTTGCATTTGCTTCACTCTACAAATTAATTTGTCAAATAGGTCATCATGGGGGAAACCTTTTGATTATTTATGGATTTATGTATCCAAAAATTGATACAGGTATAAAGTTTTTATGTATTTTAAATTATTTCCCTAAGGTACCCAAGAGTTTTCATGAGTTGATTTGTATTCACGGTTATCAATGACAAAGTGTGCCTTAGTGAGCATACATGGACCTTATAGTGTTTTCTCGGTTAGGCAAGGTAATGGATATTGGTGATGTATTGACCATGTTTTATGCTTAATATGATGGGTTAAGAGTTTTTTTTGTATTTTTGGATGTGAAAGGAATCCATTAGAATAGTCTTATGAAGGTTTAGGCTATCCAAGTCATCTTGGTAGAACTTCTTGAGTAATCAAATTGATGACATCAACATTCACAAGTGTGAAGGTGTCAAAAGAAAGCGATCAAATGGGTTTGTTAATATTTATTCATAGATATTGTGTTTAAAATTTAATTTCTTGAAAATATGTCTATAAAAGGTTATGGTAGTGAAAAGTTGGTCTCTCAGGAAGATTTCACTAGTTTCTATACTTTGTCAAATTTGCTTTAAAAAATGACTATTGGAATTCAAATATTTGAATTTACAAAGGAAAACTAGTCTACAATGTTTTGATAAAAAGAAATTATTATGGATAAATTTAATGGTGGTATAAAAATAAAATTGGTAGAAAACTTCATGTTAATTCTATGAAAAATGATTTGGAGGTTTGATTGGTCATACACTTGCATTTATTATGGTCCAAATATGACTGAGGGTTTTACTCTATTATGCAAGTGACCCGAGAAGGTGTTTGAGTTTTTATTAATGGTGTTTGTATGTTTAAAGGTGAATGATATATTTGAGAGTTTTTTTATACTCCTTTAGCATCATTTGTATAGATTCTCAAGGTTTCACTAATTCATCTTCTATATGAATAATTGCTTATAAGTTGACTTTTGGTTCATTCATGTACAAGGAAAATGATTGATAGGTTTTTCATATGTATATGTGTGTAGTGATGAATGTAATAAATTAAGGGTGTCTTAGGGGTCATATGGTGAAGACTTATGTGCTTTGAAGTGGTCTTGTGTTCCTAGTTTTTCATGGTGAAGTGCTAAAAGGATGAATAGGTCTCCATGGACCTATAAGGACTTCTTAAGGCATAATTGAAAGGTGATGTTGATTAAAGGTGATATACCAAATATATGGATGACCTATATAGGTGAAATTTATCTTATTATAATTTTTATATAAGCCTTAAGGGTTAAGGTATGTCTTATGGCTGACCATGTAGATGGTGATCATGAAGGCTCTATAAAGAACATAAACAAAGATGAATGTTTCTAAAGTTTATAGGCAAAAAAAAAAAAAGTGTGAATGTGCTTGATGGATGGATTGAAGAGAGGAGTAGGTTGAGGAATATGTTTATGACCTAGAGGTCATATTTTTTATGTTATTATTTTTATTGTAGGGTTGAAGATTGAGGATGAGCAAATAATTAGAGTGATTCAAAAGGTTGTTTCGGATGCATCGATTGTGTGTGAAGGATTGAAGAGTTGAAGAGAGTTTATATTCACTATTTATCCATTAGATTGAAAGGAAATAAAAGATATAAAGGTGGTGATATTATAATTTTGTGTGGGTGCTCAACATCTAAGACAAGTGGGTCCTTATTCATGCTTAAGGGTTGGTGCTCCTTGTGAAGTGGGTGATTCACTAAAGTCTATTAGTTATAAATCTCTTATAGGAATTGTTGACCAAATTTGACTTATAGTCAAATGAGGTCAACCCATACTATTAAAAAATTTATAAGAAAGTTTATAGGTCTTATAGGGTGTCATTTTTGGTCTATTACTTTACTTGGCCTTGTCTTAGTCCTTATCTAAGCTCACCTTCCTTGAAATGGCCTAGTCAACCAAAGTCAAAAATGGTAAGGCCTTAGTAAAATTGGTAAAAGGATAATTTGGTGTAAAATTATCTTAATATGGTATTTGAAATGTTTTAATGTGTTTTTAAGTCATAAATTGGTCATTTATTATGTTTCATGTGCAAAAAGGGGTCTTGTGGCCACTTTCTAGCCTATTAATTGACTTTTACGAACATAAAAGAGGGAAAATTTGTCACCAAGATGAGTTTCAATGTGGAATAGGTTAGAATCATGTTAGGGTAAGTCATGTTTCAGCCAAGAATTAATTATAGTTAGAAAATGGGAGTTTATCCTTGTTTTAGGCCCTTTTGGGCACTTTTATGGTTTCCATGATCTGATATTCAACTAAAAACGTATGTGGAGTGTCTCTTCACATCATAACACCCATATACACTTTTTTTAAAGGAGAATGTAATTTTTTTCATTTTTAACTCCTTTTCCTCCATTTTCTCTTGGTAAACAAAGAAAGGTCAACTTCAAGCACTTGGCATGACCCGTACAGGTGGAGTTGGGAGGATTGCTTATGGGGGTGGATTGTAACCTGAGTGAAATTAATTTTCATAACAAGAACTTGAAATTTTGTGGCTCCTCCTTTATGAAAAATTTCTAACACTCCAAGAAATTTTTCATGCATGTTCAACCATGAGGGGGTCTCCTTTTGAACCTATTTAAAGTTTTATTGCTTTGGATTTATGGTTTTATGAGTTTTAGGTGTTCTTACATGTTTTTAAAGACATGTACATGCTTATTATTATTTTTGAAATCTTGATGTCAGAGAAAAGCCTTTTTTAGGCTTGTAGGTGCTCCAAACTAGTTTTCTTTCACTAGCAACTGCTTTAGGTGCCTTAAAAGTGATTTTCCACATGGAAGATGGTTTCATGAGGTGAATAATGTATTTGTATTCCTATTTTAAATATTATTCCATTTGATTATCTTGTGATACACCAAATTATTAGTCCTTTAAAGATAAAATTGATTAGTTTCCTAGTTCACTACCTAGTCATTTCACAATTAGCTTCTACAGGAGTTTTATGAAGTTGTATGGAGGTGTGAATGTTAAAAATATGATGGAATTATCCTTATGATTATATAATATACCAAAGTATCATAATTTTAATGTTTTGAGGTTTAGAGGCCATGCAAGATAAAGTTTCACTTTAAATAATGATTGAACTATATTGGGTTAACAGTCCCTAACTATTGCAAACAAAGATCCTAGAGCTTTTTTGGGATAGTATATGTCATTGAAAAAAGGATATTACAAAACACTTGGTTTATTATTTTAGTATTTGTATTTACAAATAGTTCCTATGCTAATTTTGTGGTCAAAATGATGAGTGGAAGATGGAGTTTGAACACCTTGAAGTTGACAAAAAATTAGTGAATTATGACAGTGAGCTCTATAGGGTATTGATGAAAAATAGAATTTGAATTTCATGATGAAAATTTTAGAATATGATATAAATAGAGACAAATACTAAATGATAAAAAAGGTATTTATAATCTAAGAAGAATATAAAGGTGTATTTTTTGGGTTTTGACCCTTAATGTACCCTCCCCTATTCGTACAACAAGCCTAAGATAACCACCTAAAACCAACACCTTGGAAAGTGGCCTAATTTGAATTATACATGGTGTTTTGAAGGTTCCAAGTTGAAGAGGTTAATTAAAATCAGGATTTTTACCTTAGAAGTAATCCAATGTTCTTCTCACATCAAAATCCAAAGGAGAGAGACCCCACATATGCACCTACAAGCTTGTAGATTGGCACATACAACTAAGGTAAATAGTAAAGTTGAATATATGGTTTTTCCTTATATAAAATGAGATTTATTAGTGGAGATGGTGTAAATTAATTATAAATTACCTCAAGGATATAATTATCAACCTCTATGAAACATCCATAAGGCCTAATTCTTGCCAAAAGACACATATAGGTAGTATAGGTGATTGTCATAGTCAGTCAGTGTTGTGGTAGATAGATGGCCTATAAGCATGATGGAATGATTATTATGAATGGTTTATTGGTTTTATAATATTAAAATCATATTATAAACTAAATCCAAAATCCTAACCCATTCAACCATAGCTACAGGGTTGAATATAACAAGGGCAAAGCAAGGTATCCAAGCAGTAACATCAAAATAGGTTTCCTTGTGCCTAAAAGGGACTGCATGTGTATAATTTGGCATATAAAAGGTAAATAATTATCTCAAAAGTTTTTTACACATGATTAAAATATTTTCAATCCATATTTGGTAGTAAAAAACCTCTAAAACACATTCAAAGATGATTGCCGTAATCTTAGTAGTTGAAGATCCTAGATTGTGTTGGTAGAAGGATAAGGGCATTTTGAGGATTCAAGGGTTGAATAAGAGATGGATACACTTTAAATTTTTTTTTTATGTACCTATGAGCATCTAAAAATGTATTTTGAAAATAGAGAAGGTCCCAACAAGGAATTAAATATAGTCAACCCTGCCTACCCTGCATACAACCTTTCCTAAAAAGTTTGCCTTGGAAATTTGAGGAGATAAAGGTCTTAAACTTGAATTTGAGGGATGAAATTTTGTATATAGTACCATTTTGGATTGGTTAATATGACCTAATAATAAATTTTAAATTAATAATAGGGGAATTCCCCCTATTTTACCTCAGATAGGGGGTACTTTTCCCTTTGCATAGACCCTACCACTTCATAAAAATGGATCAAATGATGGACTAAATGGTCAAGAAAGCTCAAATGGAGGTTTTTATATTTTGAGTATACCAATATAAAACATAATAATAATATCTAGGATGTTTTAAGACAAGCAATATGCTCTACACAAGGAGGTTTGCAGTCATCAGTGTAAGGAAAGGAGTAAGCCTAGTCTCAATTAAAGGGTCATTTTTAATTTGGGCCTTTTCCAATAATCTCAATGACTTGGGTCATATTAATATACATATAAAAAATGTATTTAATATTTTAAGGAGCATGGTAAGTGAAAATAATTGTCTTTTACCTGAATGTTGTAGGTAGATCTATTGGCAAAATCTAGGCCTAATGCCAAACATGGGACAAGTTTCATTTCAATATTTTGGTAAGATATTAAAATTACTAGAGGGTGTTTTTATCATAAATATAGAGGTTTTAAAACCTTTGGTTTTTAGGGAAATCCATCAAGAGATCATTTGTTGATCTAGAGTGTGCTTAGACTCTACCAAGAAGCAAAAAGGGAGCTTGAAGGGTAGCATCAAGTACTTGGAACTTTCATATACATTTTCACAGGAAATGGAGTTGTTTTGAGAAGTTATAAGGGGTAATTAATAATACATAAGTTTAATTTTGATAAATTTACAATGTCTATTCTTTATGAACAAATGTTAAGACTAAAAACCACTCATAACCCTTGCGAACCCTCCATAGAGAACCGATTGGGAATGTGAGACAATTTGAACATCAAAAAGGTATGGAGGTATAATTAAAACACTTGGATGATATATAAGAATCTCCAAGGATTATCCACATGCAAATTTGATACATCAAACCTATATGGAAGGGGTCAAACAAGGTTTATTTTGACCATTTTTTATGTTTTGTAGGCATGGAAGACTTTTAGGAGACCAAATCAATTTTTGGAGAAGGTTTAGGACTTTTTATAAGTCCTTATAATATTTTTTTGATCTATATTTCCTTATAAATTTGATTTATATCTCTCTCATTTTGGCTATTCATAAGGAACAAGTAGTGACCACTTGAAAAACTAGTGAAACTTCATTTGGGAGGCCTTTTAAGGCCTAATTGATGAAAATGATGTTATTTAAACCTGTTTAAAATGTCATTCCTTCATGTGAATTGATAAATTTTCCAAAATGGAAGATTTATGGTGCCAAATGTGAGAGGTGTAGGGAAAAGGGCTATTTTGGGACTATCTTGGATGGTGATACATGGATAGAATGATAGGGATGATCAAGAGAATCTCAAATTAATGTGAATACTTAATAGTAACCCATAATAATCAAAACCATCATCATATTTGATCAGTTTTAGTCACAAGGTAGTTTTGGAAGGGAAATTGTCAAGGGTAGTTTTATGTGCATGGAAATGAGTTTTAAAGCCATTTTGTAGGTCATAAATGATTTAAAATGACATTTTTAATTCTTTAAATTGCATATCTCACCCATCCCTCTCTCTCATGATTTTTTAACTAATTGTATCATGTTGACACATGTCCAAGTGACTCTTGGACTCCCCTTCTCTATCTCTTCCTATTTCTTCAATAAATTGAGCCTTATTAGCCATTGTATGGATCTCTTGCTTGGGTATGGGGAAGCCGTAATAAATTTTTGCCTTGAATAAATAAACATATCTATTTTTTACCTAATTCAAGAATTCTCTAAGTGTATGTGATGGTTGTGGTCTTCTATAAGTGTATCTTAGCTTACCTTCACATGTCAACTTTCTTAGTACCTTATGAGTTAAAAGACTTCTCTTTGCAAGTCAGCAAGAAGTGTCAAATGGAGTTGTAGGTCTATTAAATAGCTCATTAAATAGTTTGGATTATAATTCCTATTGTCTAAGTCCTCCTATTGTAAGCTAATTCTAAGACCCCATGTTGAAACATTGATGCAAGAGGGAAGGCTATCATTGGATGGAGTGTGTGTTAGACTTCTCTTGGTTCAAAGTACAAGTCAAAAAGTGTGAGTAGAGAAAACATTTGGTGTATCACCTCCCATATAGTTAGTTAATTTTATTCATCCTTAACACTTTTCATCCCACCAAGTGTTAGTAGTTGGATATGTGATTTAGTGATGCATTAAGGGGAACTAGCCCCTAACGTAGAGTTCCACCTCCCAATAGGGATAACCACAGCCCTTAGGTGTTTCCATTGTCTCAATTGAATAAGGATAAGCTTGTAACATCTCCTCATTGGGTAAAATTTCAAGTGAAAATATTTTTTGGCATGATTGGTTAGATAAAAGTTCTATTCCTTGAGAAGTTTTGGTATTCTTCTCAAGATACTAGCGTTTAGAGGCAAGTTTGCTAAACATCAATGGAAAATCCATGTATGATTCTTCTAGTAAATAAGCTTAGGTATTATTATTGAGGTTTTTTATTGATCTACATACTTTTCACAAGTCATGGATTACTTTGATGAGGAATTTATCCTAACACAAGTGGGTGAAACTTACCCTATGTTACCTATCCCTCATAATTGTGAACAAGTCCTTGTTCAACCTTGTCATGAGCCCTATGTTTCCTATAATTAGTATTCCATAGTTTTTACTCCATCTATCCCACCTAGCTCCTCTCCAAGCCATTTCATTTACTAGTTTCAATAAGACTCTAATTGGTTATCAAGACTACATGTTAGACCTTAACACTAGGTATGGTTGTGGTTAAGTCATCCCTAATGTTTGTGTTGAGAGTATGAGGAATGATTTAGAATAAATAAAAAGGGAATGTATTCCTATAGATAAATATAATTTCCCATGTATTTATAATTCAATTATTGATATTTTTGGTCTAATTTTCCATCTAGAGGAGAGATTGAGAGCTCATGAACTAACTCCATCTTGGCAGCCTCAAAGTGTCCCAAATCCTTTGTCCATTAGCCAAAATTTCTCCTCTTGGAAACCCATTCAAGAAATTATCCAAGGTAATGAGGATATAAGGATGGATTAGGTTGGTACATTTAAAGGACATAGTGAAAAAGAAGTTTTCGCTTTTAAAGCTCATCTTGAAGGAGAGATTGAATTGGACAATCAAGTTTTGAGACAATCTATCATGGCATTTGAAGGTGAACTCTCAAATCCCACTTCCCCAAATTTACATCAAGATTAAAAAACCAAAAGAGACTTAAAGTTTCATAAATATATCATTCAGTCCTTCACTATCACCTGAACCCCATGAAGACACCTTTGAACCCACCTTCCCAAGATGGAAAGAGGTGGTGGCAGCTCATGAAGAAAGGAACAAACCATGCTTAGGTGGAGAAGTTATTACAGAAGATAAACATGAAATCATTAAAATACCTCTCATCCGTTCTAAATAATCTATTGAACCTATATTTTCACCCCTTCTAACTAATCACAGTTTCCCTCCCAATGCTGAGAATTGCATTGCTACTTGGGAATCCCCTTTGGCCAAGCTTCCTATTTTTGAAAGGCATAATCTTGACATCACCAAGAGGGAATATGAGATTAAACTATTAGATTATATTTAAGAGGAAGAGGGGATGATTTTAGGTTTTTAAGATAAGGGTGAAGATCCTCCTTGTGTTGAAGAAAATTCCTTGAAAGAAGTTCTCTTGGACTCCAAAGAAGAAGAGGAAATGGTCTCTTTTGTTTCTCCTTTTCATGATGCAAACCAGTCAAAAGATGATGATCTATGTTAGATATTTGAGATAAAATGTAATGAATTTTAATCTCTAAAATAACCTACAAATCCTTTGGAGAAGACTAGCCATGATGAGCAAGAAGATGTGTCTCAAAAGGAGGGCATGTGGCAGATTTGTATGCAAATTTTCCAAGAGTATGTAGAAAGTGAGAAGACTAAGCTCATAGACAAACAATTCCAAGATGTTGGAGAGAAGTTATGTGTTGAGGATCAATATCATGAAGATATCCTATATCATAATGGATAAATATATGATGATCTTTGGTTTTTTGAAGATGATTTGAAGTTTGATTCACTAAGCTCTTATGAGGCTACCTCCACCAACTTCTAAGAAGAACATGAGCAAGTAAAACTTACACATGGTCATGATACAATTCCCTTTAAAGAGTTTGAAGACATTATGACCATTGAGAAGGATGATGAGATCCTTCAAAGAGAGATTGACTTCTAATAATTTATCTCATGCATGGACACACAAATTTGACATGACAAGATGAAGGGATAATAGTTTGAAGTATGCTTCAAGGTTCAAGAGGACCTTACCTAATTTGGTAATGTATGGGAGATGACTCCATTGGATGATGTACAAAGATAAAGATAAAAAAGAAGGCAAGATTCATATAACACACCATCCAAGAAGAAGAATGCTTGGCATCCTCACTCATCTAGTGAGGAAGGAGACCTAAGGTACTTCCCTTTTGATCTAGGAAGGGAGGTATGATCAAGATGAATGTACATATTTGTTTACTTTTAGTTTTGTTTTATTTTCCCTAAGTGCTTATTAGCACAAGTGTGTTTTTTTTGTCTTTGTGTGTATTATTCTTTCCCTTTGTGTGTTTGAGTTAGATTCAATTGTCTATTTGGTCAATACAAGGTCTGATCCTACTATTTCCAAGTGCTTTCTGACTCCCTTTCCCAATGGATAGGATAAGGTTACTAGTCCTTAACATAAACAAGCATGTTACCCATAGGAGTTGTCAAATTATTGAAAAAAAATTAATTATATTAAAATGAGGTCAAACCTTACTATTTTAAACTTTCGAAGAAAGTTTTATAGGTCTTATAGGGTGTCATTATTGGTCTATTACTTTACTTGGCCTTGTTCGAGTCCCTGTATAAGCTCACCTTCCTTGAAATGGCCTAGTCAACCAAATTCAAACATGGTCAAGCCTTGGTAAAACTTGGTCAAAGGATAATTTTGTGTCAAATTATCATAATATGGTATTTAACAAGTTTTAATGTGTTTGCAAGTCATAAATTGGTCATTTTTTATGTCTCATGTGTAAAAATGGGTCTTTTGTCCACTTTATAGCTTATTAATTGACTTGTATAGACTTATAAGAGGGTAAATTTGTCTCCAAGGTGATATTTAGTGTACAAGAGGTCAGAATCATGTTAGGGGAAGTTAGATGTCATCCAAGAATCAATTATAGTAAAAAATGGGAGTTTATCCTTATTTTTAGTCCCTTTTGGGCACTTATACAGTTCCCATGATCTAATATTCAGATAAAAACATGTTTTCAATGTCTATTAACCTCATCACACCCATTTAAATGTTCTTTTTCAAGGGTAATGTAAAAAATTTCATCTATAACTCGTTTTCCTCTATTTTCTCTTGGTAAGCAAAGAAAGGTCAACTTCAAGAACTTAGCATGGGTCATATAGGTAGATTTGGGAGGATTATTATGGGGGTGTATTTTAATATGATTTAAATTCATTTTCATAACAATAAATTTTAATTTTGTGTCTCCTCCTTTAGGAACAATGTCTAACACTCTAGGCAGAGTTTTATACATGTTCAACCATGAGGGGGTCTCTTTTTGAACATGTTTCAAGTTTTATTGATTTGTATTGATGGATTTATGTGTTGAAAGTGTTATTAAATGTTTTTAAATACATATACATGATTATTTTTTTTTTGGAAAGCTCAATGTCTGAGAAAACACTCTTTTAGGCTTGTAGGTGCTCCAAACTAGTTTTCTTTCACTTATAGCTACTTCAGGTACTTTGAAAGAGATTTTCCACATGGAAAATGGTTTCATGAGGTATTTAATGTGTTTTCATTCTAGTTTTAATTATTTTAACATTGGATTATATTTTGAGATATCAAATTAGTACTCCTTCAAAGCTAAAATTGCTTAATTTCCTTGTTCATTCCTAGTCATTTCACAATCAGCTTCGATAGGAGTATTATGAAGTTGTACAGAGGTGTGAATTTTGAAAAAACTATGGAATTATCCTTAAGATTATATCATATAAAAAAGACTCATAATTTTTATTTTTTGAGTTTTATAGGCTATTAAAGGTAAAGTTTCACTTTAAAAAATGATTAGACTATATTGGGTTAACAGTCACTAAATATTGCAAATAGAGATCCCAAAGATTTTTTGGGATAGTATTTGTTATGATTGAAGCATATTAAAACACTATTGGTTAATTTATATAGTATAATTATCTACACATAGTTCCTATTACAATTTTTATGTCAAAATGATGACTTGAAGATGGAGTTTGAACACCTTGAAGTTGCCAAAAACTACTAAATTGTGACAGTGAACTCTATAAGGTATTGATGAAAAATTGACTTTGCATTTATTGAAGATATTTTTATACTATGATATAAATTTATACCAATCATAAATGATAAAAAAGTTAATTATAAGATAATAATATAGATAAAGGTGCATTTTTAGGGATTTCACCCCTAATGTACCCTCCCCTATCTGTACAACAAGCTTAAGACAAAGACCTATAGCCAAAACCTTGGATAGTGGCCTAATTTGACTTCTACATGGTGTTTTAAGGTTTAAAGGTTAAGAGATTAATTAAAATAATGGTTTTAAACTTATAATTAATCCTATGGTCTTCTCACATAAAAATAAAAGGAGAGAGACCCCACATATGCACCTACAAGCCTATAGATTGGCACATACAGCTGAGGTAAATAGTAATGTTGAAGGTAGGATTTTTACTTATATAAAATGAGTTTTATTTGTGGATTTTTTGAAAATTAGTGATAAATTACCTCAAGGATAACAATATTAACCTCTATGAAACATCCATAAGGCCTAATTCTTACCAAAAGACACCTACAGGCAATATAGGTGACTTACACGTTTAGGTAGTGAGCACAAGGCAGTGTTGTCATAGATATGTGACCTATAAACATGATAGAATGAATAATATGCATATAATAATGGTATTATAATATTAATAGGATATAATATACTAAATATAAAATCCTACCCCATGCAACCATACCTACATGGTTGAATATAATAAAGACAAAATAGGGCATCTAGGCAGTAAGGTCAAAATAGGTTTCCTTGTGCCTAAAAGGGAATTTATGTGTGTAATTTGGCATATAAAAGGAAAATAATTATATATAAATATTTTTCAACATGATTAAAACATTTTCAAGCCCTATTAGGTAATAAACAACCTCTAAACACAACCAAAGATGACTATCTCAATCTTAGGAATTAAAGATCCTAGGTTGTGTTGGCAGAAGTAGAAGAGCGTTTTAAGGATTTAAGTGTTGAATAAGAGATGGATACAATTTAAATTTAATTTTAAGGTACCTAAGATCATCTCATAGTGTATTTTGAACATGAAGAATGTCCCAACAAGGAAGTAAATATAGTCAACCCTGCCTACCCTACATACAACCTTTCCTAAAAAGTCTACCTTGGACATTTGAGGAGATAGAGGTCTTAAAATTTAAATTTAGGTATGAAATTTGGTAAAGAGTGCCCTTGTGGATTGGTGAATATTACCTAGTAATAAATTTTAAATTACTAATAGGGTAAGTGCCCCTATTTTGTCTTAGATAGGGGGCACTTTTCCCTTTACATAGACCCTACCACTTCAAAAAATGGGTCAAATGATCAACAAATTGTAAATAAAGCACAAATGGAGGTTCTTTATAATTATATAATACCAATAAAATCACAAAAAACATACATATAAGGTTGGAAGATGAGCAGGATGCTCTATCTAAGGAGCTTTGTTGTCACTAGGGTAAGGAAAGGAGTAAGCCTAGTTTCAATTGAAGGGTCATTTTCAATTTGGGCATTTGAAAAGAATATGAATGACTTATTTAATCTTAAAAAAGGTATAAATGATATTTTAAATATTTTAATTATCATCATAAGTGTAAATAGTGGTCTTTTGGCTTAAAGTTATAGGAAGACCTATTTGCAGGGTCTAGGCCTAATGCCAAATAGGGCACAAGTTTCATTTAATGATTTTGTTAAGATATTAAAATTATTATATGGTGTTTTTAGGATACATATATATGTGTTTAAACATTTTTATTTTTAAATCCACCAGGGAATTGTTTTTTGACTTAGAGTGTGGTCAGACTCTACCAGGAAGCAAAAAGGGGGCTCGAAGGGTAACTTCAAGTGCTTAGAAATTTCATATACCTTTGCATGGGACATGGATATATTTTGAGAAGTTATATGGGGTCCTTAATAATCCATAACTATAATTTTTAGAGGTTTCCAACATCTATTATTTATGAAAAAATGTTAAGACTAGAAACCACTCAAAACCCTTGTAAACCCTCCATAAAGAACCAATTGGGAAGGTGAGAAAATTTGAGCATCCATAAGGTATGTAGGTTCCATTAAAACACTTTTATTATATATTAAATGTCATGGATTATCCACATTCTATGTTTTTGCATCACACCAGTACAAAAGGGGTCAAATAGAGCTTATTTTGACCATTTTTTGGGTTTTGCAGGCATGTAAGACTTTCAAGGGACAAAATAACTTTTTAGAGAAGGTTTAGGAATTTTTATAAGTCATAATATTAATTTTTTGATCTATATTTCCTCCTAAATTTTTTTATATCTCTCTCATTTTGGCCAGTCACAGGGAACAAGTAGTGAACACTTGGAAGAAATAGTGAAACTTCATTTGGAAAGTCTTTTAAGGCATAATTGATGAAAATAATGATATTTAAACTTGTGAAAAGTGTTATACCTTAATTTTCATGTATTATGTTTCAAAATTAGAATATTTTTGGTGCCAAGTATGAGAGGTGTAGGTAAAAGGGCTATTTTGGGACTATCTTGGATGATGGTGCATGGCCAGAATGATAGGGATGATTATGAGCCTCTACAATGCATGTGAGGATTTAAAAATAACCCCTCATAATTATAAACATCATCATATTTTATTATTTATAGTTACAAGGTATTTTTGGAAGGGCAATTATCAAGGGTAATTTTATGTGCATAAAAAGGAGTTTCTAAGCCATTTTATAGGTCATAAATGATTTCAAATAAAATTTGTAACTCATAAAAATACATAAATCACCCCATCCCTCTCTCTCTCTCATTATTTTATCAAGTTGACACATGTCCAAGTGACTCTTGGACTCCCCTTCTCTATCTCTTCCCATTTCTTCTATAAATTAAGTCTTCTTGGCCATTGTATGGATCTCTCCACTTGGTTATGGAAAATACCTATGAAAGTTTTGCCTTGAATAAATAAATATGTATTTTTCTATCTCATTAAATAATTCTCTAAGTGTATATGATGGTTGTGGTCTTGTGCAAGTGTATCTTATCTTGTTTTGACATGTCAACTTTCTTAGTTCCTTGTGAGTTCAAAGACTTCTATTTGTAGGTTATAAAGAAGTGTCAAATGAAGTTTTAGGTGTAGTGAATATGTCATTAAATAGTGTGTCTTAGAATGCCTACTGTCTAATTCTTCTTAGCCTAAGCTAATTCCAAGACCCAATGTTGAAACATTGATTGAAGAGGGAAGGCTATCATTTGATGGAGTGTAAGTTAGGATTCTCTTCGTTTAAACTGCATCCCAAAAAGTGTGATTAGATTTAAAAAATTGGTGTATCACCTCCCATAGAGTAGGTTACTTTTGGTCATCCTTAATCCTTTTCATTCCCCCTAGTGTTAGTAGTAGGATATGTGCTTTAGTGATGCATCAAGGGGAACTAGCCCCTAACCTAGAGATCCACATCCCAATAGGGATATCCATAACCTTGAGGTGGTTCCATTGTCTCACTTGAATGAGGAGAAGCTTATCCTATCTCATCATTGGGTGTAAATTCAAATGACAATAGGACTATAGTTCAATTGTTTATAGAATTAAGAGTGGGTTTTATCCCCCTTGAGGGTTTCCCACATAATCCATGTGTTGTGTGTATTGGTCTTATATAGTTTCCTTTGTTATTTTAAATAAATAGTTTATATTCTTCATGAATTATTTTGTTTATTGGTTAAGAGTTTAATGTTTTGGAATTGGAATTGAATTTCTTGCATCACTGATTCACCCCTCACTCTTAGTGATTATACCTCAAATAATTGTTATGACGGCCACACCATATTTTCAAGTTTAACCACTTAAAGGTGATCAAAGGTAAAATGGGTGGTCATCAAATACAAGGTGTTTTATCTACTAAGAAAGAACAAAAAATTAATAGATCCAAATATTATTTGTTAAGTTCAAGGATGAGGACCTACATCATGTCTCTACATTTTGAATTTTGTCAATCTATTATGGATGGTTACTCCACACCCCCTACTCCTCCAAATAGTGCAATTAATAAGAAGTCTAGTTAGAATAATTATAAATATATGAATGATATATTTTTGGCCTATTAGAGGCTAAGTTCACCAAGGTAATCCATTGCAAATATGAGAAGGAAATCTTGGATAAATTATAGATCATCTATGAATGAGATTCAAAGGTTAAGTTAGCTAAATTATAGATATACCAAAGGAAATTTAATAGCCTCAAAATTAAGGGAGAAGATAATGTATCATCCTATCTTCTAATGTTTGATGAGGTGGTAAACATGATCAAAGGTCTTGGAGAGGAGATTGAAGAAGCCACTATTATACAAAAAGTATTAAGGTCTATCACCCTCAAGTTTGATTCAAAGTTTTATAATGCAGAAGAGATTCATGATCTTACCAAGATGAATATGGATGAATTTCATGTCATCCTTATATCCTATGAGATGAGAGTTAATAAGGACAAATCAACAAAGAAATAATTAATCTTCAAGGTGATCAAGGAAATGAAAGGCAAGAAGAGCAAGTTAAGTCTTAAAGACTTTGATCTTAATGAAGATCAACTTGAAGCCATGATTGAAATAAAATTGAATGTGGGATTAGGTAAATATGAAAGGAAGCTTCCCTTAAAATTTTTCCCATTTGGTAAAGTTGGTCATTTTGAATCTAGTGCCCAAAAAGAGGCAAGTCTGAATATAATGAATCTTGTAAGGAATCTCACGAAGATGAGAACAAGAAAACTGAGGGTCCTATAAAGTATAAAAAATTATTCAATTGGAGAAATGGAAAGAATAAGTCATATAAAATAAGTAATATCCTTTACCTTGAATAAGACAATAACTCATTTGCTAAAGAATAAGGAAACACATCAAATAATGATGATTCATCTCATGATGAGGACAAAGAGACACAGTTCATATTACTTGGGGATGATAAAGGTGAATTTCATTCATGTAGAGATCTCTTTAGAGGAGATATATTAGAGAAATAATATGATCAAGTCACTCTTGAAAAAAATATCTTAATACCTTAGAAGAGATTAAGCTTATACAAGGTAATAATAGAAAATGAGAATCCTTGATAAAGACCTATGAGGAGAAAATCTAGTTCTTTGAAGAAAGGTTAAGAAATGAATTCAAGGAGCATGATGATATCACTCAACATCATAAAACTTAGGTTTGTACCCTTACTAAAGATTTAAAGAGTAAGGATAAAGAATGTGTCACATGCAACTAAGATATGGAGTCTTTGTAGGTGAATCTAGATCAAGCTATGAGCAAGCTTGAAACATATTATAAATTTGAGAAAAGTATAGTTTATATTAATGATCTATTGAGTATCCAAAATGTATTAAATTATTAATTATTTGTATGACTCCATGAAGATGTTCAAAGGATAAGAAGAGTGAGAAGATAATGATGATAGATCAGGAGACTAATCATACTAAAGAGAGTACTAATAAAGAAAAAAATGACAATATGAATAATAAGCATAACTTTAATATCTATAAGATTTCAAATCAAATCAAGAAACCCAATGCACTAAGGTATGATAACTCCTTCAATGGTTAATATTATTCTATTCATCAGTTTGTTCATAAGATTATTGATTGTAAAAGAAAAGATCCTAATAATAAATTTGCATGGAATTATGAGAAAGATAATGACAATCATGAAGAATATCATCACTCAAGATAGTCAACTAGTACATAAGGAAATAATGACATCTTTTGATATAGGTATCAAGGTATTGGTCATATTACAAGGTCTTGTAATACACTCATTAGGAAACCATATGATCAGGTATATGATTGGGATAATGAAACTTCAAGGAATCAACATATGGCCTATACACAAGGTATGAAAAATTAGAGAAATTTCATTTGTTTCAAGTGTCAAGAGAGAGATCACATATAAAGGTTCTACAAGAATGGTCAAAATTCTAATTCAAAGAATGACCATCATAACATGAAGAAAAGGAGCCATATCGAATGGAAACCTAAGGAGGTGAATGAAAAATGGGTTAAAATGGACTATTTGTCATGACATAACAAGGTACAAGTTAATGTTTCAAATATCAAGCATTATTCACCCAAGGAAATAAGAAGATCAAGTAGGATTCTGAGTCAAAAGGAATGAATGAAGTTAAGAACTTAGTCAAAGTCAATTTGATGATGAGGTAGGACTACAAGTCAAATGAGAACACTGATATGTGGGATTATATTGAGTTTTGGGACCTTTGGTCTCTCTATGATAGGTGGGTATCTCTACCTAGCATTCTTAAGAGACACATTTCATTTGTAGAAGCAAGTGTGTGTGATCTAGGAGATGTACAAGAGTATATAATCAGTACAAAGATATGTAGAGTTGTTGATTGGTCTTTAATACCAATGCCATTATGGTATGAAAACATATAATATTATGTTTCCAATCCTTGTGGTTATTATATAAGGTTATTGGGTAAAGGGGAGTAACAATTTCATGAGCTTGCTTCATGGGTTTTAAATGAAAAGCTTTAAGAAATTTGTTCAGGGACATTGGTCCTAAAATCAAGCTTTAGTCAAATTTTGATGTTTGGTTTAGAAGGTCAAATCATGAATAATTAAGGTAAGGTTGATATTGAGTGTAGAGAGGAATTTTCTAAGTGTATTCCATGGGTTAACGTGTGCTTAGCTAGTCAAAAGTGTCATTCATGATCATTTATTCAATTTGACCATTTTGTTCACTGTTCATTGCCCAATGTGTGTTCATCTTGCAAAATTGATACATTTGAGGTATATGAAGCTAACCAATGGTAAAGTAAAGTATTATTTTTATGTGTCTATGTGAAAAAGGTGTTGAGGAAATGTCAGAAGGCATCCATGATCAGTTAAATGTGTTTTGTCATAGTGACAAGGTATACATAGGGTATGTATGCACAATATGACTAGTTTCAGGTGTCAATGAGGATTGGTGAGTGTTAAAGATGAATTTTTGTCATAGAAAGGTTTTTTGACCTCATTCATGTGTGCTCCAAATGGTTTCAAGACTTGAAGTTCTTTTGGGGCCAAGTTGAATATTTTAAAGGATATCAGCTATGACAGTCCTTGCTTAAGGACTAGTAGGTTAAAAAAATTTCATAGTTACATGGGTTCCTAAAGGATCCAAGCCTTAAATTTTTTTCTATAAGTATTTATTATTGACCTCTAGGTGTGAGTGAAGTTTTAGGGGCTGGATTTAACCAGAAGGTGGTAAGTTAACATTATTCTTTTTTGATGCCCTAGGTTATGCACCATGTGAGTTAGTGGCCTTCCCAAATTATTTGAGGTATGAGGATAATTAATATATTTAAATGGATAAAATTTTTCTCAAAACATTCTTTACAATCATCTAGAATTATATAGTTTGACCTATGATTGAGTTTTTATGCAAATGGAAGAATAATTAGTAAGTTGGTTTTTGAAGGAGATATGATTTTTAGTAAGAATTGGATGATTATTATTGGAATTCATGAGGGGGAATACAATTTTAATCTAGATATGAAATTTAAAATCATGAGGATACATACATAGAAAGTTATGGGCTCTGCAAGGTTTCTGTAGGGCTACTAGGCCTCTAGGCAAGGCTAGTGTGAAGAAGAGTCATTTTTAGTCATTTTATTCAAAAGATAATGGTATCATTGTACCTTAATATGTTTTTAGTTTTATTTATTCATCATAAATGTTTGATAAATATCTTGAATTTCCACTCCTAATTCTATGGGTGGCTTGTGATAGAAACTTTGAAGGCAACTATGAAATTTTATCATGTTTGAAGATGGTCTAAATATGCTTAAGGGGTGATCAATTTTAGGTGAATTATGGGGGGGGGGGGGGGGGAGGGGGTCCTTATAAGTTTTATTAAGGTTTAGAAACTCCTATTTTCTTCATATTTCTCTTTTCTTGTTCATATAGCAGTACAAGGTTAAAGAAGAGGGTTGTCAATGGGCAAGCTTGCAGTAGTCATGGTAAGGAATGGCATGCACAGTGATAAGGGAGTTTATATAATATATTAGATGAAATACCTTATTTATTTTGGCTTTGGAAACATTTACAGGTCATTAGGATTAGCAGGTAATCCCACTTTGTCATTGTGTCAAAGAGGGAGAAAGTGTTTGTGGAGGGAAAAGAGTATGTGCATAAGCTTTGTTTTTGGCTTTAAAAACATTTAAAATTATTGAAATCAATGATGAATTGGAATATTGTATATATTTTGTAAATTATGTCACTAAGTTTGTCCAATATTTTTCATTATTTGATTTTTATTCATGGTTCTCAATGATAAAGTGTGCCTTAATGAGCATGCATGGACCTTGCAGTGTTTGCTTAGTTAGGCAAGGTGATGGATGTTGGTGATATATTGACCATGTTTTAGGAGTCATATGAGGTTTAAATATTTATTTATTTACTTGTGAAATTTAAATTAATACATTAGAATAGTCTTGTGAAGGTTTAAGTTATCCTAGTCATCTTGGGAGAACTTCATAAGTAAGCACACTGATGGTGTCATAATTTTCACGTATGAAGGTTTTAGATGAAAGTGGTCACATGGGTTTGTTAATATTTGTTCCTAAATTTTTTAAAAAAAAATTTAAGGTCTTGAAATGGTGTCTACAAAAATTTATGATATTGCAAAGTTGGTCTCTCAAGTATATTTCACTAGTTTTTATACTTAGTCAAATTTGCATTAAAATGTGACTGTTGGAATTCAAATATTTGAATTTACAAAGGAAAACCAATTTGAATTTTTTAAAATAAATTATGATTATGGATGAATTTAATATTGGTATAAAAATCAAAGTTGTATAAAATTTCAAGGGAAATCTAGGAAAAATGATTTTGAGATTTGACTGGTTGTACACTTGTATTTATTGTGATCCAAAGTTGACTAAGGGTTTGTCTTTATTATGCAAGTGACATGAGAAGGATGTTTTAGTTTTTATTGATTGTTTTTGGATGATTCAAGGTTAATTATATATTTAAGAGTGTTTTTTAATCCCTAAATATCATTTTTATGTGTTTTAGAGGTTTGAACAATCTATCTTCAGTATGAGCAATTGCTTACAAGTTGACTTTTGGTTCATTCATAGTGTTTTCATGTACAATTCAAATGATTGATAGGTTTTTAATATTTAGATGTGTGAAGTGATGAATGTAATCAATTAAGGTTGTATTATGGGTCATATGGTAAGGACCTATGTTATTTTAAGTGGTCTTATCTTTTTAGTTTTATTTGATGAAATGCTGAAAGGATGAATAGGTCTCCATGGACCTATAAGGGCTTCTTATGGCCTAATTTAAAGGTGATGTTGATTAAGGGTGATATATAAAAGATATTAATGTAATATTTATGTTAAATTTATCTTATTATAAGTGTGATCTAATACATAAGGGTTAAGGTATGTCTCATTGCCGACCAAGTAGATGGTGATCATGAAGGTTTTATAAAGAGTATAAACAAAGATGAAGGTTTCTAGAGTTTATAAGCAAAAAAAGAGAAGTGAAAATGTGATTTATGGATGGATTGAAGAGAAAATAAGTATTAGTAATATTTTTATGACCTATATTTCATATTTATAATGTTATTATAGTGTTCTTGTAGGGTTAAAGATTAAGTATGAGCAAAAAAATGTAGAGTGATCCAAAAGGTTGTTTTCGATGCATTGATTATGTGTGAAGGCTTGAAGGGTTAAAGAGATTTGATATTAATTTTTTCTCCATAATATTTAAAGACCATAAAATCTCTAGAGATGATGATATCATTAGGTGTTGTGCGATTTCTCAACATCTAGGACAAGTGGGTACTTGTTCATGCTTAGGGATTTGTGTTCCTTGTGAAGTGGGTTCTTCACTAAAGTATATTATTTTTAAATATCTTATAGGACTATATTCCAATTTTTTGTAGACTTGAGAGTGGTATTTATCACCCATGGGGTTTTATCACATAATCCATATGTTATGTGTGTTTATCATGCATAATTTCCTTTATTATTTGCAATAAATAGTTTATATAATTCATGAATACTTTTGTTGATTGGTTAAGAATTTGAAGTTTTTGAATTTAATTGCTTGCATCACTTATTAACCCACCCATATCAATGATTTTACGTCTAATAATGTGTATCAAATCCACACCTTCTTTATAAATTTAACCACTTGAAGGTTATCAAAGGTGCAATGGGTAGTCATCAAATACAAGGTGGTTTCTCTATTAAGAAAGCACCATTGTTCAATGGATCCAACCATGATTTTTGGAGTGTAAGGATGAGGACATACATCATGTCTCTAGGTTTTGACATTTGGAAATATATTATAGATGGTTACTCCACACCCCCTACTTCAATTAGTACAATTGATAAGAATTTGATTGAGAAACATTCTAAATCTATGAATGTTATCATTTGTGGCCTACCAGATGTTGATTTCACCAAGGTAATCCATTAAAAATATACCAAGGAAATTTGGGATAAATTGTAGATCATTTATGAAGGATATTCAAAGGTTAATTAGGATAAATTTTAAGCCTACTAAAGATAATTTGAGGGTCTTAAAATGAAAGAATAAGATAATGTGGAATCCTATCTTCTAAGGGTTGATGAGGTGGTAAACATGATCAAAGGTCTTCAAGAGGAGGTTAAATAATCTACCATTTTATAGAAAGTATTAAGTGTATACACATAATATTTTATAACTTTTATTGATTACTAACACTTTAAATATTACAAGAACCCATTGAGACTCAATATCTTTGAGTGCATACCCTCAGAGGTGAACCAAGAAAGGGGTGGGTAGCCCTTAGGTTATTCGTAAGATTATTGTCCCTTTTTTCCATATTATTACCAATAAAACTAGTTCTTAAAACCTTTCCCTAATCAATTTATCCTCCCTTGCATAGTCTTCTAGTCTTTTTCCTCTTTTTATCCTTTATTTACTTATTTGGCACCCTTTTGACCTATTCAACATACTAGGTTGGCATGGTTAACTTAGTACAATTTTTGCGACTTTTCTTTATTTTTTTTTGTTAGCCTCCCAACTAGCTTAACACAAACCTAGTGAGTTAGCTCAAAAATGTGTTGGGTCAAAGGGGATGACCTATCATAGTCAATGTTCTTGAATGATTTTGGGATAAGTTTTACCTATATATACAAGGTTATTTTTTTCATTATTATGATATGCAATCAAGATTTATTATTCACTCACATTTCTTCACAATCTACTCTTCCACCATTCTACTTGAGGAGACTTAGTTTAGGTTTTTTATTTTAGACAATCCATTCTTATGGATAGGTCTTAGATGTTTTGGCCTAACTAAGTGATCCTTATGAACCACAAAAACCTCTTGTGAATCCCCTTTGGCCAAGGGAGAGATTGAGTCTCAATGGGTTACATTTAGGTAAGTATATTCTAACTTTGTTGTCTTCACTTTTAGTAGATATAAGTATCATAAGTATTGGCTCGAATAATATTAATCTTCATATTCCATGTATTAGGGTGTTACTCATACTTACTTTATTTGAAGTTCCCTATAGATATTTTGATTTATTTTCTTTACTAACCCCCACTTTGTGCCACAAGCTCTTGTGTGCACTAGATTAGATTTACTTTTCTTGTTATTAGATTATTGAAATATTAAATAATAGGAATATTTTAGGTTTTCTATGTGATTATGTTAGAATATAGGCTTTGGAACCTTATATTGTATAGTGTGTTGTGACAAGTGATTTTATAATTGGGTCTAACATATCCTCACATTGTTCATGCTCCTGCTTAAAAAATATATGCTTCCAATTAGAAGTGTAGGTGTATTATATCCCATCTAATCTAGGATTGATTTATGGACATGATGCTTTTTTGATTGCATACATTCTAGTGAATCCAATGTGAATCAAAACCTTTTAGGAATTATTTTCCTTGTTTCATTTTTATTCATCATTATTTTTATCATATCTTTACTATGTTGATCAACCATGTTGACCTAGTTTATTTATCTCCATGATGTAGATTTACAGAAATAGGTAACTGGCTCGACTAACTCGACCTAATACAAGTTTTAGAACTAGAAAATCTTTATTCAGATAATTGGATCAACTAGATCAACCTAATATATTTATTAACAATTTTTAGACTTCTTGTTCATTCAACTAGGTCAACCAGGTCAACCAGGTCAACTTAGTATATTTTTAAAAGGTTTTTGTATTGCTTGATTGACCATCTCGACCTAGTTTGCAAGTTTTTGATAGTTTTCTCCAAGGTTATTGATAAAAAATATTCTCTATTTTATTCTCTAAACCACTCATGTGAGTTTCTACTTCTCTGTATCTTTATATTTCTATACTTTTCTTTCATTGTTTGTAGTCTTTAAAATTTTGTAGTCTTTAAAATTGCACCTGCATAGTCAACTAGGTCGATCTTGTGGACCTAGTTTTGTGTGTCCTAAAATAAATAGGTTAACCTAACCAACCTAGTTCACTTTCAAACTTTTCTTCCATAGTATAGGTTTGACCCTATCAACCCTATTCTATATGATTGTTCATATAGTTTCTCAATTATACCTTATTTCAAAGTTATAATTAACCATATATGTTAAATCACATCTTTCTTTTTAGTTGTTTGCATGCTTAAAATAACTCACATAGTATAATTAGGTGGTTTTCAATTAATAATTTAGTTTCACTACTTATATTATTTTTCACACCTAGCCAAACCACATAAACATCAAAAAAAATTTAAACATTTGACTACCTAGGCCAACCTACATAGATTTCATCACTAAGGGGGAAGCTAACTTGATGCTCTAGTTAAGTATAGAGCATGGTTAATGGTATATTTTAGCTAAACACCTAACACCCTTATCATTATGGTGTGTGAAGTGAGGGGGTAGGCCCTAATACCAAGCCTATATCATTACCACTGCAATCCCCTTCATCTTGAATTTATCTAAAATTATCCTTAGATTTATACCTATTACTTTACTTATATCCAATTTTCCTTTACACTTAAAATAATTATTAATAATCTAATCAACATTATAGGTTGACCAAGTAGCTAACTTTTCCTTCAATTTGTTTGCTTGTTCTTTGATCAATTGTGTGTGAAAAAACTTGCATTAACTTGTGTTAGTAAAATATTTTTCTTTGTGTGTATTAATTGGATTAGCCAACATCAATTTAGTTGACTATGTTTTTCCTTTCTATACTTTCTTAGATTAGCCACAAATTATCTTGTCTCATTTCCAAACTTGTTATCAATCTTTTCCTATTCCTTATTCACTATACTAGGTTGACCTAGTACATTTTTGGCTTCTATACACTGCATTAGATGAGCTTGGTCAACCTAGTACAGTCTGCAAGCCCTATTTCCTACACTAGGTTAATCTGGTTGACCTATTTCTATTTCTTGATTTTCCTATTCTTCAATCTAATTTCCCATTTTTCTAGTTTTGCATCTTGTTCATATCTATTCAATTATAATGATATCTCCTATCAGAATATTTTTGTAAAACCTAAATCTATTTAGATACTATATGGGATGTTCATTTCTTCCTTTCTTTTCCTCCCAAGATAACCATCACTCTTGGGGTACCTCCTATCCTCCATCTATGAACTATAACATGGTACAAATAACACCTTAATATGAAGTTGAAGGATCCAATCCTTTCCATACTTATCAAGACACTTCTCAATCTCTCCTAACCAATGTGGGAGTGATTGATACAAATCTCTTTAACAATCCCACTAATAACCATCATTTTAATAATCCTCCCCCTAACACTAATTTTGGGAATGATCTAACCAACACTAACTCACCTCATAATAAAACCCAACTCCTAGCTCAAATCATTCAATAATTGAACATCATGCAAAACTCTAATACCAACTAAATGATGCAACTTCAACAACACTTAATCAATGTGGATAATCAACCTCCAACTATTCATCCTCATATTAATCCAAATTATATTCCTCAACCTCTTAGGGATTCCTTAGGTAATGTTGTTCCTCAACCTATCATGAATAACAAGATGCTTCAAACCATTAAAAATGAGCCTTTATCTCCCTTCATTATATCCATTCATATTTGTAACATAGCTCCACTATCAATTATGATGGGACTAAAGACCCTGCCTCATTCCTCAAAGCCTTTGGTAACCTTTACAAAGAATGGATCCAAAATAATAAATTTTCCACAACTAAGCTACTAGTCAAAAATTTTACTGGTGATGTATTATAATGGTATAATCAACTTCCTCAACATTCTTTATTACCGCTCTTACTCTTTATTACCGCTCTTACTCCCACTCTTAATTACAAGGTTCAAACCTTTTCTCCTCAAACTCTTAATGAATATATTGACCAAGCTAAGCATCAAGACTTTCAAATGAATAAATTCAAAACCAATCATAAAATTCTTAAAGGTTCTTTTCAAACATTTAATGATATCACTAGTAATACTTCCAAAATCAAACATAGAGTTTCCAAATCTAATATTCCTTTACCATCTCATACACCTCTTTTGGTTCAACAAATGTAACAATTTTTGCCACCCTCAAAACCTTTCATTTATCCCAATGCTCCTCCTAAGTGGTATGACCCCAATCTATTCTATTGGTTCCATGTTGATATTAGGCATTATCATGAATATTGTAGAGGTCTCATTGTGTCATTTATTATATGATTGGTGACTCATTAAACCATGAGGCTATGATCAAACTTCATCATCAAGAGTATGCTATTGTATCTCAAAAATGATAAAAACTTTAAAGCTTATACTTCTAACAATCAAAAATCTTATTCAAATAATAATTAATCAAATATCAAGGGTGTTTGTTCCATCGATGTTGATTATGACCTATATTTTAATAACTCTCAATATGTTGACACTACTAAGGTTAATTATCATCATAAACTGACCCATAAAGATCCTATTACCAAGCCTAAGAAACCATGTTTAGAAGAATAATTTCTTAAAGATACCACTACCACTCAGGATGATTCATTAGCACCCAAGGAACAACTTCTTCCTTTCAATCCTCCCACCACATTTATACCTCCTAAATCTAATTTACCTTCTAATTCATGTGCTAGTTCTTCTAAATCACATTAGAATTTTCTTGAAGAACTCAAATCTATGCCTTGTAAGATGTTATTTATGGAGTTAGTTCACACTTCACTTTATCATCATAAATTTTTTATCCAACAACCTCAAGAAATTTAAGATACATCTTACATAGATGAATAAACACCTTCTATTAATTCTTAACCAACTAATGTGAATACCATTGAGACTATGTTTCCTTCTTCTAAGCCTTCCATTGAATTTCTTGAAGAGGACATGATTAATGATGAAATTATTTTTTGCACCGATGATCCACCTTTCTTTATCAAAGTAGCCATTAATACCACCCCTATCTAAAAATTTCTAGTTGACAAAGGTTTTGGTATTAATGTCACATCCTTATGGCTCATTAAGAAACTTGGTTATAACAAATATCATCTTAAACAAACCCATATTACTTGTTGTGGATTTGACAAGACTAATCAAAATCCACTTGGATACATTTGGCTTATGTTGAACATTGGACCTAAGATTATTAGAATAAAACTTATGGTCCTTGATCTCCAATTATCCTATAACATTATTCTTGGTCATCCAAGACTCATCGAATGAGGGATATCACCTCTTTTAGTAGTTAATGTATTAAATTTTTACATAATAGAAAATGTTACAAACATGAAGCTGATCCCAACCCATGGAGCATCTAGCTTGCCTATCCTAAGCCTCATTATCAAATTCCTTGAATTTATAAAATCAATAGTGTTCTTTTACTTGATTTCATCAACATGAATCTTGATCTTCAAGTTACTTTTATGGATTTTGATGATTATGAGCCTAATGAGTTGTATCACACTTGTAATACTAAAAAGTTACCCCCATATATTATGTATTAACTTCATCCTTCTCTCTTACCCAAAGATTGTACCGATCCTATCGTGGATGAGATTATTGATTTTACCCCTCTATATAATACTCAAGATCCATATTTACCTGAAAATGCCTTCACTTGCAATGATTTTGGAGTGGCTAAATTATTTTAAGGTCCCCTAGTAAATTTAGTAACATTGGGATTTCACCTTCTAAAAGTCCCCTTGATTCTCAAGCATGTATGATTTCTCCAACATATGATGATGACTATATCATGGCCCAAGCTCACTCTAGAGACTTCGATGTCCAACACTATCAAAATATTTTAGAAAAAATTAATGCATTCAATCAAGATTTATATACCATATATACATGTCATGACTTAGATATTGAGGGTCATGTAACTCCTACCAATCATCCTCTTATTGATACTCCTTGGGTGGTAGAACAACTTACACCTTATGAACCTACATATGCTCATACATCTTCTCTACCTCCTATGGATCCTATCATTACTTCAAAAATTTCTCCCATCATTGAATCTATCAACACTCCCATCTCTTTGAATCAATCCTCTTCATCTACTTCCAAAATTACACTAAATGATAAGGTAACTGATGTCCATTAGATTCACTCTAAAAATGATTGCCATGGTAATAAAATTATATATCTTAAAGTAGATGTTGAATATTATGGTCTTGTTCCTACCTTGCCTAGTGATGAAGCTATTCTTGAGTTACTTCATGATCAAGAACCTTAACTTCCTTGATAATATCATAAACATTAAAATTTCTAGAATAAAACTCCTTACTTTAACAACTTTGTCTCTAGCATTGATCCTAAAATGAATCCAATTTACACCTTACCTAATTCATCTTACCATTTTCAAGATAAAAATTACATTTTTATCAAATAAAAAAATCATATCAAATATGGTACCCAATCTTCTCCTTGACCAATCATAATTTATTGAGAAATCTCATCATCTAAGCATGACAACTTTAGCCTATTATTTGATAAATATCAAGAGGCACTCACTTGGTCCTACTAAGACATGCCTAGAATTAACCCTAGTATTTTGATTCATAACATCATCACCTATCCTGATGCTAAGCTATTGCATTAAAAGAAACACAAATTCCCACCTAAAGTTACTAATCTATGTCAGAAATAAATAATTTAACTACTAGATGTTAAGTTTATTAAACCAGTGGATTATTTTGAGTGGGTTTAAATTATTCCCATTTGGAAGAATGTCACCATGGTCATTTGAATCTGTATTGATTTTTAAAACCTTAATCTTGTTTTTCCTAAGGATAACTTACCCTTACATTTAATAGATTCCATCATTAATTCCATGGCTAGTTATGAAATGTTATCTCTTATAGATGGCATCTTGGGATACAATCAGATTAATATCACTCCTGAAGATCAACATAAAACTAATTTCACCATAGAATGGGGCACCTATTATTATATCAAAATGCCCTTCAGTGTCAAGAATGCCAGAGCCACTTACCAATGTGATATGAATCACATCTTCCATGATCTCATCCACAAAATTATTGAAACTTATGTGGATGATCTAATCACTAAATCCAAACATCATAAGAACCATTTTTCTAATCTTGATATCATCTTTAACCATATCCTTAAATATAAAGTTAGACTTAATCATTTCAAATGTGTTTTGGGAGTCACATCTAGAAAAAAATTAGGATTCTTAGTCTCTTTCTACAGCATTGATGTTGACCCAACCAAAATTAGTGTTATTGTTAACATGCCCATTCCTCGATCTATTCTTGATATTCATACTTATTTAGGCAAACATGAGGAAATTAGACAATTTATCCCTAAAATGGCTTATCATATTTATTCCATCAATTCCCTTCTTAAGAAAGGTATAGATTTAGAATGGATGGATCCATGTCAAAAAATCCTTCAATAATCTGAAAGTATCATTAACTTCTTCCACACTTATTTTAATTGGGGTAATGCTTGCCCATCAAGATGATATAGAAAGAGAGTATGTTATTTACTACATTATTCAAGGACTCATTGATTATGAGACATGTTATACCAAATTTGAGCATTATTACCTCGCTATCTAGTTTGTGGCTAAAAAGATTCATCATTATATGATATACCAAACTACTTATGTCATCATTCATTTAGAACCCCTTCATTATTTATTCTCCAAAACCTTTCTTCCTAGAGATAGAATTGGCAAATGGATAGCCTTACTTATGAAATTTGATCTTTGTATCATCACACAAAAAACTATTAAAGGGAAATTCATAAATGACCAACTTGTTATAGCTCCCATTCCAACCACTTCTCTTCTTCAAGATCACCTTACAGATGACAATATACTTTTCATTGAATGACTCAATCAATCTATATCCATTAAAGACTATTTTCATAGCTTTAGTGTTGATCTTGAAACCAATCAACTTAAATAATCTTTCCCTCCCTCTCATACTACTAAACCAAAGGTAGTTATCAAGGATCTCCTTGAAATTAATGTTGACTTACATGAGGATACTTGGACCCTCCACTTTTATAGTGTTAAATGATTTCAAGGATTTGGGGCGTGTTTCATTCTCACTAGCCCTCTCGATAAAATCATTCCTTTAGAATTTCACTTTACCTTTCATTTCACTAAAAATATAGTTGAATATGAAGCTCTTATCTTAGGCATGAGAGATAATCTTAATCTTGACATCCAATATCCTCATGCTTTAGGAGATTCTCAGCTAATTTATCATTAAGTTAATGGTGATTATCAATGTAAAAATGAGAACCTCATTACCTATCATCAAATTATAACCACTCTTGCTAAGGATTTTGTCTCTTTCACTATTGAGCCTATTCCTCAAGACCAAAAATCCATTGTTGATTCTCTTGCCTCTTCAGCTTCTCTCTTTCATCCTCATCGAGTTCTTTCTGATCTTTCCTTTATTATTCAAATTCAAAAATATCCATCATCTATCCAACTACCTAATTCACTTATTTGTCACATCAAGGCTGTGACTATTTGACAAAGCCCATGATACCAATATATCATCTAATACTTATAACATCAAGCTTATCCTCCTAATCTAGATTCTTGTGAAAATACATGCATTCATAAACAAGATTTTAAGTATGTATTTTGATATAACATCATTTACTATCATAATGCTGAAAGTACCTTACTCTATTGTGTTATGCAAGATGAATTTCCTCCTCTTCTTGAGCAATCACATGGGGGCATTTACGATGGTCACTATAACAAACATACTACAACATGCAAATGCTTATGCATGGGTTAATTTTGGCCTAATCTTGAAAAGAATGTAATTGAATTTGATAATAAGTGCAATCCTTGTTAGATTCGTAATGATCTTATCCATTCATCTCTTGTTGAGCTTTAAAATATCAAATCTCCTTTGCTATTTTCCACATGAGGATTTGATCTCATTAGTAAACTTCCTTTTTCCCATGATGGGCACATATTTATCATCACCACTACTAAGTACTTTACCAAGTGGGTAGAAGCTATGCCCCTTGTTAATGTTGTCAGTCCTACCATTTCCAAGTTCATTCTTAACCAAATTATTTGTTTCTTTGGTGTTCCCCATACCATAATTTTAGACAATGATGGTAACTTAAAAAATAAACATGTTAAATAACTTTGTACCAAATTTAAGATCACTCATAAGTTTTCCATCCCTTAACATCCACAATTAAATGTTCAAGCTAAGGCTAGCAATAATATTATCAATAAGATTCTTCAAAAGATAATTTTTAAAACCTACATGGATTGGCTATTCATCTTTACCCTACACATTGGGCCTATCAAACTAGCATTCATACTACCACTGGGGCAACTCCATTTTCATTAGTCTATAGTTCTAAGTTAGTCCTTCCATTATAAGTTGATCTTCCCTTTCTACGTATATCTCTTCATGGCATTATTCTCGATGAATAATTACATGAAGCTCACCTTGATGCCCTTGATCTTATTGATGAATGTCATCTTTTTATATTACAATGTAACCACCAATAAAAGGCTCACATTTACTGATAACATAAAAAATGTGTTAAAGTTCACACTTTTAATGTTAGTGATCTTGTCCTTAAATTAGATTACACCCATGATAAAGAAGGCAAATATGCCTAAAATGGTGGGGCCCATATTTAGTCAAAGACATTCTTTTTCCAAGAACTTATCATCTTCAAACTAATGATGACCATGTTTTAAAATATCCCACCAATGGTCAATTCCTTAAAAAGTACTTTGCCTAAGTATTTCCTTCTTGTCATGTTTTATATATATGTCTATCTAACAATTTTTTTAGGTAACTTAAGCACAGGTTTCTCCCTCTAAAATAGTTTCATTCCTTTTGTAAACCTTTAGTTCTCCATTTTGGTCTTTTGTTTTCTTGATGTACCATAGTCTTCCTTATCTTCTTGAATTTTTCTTTATTTTTACACCCCTTAGGTTTTTATTTTGTGATTTTATTTATAAGACTATGGATATGACCCAAAATCCCTCACAAAACCACCATATCTTACTTATTTTATTTCTCTTTCTTACTACTTGATAATGTTATTTTGGTAGATTTTGGTTTTTTATGTATGAGGTGCTTTATACAAAGGTTCCCTCACTTGTTACTACTTGCCAATGTTGTTTTAGCATCCTTTGGGTTTTTCTTTATGAGGTGATTTATAAAAAGGTTCCCTCACTTTTTGCTTCTTTCCAATGTTATTTTGGCATCCTTTGGGATTTTATTTGTGAGGTGATTTGTACAAAGTCTCCCTCAATTTTTCTTTTCTCTTACTTATTAACACTCTCATGGGTCTCTCTTTTATGATTTACTTTATAATACCATAGATAGGAGCTGACCCTCCTCATAAAATTACCATTATTTTCATGTTCTTAATCCTTATTCTTAAAATTTATCTTTTACTTCTTTTGCTAGATGAAATTTGCAAACAATTTATGTTAGCATGTTTTCATTCATTTCCTTCTTTCTTATGATAAAGAATCGCACTTTACTATAATTGTATACCTTCTTTTTACCCATTGTCACATTTTTTGCAATTTGAAGAAATTGAAATTGTTCCATGTTTCATTCCTCTTGATTTCCCTTTTCTCTCATTTCCTCATTTGATAAAATAAGGTTGAAGTCAAGATAACACTTTTATTTCACCTTTATTTATTAGAATCTTAGATCCCATTCTCTTTGAATTTTATCTCTCTTAGTAACCTTATGCCAATTTTTCAAATTAAAGTCATCTTTAGCACCAATGTTTAGTTTTCCAAATCTATAGGGAGGAGGAATAGAAAAATCCATCAAGAAATTTAAAAGCCAAATCATTTTAAACAAAAGGAAATGATATCTAAAAGGCAACATACAATTCTCAAAAATCATGTTCACATCAAAATACATGATTACAAGCACATATCCTATCTTAAATCAAAGCTCAAAATCCATAGTTAGATTCACATAGAGCTAAAGTCCTTTGGGGTGTGGTAGGCTAGTAGATTGGAATAGGGGATTTCAAAAAAACTCTATGGTGCTACCTTCTTTCTCATGCAAGTACCCAATCTTTTTAGAAGATTGATGTCTTTGTAAGGGGTCCTAAAGAGTAGGGAGCATGTAGTGGGAAGGTAGTTCCATTTTAATTTTCATGCATATAGTATTCATGGGATGATCTATATAATCCATTTGTTTACCTAAGACTTGTGTTGCTAAGAGAAGTTATTCATTATTCTTAAGGTCAAAATTCCTCTGATTTTGAAAAATATAATTTGAGTGTCTTGAATTGGATAAAGATTTCTCTCTACCTTGGTTTAGCTTCATTCTCCCCTCCACACATTTAATTTTCCCCCCCTTGATAGAAAAATTGTGATTCCAAATCTATTTTCCCTCTTCTTCTAATTCCTTTTTCTTCATCTCTTAAAAACATGCTAGCACTACTTTATTTCAGTTTTATCTATCCTTAGAGAAAAAAACATGTTTGAATAACTTTAGATCATTTTATCTATATCACTTTAAATTTACTAGACTTAATTTACTTTCCTTTTACCATTTATCATGATTTTTTATCTTGTTATTATGGACACTTGAGTTTGTATCCCTTTTTCCATTGTTGAGTGAGATGTGGTTTGTTATTTCTCACTCAAAAATGTTATTTTCCCTTTTATGCATCCCTTTTTCCATTGTTGAGTGAGACGTGGTTTGTTATTTATCACTCAACAATGTTATTTTCCCTTTTATGAATCCTTTTTCCATTGATGATTGAGATGTGGATTGTTACTACTCACTCATCAATGTTTTTTTACCTTTTTATATTTTTTATTTATTCTTTTTACCATTTATTTTTCTTTTTCCATCCTATTTGACATGTATCCTTGGTTTGATTTGGTGAGTTTACCTTTCTTACTTTATGATATCTTGTCTAAGTTTTTCAATATTTAATAGCCTTAGTTTTTTGGTTACCTAATTTACTCTTGTTGTTTGACTTGGTCATTTGGTCTAACATAACACCTGTCACACCAACTTGCCAAATTTCTTAAGTTTGTCCCATCCTCATACCACTAGCTACCTTAGATTTTATTACATTTGTTTATTTTTTCTCTTTAGTTTTTCATTCTTGGGCTTGTCAAAAGTAGTCTTTGTGCCCTACACAATCAAAACTAACAACACAACAAAAACCCATCCTACAATTAAAGGTAAGTCAAGTTACGCATTGCATTTACTTTTTATATTAGTTTCCATTTTAGTCATTTATTTTTAGTTATTTGATGCCTTTAAAATACTATAGATTTTTTTAGCATCAATGTTATGTGTGTCCTTATGTTCTTTCTTAAATCACCATCCCCTATTACACCTTAATGACATGTGATGAGCTTCGAGTGGGGCATATGTATACATATAATATTTTCACACTTTTATTGATTACGAATACTTTACATCTTACAAGAACCCATTGAGACTTAATCTATTTGAGTGCACACCCTACGGGGTGCATCAAGAAAGGGGTGGGAAGACCTTTTGTGCTTTGTAAGATTGTTGTCCCTTTTTACCATATTATTACTAATCCAACTAGTTCTTAAGACTTTTCCATAAGCTAGTTATCCTCCCTTGCATAGTCTTCTAGTTTTTTTCCTCTTTCTATCCTTCATTTCCTTGCTTGGCACCCTTTTGAAGTGTTTATCATACTAGGTCAACCTAGTCAACCTAGTATAATTTTTTAACCTTTTCTCTCCTTTTGTTTTTTAGACTCTTAGTTGACCTAACATAGACCCAGTGAGTTAGCCTAAAAACATGCTAAGTTGACCAAGTCAATATAGCACAATTGATGTTCTTGAATGATTTTAGTATAAGTTCTAGATATATATATACAAGGTCATTTTGATCATTGTTAGGATATGCAATCAAGATTTATTATTCACTCATGCTTCTTCAAAATCTACTCTTCTACCATTCTAGTCGAGGAGACTTAGTTTAGGTTTCTTATTTTGGATAATCTAGTCTTGTGGATAGGTCTTACATGCTTTGGCCTAATAAAGTGATCCTTACAAACCATAATAACCTCTTACAAAGCCCCTTTGGCCAATGAAGATGTTGAGTCATGATGGGTTCACATTTAGCTAATTATATTTTAAATTTGTTCTCCTTTCTTTTAGTAGATAAAAGTAGCATAAATGGTGGCTCAAATAATATTACTCTTCATATTCCATATATTAGGGTGTTACTCATACTTAATTTATTTGAATATACCTATACATTTTTTGATTTATTTGATTTACTAACCCCCACTTTGTGCCACAATATTTAGTGTGCACTAGATTAGACTTACTTTATTGTTATTAGATTAGTGAAATATTAAAACATATAACTCTTTTAGGGTTTTTATACAATTGTGTTAGACTATAAGATTTGAAACCCTATCTCACATGGTGTGATATGATAAGTGATCCCCTATTCAGGTTTAGTGGATCCTCACATTGGTCATGCTCCTACTTAACAATTATATGCTCCCCAATTGGAAGTGTAGGTGTGTTCTATCCCATCTAATATAAGATTGATTTATGAACATGATGAATTTTTGATTACATACATTAAGGTCTCTCACCCTCAAGTTTGATTCAAAGATTTATATTATAGAAGAGAGTCATTATCTCATCAAGATGAAGATGGATGAATTTCATGGCATCCTTACTACCTATGAGATGAGAGTCAATGAGGAAAAACCATCAAATAAGGAATTAACCCTCATGGTGATCAAGGAAACAAAAGGCAAGAAGAACATGTTAAGTATTAAATAATTTGATCTTAATGAAAATAAACTTGAAGCCATTATTTCAAAAAAATTGAATCTGGTATCAAGTAAATATTAAGGGAAGTTTCCTTTCATATGTTTCTCATGTGGTAAAGTTGGTCATTTTGCAACTAAGTGCCTAGAAAGAGGCAAGTCTCAACATAAAGAAGATCATAAGGAATACCATGAGGATGAGCACAAGAAATCTAAGGGTCCTAAAAAGTACATAAAGTTCTTCAATAGGATAAATGCCAATAAGAAGTCATACAAAGGTAGCAATAGCCTTTACCATGAAGAATACAATAACTCATCTACTAAAGAATAAGGAAACACATCAGATAGTGATGATTCATATCAAGATGAGGAAAAAGAGATACTATTAATAGCACTAGGGGATGATGAAGGTGAATGTTCTTTAGGCATAGATCTCTTTGGTGGAGATAGTTTAAAGGAAGAAGATGAGCAAGTCACTCTTGAAAATAAATATCTGAATACCTTGGAAAAGTTGAAGCTTATACAAGCCAATAATAGAAGCCAAGAATCATTGATTAAGACCTATGAGGAGAAAATTAAGTTATTTGAAGAAAGGTAGAGAAATGAAGTCAAGGAGCATGATGACATCACTCAACATCTTGAAACTCAAGTTTGTACCCTCAATGAAGATGTAAAGAGTAAGGATGAAGAATGTCACATATAAATTAGAGATGGAGTCTTTACAGGTGAAAGTAGATTAAGCTATGAGCAATCTTGAAACATATAAAATTTTTGAGAAAATAAAAATTGATCTTAATGATCTATTAATAATTCAAAAGGTATCAAATGACAAATTAGGCATAGGATTCCATGAAGATTTTCAAAAGGATAATAAGAGTGAGAATATAGTGATGCTAGATTAGGAGACTAATTATGCTAAGCATAGTACTAGTAAATATAAGAAGAATGAAAATATTAATAAGGATATCTTCAAAATCTATAATAGTTAAAATCAAATCAAGAAACACAATGCATTAATATGATAACTCCTGTAATGGTTATTGTTATTCTTGTCATCGGTTTGGTCATAGGATCATTAATTGAAAGAGAAAAACTCATAGTAATAAATTTGCATAGAATTATGAGGAAAGTAATGACAAGCATGAATAATATCATCACTAAAAATATTCAACTGCTCCATAAAGAAAACATGACATCTTATGCTATAGGTGTTAAGGGATTGGTCATATTTTACGTTGTTGCAATGCCTTCATCAGGAAATCATATGATCAAGTGTATGAATGGGATAATGAAAATTTAAGGAATAATCATATGGACCATACATTAGGTATACACAATCAAATAAAATTCATTTGTTTTAAGTGTCAAGAGAGAGGTCACATATCAAGGTTCTACAGGAATGGTCAAAAATCTACTTCAAAGAATGACCATCATAACAGGAAGAAAAGGAGCCATAACAAATGGAGACCCAAGGAGGTAAATGAAAAATAGGTTCAAAATGGACTATTTTTCATGATATAATAAGGTACAAGTTCAAGTTTCAAATATCAATCCTTATCTACCTAAAGAAATAAGAAGATCGAGTAGGATTCTAAGTCAAAAGGAAAGAACAAAGTTAGGAACCTAGTTAAAGTCAATTTGATGATGAGGTAGGACTATAAGTCAAATGATAACTTAAATATGTGGGAGTCTCTTGAGTTTTGTTACCTTTAATATCTATATTATAGGTGGGTGTCTCTAATAATGCTTCTTAAGAGATATCTTTCATTTGTAGAAGGAAGTGTGTGTGCTCTCAAAGATATATAAGAGTCTATAATCAGTATAGAGTTATGGAGAGTTATTGATTATTATTTAAGACCATTGGCATTGTGGTATGAGAATATATGATATTATGTTTGAAAACCTTATGGTTATCATAAAATTTCATTGGTTAATGAGGAGAAACAAGTTCATGAGCTTAATCCATAGGTTGATAATGAAAAGCTAAATAAATCTATTCAGGGATATTGGTCTTAAAAGCAAATTTTAGTCAAATCTTGATGTTTGGTTTGGAATTTAAAATCATGAAGAATGAATGTAAGGTTGATATGGAGTGTGGATATGACTTTTCCAAGTTTATTCCATGGTTTAAGATGTGCTCAGATAGTCAAAAGAGTCATTCATGACAATTTGTTTAATTTAACCATTTTGTTTACTATTCACTACATAGTGTGTGTTCATCTTACAAAATTAATGCATTTGAGGTCTATGAATATAACCAAGGGTAGATTAAAGTTTTATTTGATGTTTCAATGTGAAAAAGGTGTTGATGAAATGTCAAAAGACATCCATGATTAGTTGAAGGTGTTTTGGCATAGTGATAGGGGTATACATAGGGTCTGTATGTATAATATGAAATAATAGGTGTCAAATGAATATTGGTGAGTATTCAAGATGACCTTTTAGCATAGAAAGGTGTGTTGAGCTCATAAAGGTGTGATCTAGGTGGTTTTAGGCTTTGAAGGTCTTTTGAGGGCAAGTTGAAGATGTTTAGAGGATCTTGGATATGACAGTCATTGCTTAAGGACTAACAGGTCAGAAACCATCTCATGGTTATATGGGTTACCAAAGGCTTAAAAACTAAAAATCTACTCTAGTAGTATATATTTTTGATCTCTAGGTGTTGGAGATGTTCTAGGAGTTGGCATTGACTGAAAGGTGGTAAGTAGACCTTGTTACTTTTAGATGGCCTAGGTTTTCCACCATGTGAGTTAGTGACCTTCCCAAAGTATTTAAGTTATAAATATACTTAATCTAGTGAAAATGATAAAATGGTGCTCAAAACATTCTTTATATTCATCTAGATGTATATATTTTGACCTATGATTGAGTTTTTAAAAAAATAGAGAGCTAAGTGGCAGGTCAATTTATGGAGCTATGGTGTAGAGGAATATTTAGATGATGATTATTGGAATGAATGAGGGGTCATATGATTTTATTTTATATATTAAATTTAAAATCATGAGGATATGTACATAGAAATTTATGGGATGTACAAGGTTCAGGTAGGGTTATTAGGCCTCTAGGCAAGGCTAGTATGAAGAAGAGTGATTTTTATCAAAATACGAAGGTATGTTTATCCATAAATATATTTACCAGCTATATTTATGCATAATATATGTTTAATAAAGATATTTAATTCCCACTCTTAATTTTATGGGTGGCTTGTGAGAGAAAGTTTGAAGGAAACTATGAAATTGGATCATGGTTGGAGATGGTCAGAAGATGCTCAAGGGGTTCTCAAGTTCAAGTGACTTAGGGGGAGTCCTTCTTAGTGTTATTAAGATGTGATCACTCCTATTTTATTGATATTATTATTTTACTTTTCATATATCAGTACATGCTCAAAGAAGTGTGTTTTCAATGGGCAAGCTTGAGGTAGTCATGATAAGGAATGGTATGCACAGTGATAAGGGGAGTTTATATCATCTCTTAGAGGAGATACCTTCTTGATGTTGGATTTGAAAAAATTTAAAGTTCCTCAATATGAATAGGTAATCCCACTTTGTCATTGTGTCAATGGTTGAGAAAGGGTAAATTTTAGCAGCGAATATTCACTAATTCATGAATATTCTAATATTTATATTTTGCAATTTTTTTAGGGTCGATAGATGGGATTAATCACCAAAATTTTAGGGATATAAATTATTTTGGGGGTCAAATCACCAACCCTTGACAATAATATATAACATTACACTTCAATTCACCACACACACACACACACACACAAATATACACACACACACACACACACACACACACACATACACACACACACACACATATGTATATAGATATACATACATATATATATATATATATACATACATACATACAGACATATATATATATATATATATGTATGTATGTATGTATATATATATATATACACACACATATATATATATATATATATATATATATATATATATATACACACACACACACACACACACACACATATATACATACATACATACATATATCAATATCAAATAATCTAACAAGAAAAAATGGAACTGGAGGACCACAAAACTAAATGATAGTGCTGAACGGAGGAACTAAATAATAGTGCCAAATGAAAATATATTAAAACTTCTAACAATGGCCAATGATAACACTGAATGACAATGTTGAATGAAAATGCCAAATGACAGTTTCAAATGGGACTATTGAATGATAGATCCAAAAATTAAAAAGCTACTACCACCAAAATTCATAATTGATCTATAGCATCTAATATTTGATTGAATGGATAAAACAAATGGATTTAAATCTTACCTGTAATAAATAAAAAATAAAAAAACTTCCCAAAACCTAAATATTATTACATATTTATATTCCACTTGAAGATATATGTAATTTTAAAAAATATCATCGCCATCTGAGTCTGTATGAAAAATTTATGACCTCTAGAAATAAGGAGTCAATTGCATCATTTGGTTATGTCATTTGGTTGTGTCATTTGATTTCAACCATTTATTTGTGTCATTCAATTTCAAACGAATAACACAACCAAATGTTTGAAACTTAATGACATAATCGAATAGTTGAAATTAATTGACATAGTCGAATGACATAATTATATGATGAAACCAACTACCAACTTTCATAGTCTATAAATTTTGTATATGAATTAATATTGTGATGATTTTTTTGAAATTGCATATCTCTTAAAGAGGAATCCAACTATGCAATAATATTTAGGTTTAGGAGGTTTTTTTATTTCTTATTTGTTACAGATAAGATTTTAGGTCATTTAGTTTAGCTATTCGATCTAGCCATTTGGTGAACCATTAAAAGAGGTCATATATTTCATCCATTTTTTGAGATTGTTTAGTGTGGCCTTTCAATGGTTCCATTTGGCATGTATATATCAGTGCAACTGAATGATTGTATGAAAAAAGAGGAAACTGGCTATTTTTTCTCCTTTAGAATAATCATAGATTTGTAATTACCCATATAGGATTCAACATATATATGAATAAAAATTTCCTTGATTTACCAAATATTTCTAATAGGTTTTCCAGTAGGGCCTCTTTAAATTAACCCTAGAGAAAGTGTTTATAGAGGGAAAATAGTATGTGCATAGGATTTGTTTTTGGATTTGAAAACATTTACAAGTGTTGACATCAGTGAAAAAGGGAGATATTTTTTAGGTGTTGTTAATGACGTCCATATGTTGGCCAAGAGTGTTCATCAGTTGACTTTTATGCATGGTTCTCAATGACAAAGTGTGCCTTACTGAGCATGCATGGACCTTGTAGTGTTTTCTTGGTTAGGCAAGGTAATGGATGTTGGTGATGTATTTATCATGTTTGAGGAGTCATATGAGGGGTCAATAGTAATCATTTTACTTTTTTAAGTGAAAGGAATCCATTATAATATTCTTGTGAAGTTATAGGTTATCCTAGTCATCTTGGCAGAACATCTTGAGTAAGCATATTGATGACATCATAATTATCACTATGAAGGGCTCAGAAGAAAGTGGCCACATAATTTTTTAATTTTTTTTGCCTAAATAATGTGTTTAAAATTTAATTTCTTGAAATGATGTCTATCAAAATTTATGGTTGTGCAAAGTTGGTTTCTCAAGCAGATTTCACTAGTTTCTATACTTTGTCAAATTTGCATTAAAAAGTGATTGTTGGAATTTAAATATTTGAATTTATAAATGAAAACTAGTTTGAAATGTTTTGGTAATAAATTTTTATGATGATATAAAAATAAAATTGGTATAAAACTTCAATATAAATATATGAAAATGATTTGGAGGTTTGATTGGTCATGCACTTGCATTTATTAGTCCAAAGTTGATTAAGGGTTTGAATTTATTATAAAAGTCATCTAGGAAGGATGTTTGAGTTTTTTTTTATGGTGTTTGGATTTTTTAAGGTGAATTATATATTGGAGAGTGTTTTAGACTCCCTTAGGATCATTTTTATGGATTTTAGAGGTTTGACAAATCCATCATCAATATGAACAATTGCTTACAAGTTGAATTTTGGTTTGTTCATGGTGTTTTCATGTACAAGGCAAATGATTGATAGGTTTTGCATGAAAATGTGTGTAGTTATGAATTTAATCACTTAAGGGTATTTTATGGGTCATATGGTGAGGACCTATGTTATTTGAATTGGTCTTGCGTTCTTAGTTTTACTTGATGAAGTGATAAAAGGATGAATAGGTCTCCATAGACCTATAAGGGCTTCTTAAGTCCTAAATGAAAGGTAATGAATGTTGATTAAGGGTGATATATAAAATATATGGATGAATTATGTAGATTAAATTTATTTTATTATAAGTGTGTTATAATCCTTAAGGGTTAAGTTATGTCTTATGGCTGACCAAGTAGATGGCAATCATGAAGGCTCTATAAAGAGCATAAAAAAAGACGAATGCTTATAGAGTTTATAAGAAGAAAAGAGAAATGTGAATGTGCTTGATGGATGTATTTAAGAGAAAATAATGTTGAATAATATGTATTATGACATATAGGTCATATTTTTGATGTTATTATAGTTTTCTTTCAGGGTTGAAGATTGAGGATAAGTGAAGAAGTGTAGAGTGATCCAAAAGCTTGTTTTGGATGAATTGGTTATAAGTGAAGGCTTGAAGGGTTGAAGATATTTTTTATTCACTATTTTTACATCATATTTAAAGGAAATTATGGATATGAAGGTGTTGATATTATACCATTTTTTGTGGGTGCTCAACATCTAGGACAAGTGGGTGCTTGTTCATGTTTAGGGGTTGGTACTCCTTGTGATGTGGGTGCTTCACTGAAGTCTCTTATTTGTAAATCTCTTATAAGACCGTAGTTCACTTTTTTATAGAATTGATATTAGGGTTTATCCCCCATGATTATTTACCACATAATACATGTGTTATGTGTGTTGATCTTGCATAGTTTCATTTATTCTTTACAATAACTGGTTTATATGCTTCATGAATGCTTTTGTTGATTGGTTAAGAGTTTGAAGTTTTGGAATTAGAATTTAATTTCTTACATCAATAATTCACTCCCATCTTAGTGATTGTTCATATAACATGAATGGTGTCTTAAAATTTGGTTTCATCATCATAATCATTTCCAAGAGACTTGGGTACTAGATTGATGGCCTTGAATATTTCATTATAGTACCTAAAACATGTTAAACCATATGAGAATAAAGTGTCTTAGTATTTTATCTTGGATTTAGGGTTCTATAATGAGGTAAAAATTACATCTAAGAGGGGTTTGGTTAAAAATAAAATGGATCAAAGGGGGTATACATAGAGGGAAATGGTCAAATAAAAATAGGAGTTAGTTTTGGGAAACTAGGAGCAATAATGGTTAATGAGTTTATCCTGAGGCACTTATATGGATCCATATACATCTCTTGATTTAATGGAAATTAGTGGCTCACTTGGTGCAAATTCAAATTCAAGTTTGTATATTAATCCTACCATTTATTATTAATTAAGAATTAAACATAGAGACCCCAATCTTATGCCTCCTACTAGATTTGAAAATTACAACATGATGTTTAGATTATCCAATTAGGGTCTATTTTACTATTCATTCAATTAATGATTAGATATCATATTTTAGTCTTAATAGGTGGTTCTTAATTTGTGATGCATGTATTTTTTTCATAACTTCATCTTGAAATAGTCGATACCTAGCTATGGTCCACTAAATTATCTTTATATATTTGGGATAAAGAAAATTCTAGCTAGAAGATACATGTCATCTTTTGATTAGCCCTCTAACTATGATTGTGCCTCATTCAAACCATCCTAGGGCCTATTTTTATTTCCTTTACATATTTTTATATAAATAACATGTTCTCTAATTTTCTAAGTGAGGATCTCTTAGAATTTGACATCTATATTAAGTTTGATAGATGGACAAGCGTAACAACATACCATGTGGAACTTTTTTATTTAGTTAGTATCTCCTTGAATCTGACATCTTTGTTATGGATGAGAGACTAAATTTATATAAAATTAGTTTTAATTCATTAGTTATATATTTGTATCATTGTATTCCAAGTTACATGACATTTTTCCACTTAGTTGATCTCTCCCTAGATCTGACATTTCTATTAGGATTAGGAGAGTGACCACTCTGACTTTAGGGCACATAGAACTCTCCCATTAGGTCAAGATATCATGGGATATGACATATACATTATGGTTGGGATATTTAATATTCTAACATTGGGGTTCCCTGATTTTCTATGTTTTGGTAAGTTTTAACCATGGGCTAGTACTTGGTTATCATACTAAGCTCTCTCAAGATTTGACACTTATATTAGTTCTTAAAGACTAACATGTTTGATAGTAGGACACCCTAGTTAATTGTGATCTACCACATTCTATATTTTATATCATAAATCATGTGGATCCTCTTCATTCCACTATTTGTCATGTGGAAATACATGAAAAGAGACTAAGTAAAAGAAATGTGACAAATAAAACGCTTACCTGGACACAAACTAGATTTCATAAAGTGCCATGTAGGACTTTGGGAGTCTGATAATCTGGGAGACTGAGACTATAGGAATATTATAATGAAAAAAATTGTAGAAAAGTTAGAAAATTAAAAATTCTAAGTGAAATAGCACATAGTTTGTTTTAGGATACTACCAATACTTGAGTACATTAAATTTATAGAGGTCATGGGGCTCCCATTATGGATCCATTAGCCATTAAAAAAAACATATGCTCAAGGACACCAAGGTAGAATAAGAACTCAAGGATTCTCTCCTGATAGAAATGGTTGAAATAGGATAGAATAATTAGTGTTTCAGAGTTATTAATTTAAAGAGGGGTATACCACTATGCAAAAAATGTGGGTTTGTTGGCCATAATAAATGACAATATTTGTGGTGAAAGTGGTGTTTAAAAACATAAAACACTAGTTTTTAAACTCCATTCCTACATAAAACATAGAATGAAAATTAATATTTAGACACATTAACATAAAAAGGAACTAAAATCATGTAAAACAAGTGACATACTAAGCATTATTACCATAGAAAAGCATAAGTGTGTGTGAGTTGATACATCAATTTTTGTTTTGTTTCATTTAAACAATTTTAGGTCAAGTTGGGCATTAGATCTCCCAAAAAGAATTATTGGTTATATGGTTTGGAGGTGAAGTGTATGTGAATCTCTCTATTACCATATCGGAATATATAACCTTGACATTGATACCTATGGTGCCATTTAAGGCCTTGCTCCACTATTGGCCAAGTCATTAATCATGCAATGGAGGTTGCCTGGATAACCCTTTTGAGTAAGACTCTAAATTTAGATTATGTATGTTATTCCAACATTACTTTAAGTTTTTATTATGAATATATTTAAAAATGATATCCATTTAGGTTTTTAGACCATGCCAAGGGTGATGGGATGTTTGGAAAGCTCAAAATACCCAACTGATCGTAATTGGTTTGGTGATCTCACTTTTTAGGATTTTATTATTAAATGTAGTTTTGATGGCTTCTATCATGACATAGAACTATTCAAAAATTCACTTATTTAGTTAATAATCATTAAACTCCAAAATTTGAAATTTAAAAGACTCTCTTACAACCTTTGACTTGTTTATAATGAAATCTCACTTTTAGCATTCCAAAATGTAACTATACTTCTTGGCATCACCATTTAGAGTGATTACTTACCTTGAGTTCTCTAAAGGACCATTTAATTTGGGATTAATCCCTTGATTTCATTTGAGGTCTAGATCAGGGAAGGGTTCTTCAAGAGGAAAACACCATTGGAACAAAACAACACCAAAAATCATAACACACAATAAAACAAAACTACCCTAATATATACATTACATCCCTTATCTAGGTTATTTTGAGATCAAATTAGAAGGGGAAGCTAAGAATTAGTGTTTAAATAAATATCATTGGTGATCACTCTCTGCCTTAGAGGTCCTAAAGGTGGAAAACATTCTCGCTAAGTAACTCATCTATCTAGTAGGGGCCAATCTAGAGGAGGTCAAACTTGGTGTGCTAACCCTTATTTTATTGATCTTTATCCCATAAAAGTACCAAATTAGAAATCATAAAGGATTTAACCTTGTCCTTTTTGTCAAAAAATAATTTGATAGTGCCTTGATGTTTTCTAAAGTTGAGTAAGGATTCGTGTCGGGCTTCTTCTAGCTAGACAATGTTTAAGAGCCTAGAGTTCACTTTATCATCTTGGTCCATACACTTCGATATGAACTTGTATGTAGGTAACCTAATCATAATTTTTATAACTAGACAAATTCCATAGACTAATATGAATGGCAATCTTTTGATAATTTATTTATTCCTAGTGTAGTCAACTCATAAAGTGAATTTAAGTAGTGAATGCCACTCCCAAGGTTTATCTCCTACATACTTCTCTATGGTGTCTATTAGATTCTTGTTAATTGATTTTGATAACCCATTATTTTTTGGGTAGGGATTGGATGAGAATGTTAGTGTGACTTTTTTGTCATATTCCCATTCAGTGAGCCCTACAAATCAAAATGTAGGGACATTGTCATACACTAATGAGATAAAAGTCCCAAATTGGGTGGTTATGTTGTTCTCCATGAAATTGATGACTTCAACAATAATGGTTTTTATTTGTATTCACTACTTTGGTCCACTGTGTGAAATAATCTACAGTACTAATAATAAACATATGGCCTAATGAGGAATTGGGGTTGATGACCCCCATGAAGTTTAGCCCCCATTGGTCAAATGGGGCCATTTATATAACTAGATATAATGGAATTGTTATATGGGTTTCCATTTTAGAAAAGGTATGGAATTTATGCCCATGTTTAAACATGGGTATGGACATATTTTAATATTGTATGCTAGTAATATCATGCATGTAGTATCTTATGTGATGTTACATTGACTGTAGGGTGACCAAGTTTTATTTTTCTCATGGAATATGGCAATTATCTCCTTAGCTTATTCTTTTAACAAGTATCTGACGTATAATCATTCATGATTATTCTTGAATATAAATAATTTATTTATATTATACTATGCTTATTTAAATATGAGGAATATGTTCTACATTTGATTCAAGCCAAGGGGTGAGTTCCCATATATAATATAGTGCATTATTGGGGTGTACCAATCTCATTGTAGTAATAACTCCTGATCCACTTGGTGCATAATGATAATAGGAAAAATTTAAGAAATTATCTAATTAATACCCTATCCTATAACCAACATGGTAGGTTTGATTTATAAATCATATTCTTATATATTTATCATCCATTTGTCTTTATGCTCACCTAGTTAATTGTGCACCAACATTTATTTAATGGCTAGGTTTGGGATGATTGCATGCACCTTAGTTTTGAGGATATAGTGTATTAATTTATTCATGGCCTTCACTAGTGCATACATTTGTTTTTCAAGAGTGGAATATCTCAATTTTAAATCTTTGAGATTGGTGCTCATAAAATCAAAAATATGTTCCTTTCCATCCAATCTTTGTGTGAGGTAGGAAAATATGGTGTCTTTTTAATTAAAAAGGTAAATGTAGAAATCCCAAGTGTATTATGAGATAATCACCATTGGGGCTTACTTAATATAATATTTATGTAATTAAATCCTTCATTGATTCAACATGCCATTTCAATTTTCCATCCTATTTCAACATAACTTTTAGAGGTTTTACAATTTTGGCAAATCCAGAAATGAAATTGAGAACCAAGTTAATTTTACAAAATAAGGTTTTTAATTCTCTCTTATTGTTATGCTTAGGTAATTCATAAATCACCTCATCCCTTTATGGATTGATACTATTACCTTCTCATGTGATGACATGACTAAGAAGCTTACCTTTGGTGGCGTTGAAGACATTTTTATTTGGGTTTAGATAAATACCATACAACCTACATATTTAAAATATATTTTTTAAGTGGCATATGTGATCTAACATGTATTTCAAAAACACAGTTAATTCATCCATATAAATTATTATAAACTTACCATTAAACCTTAGAAATAAAATTCCATCTCCATATGAAATATTTCTTGTACATTTATTAATCCAAATGACATTTATTTATATTTGAATATACCCAATTTAATGGTGAATGTGGTTTTGAACTTATCTTTTGACTCAATTAGGACTTGGTTGTATCCTAAGAATATATCTAAAAAGGACATAATCTAGGATCCACTCACCATTATATCATCTCATTGAGTGAAACCGATGGATAATTATCTTTATCTTACACTTGTTTTAGGTTTCTTAAGTGTACACAAATGCGTTTACCTATTATTATTTTTCAAGGGTAATACATTAGACACCCATGTAGAGTGGTGAAACAAGAATATTATCCACATAAAGAGAAACTTATTAACCTATTTTTGTATTAATGGTTCAATGATTGGGTTCACAATTATCTATCTTGGCCTAAATGGTTTTTGTTCTATTTTAAGTAGGATGGTGTGATTAATCACTCTTAGGTTGAATACTTTGATGTATCCATAGGCCCAAACAATCACATTCATATATTTGAGTTGTAAATTTTGAAAATGTTTGATTTCAAATTCCATCCAATCAAGAACCACATTAATGATTTGAGGATATTTCATAGATCTGAGTTTTATGATTTAAAATTTTTGTTCCTCAATCTTGGGTTTCTTCACTTATGATGTAGGACATAAAATGTTCTTTCAAAGGCAATAATCACCTTTGATATTTGGTTCCCATCAATTTTGAGGATCTCATTATAATCAAGTTTGGATCTAGGGTTATCTTTGTATACATCATTGATTACCTAGGATTTAAATATCCTAGCATTATTTAGGAATTGGATAATCTATTAATCATACTCAAAGACTTAGAAGTTCATCATATTGTCTAGGACTAATGAGAAATGGATTGATTCTAAAGATAACTCCTATAATTCAGTGTCATATAGGGGAGTTAGGTTCATGGATATGGATGCTAATGAGTCAATGACATGGTTTTCTTCCCTAGGGATAGGAATGATGTTGAATGTAGTAAATATCTTAATTAGATCTCAATCCTTATGTTTTTACCTCTTTAGGTAAGACAACTAACATTAAAATTTACTCTTAACCTAGTTGACCACTAGATTAGAGTCTCTATACACCCTAAGTTATCAAATTTTATGCTTCAATACAAACTTTAGTCCTATTATTAAGGCCTCATACTCCATCAGGTTGTTTGTAGAGGGGAACTATAGTCTATATGAAGCTATGTATCTCTTTCCTCAAGGATCAATTAATCAAACATGTATTACACTACCTTGTCTTAAACAAGCCCCATTTATGTATAGGGACCATAGGAATGACAAGTCTAAGTCATTTTCAGATTTGTCCCTAGTAGTTTTTATGCTTAACATATAAATCCTTAAGTCTAAGGATACTAGATTCACTTTCTCATTGATAACATTGTATTTGGTGATTATGTGTTTAATTTAGGGTTATTTATTTACATGGATATTATTGGACATACCTCTCCAAGGTAAATACATATGATAAAAGTCAATGGCCATGTACCTCTTTAATGTTTTAGACTAGTCCCTACTAAGGAGCATGCCATAGGCTTCAAGAATCCCTATAACATGGATTATATGAACTATTGAATCCTAGATTTTTATTATAGTTACATGTGGGCATTCAAAAGCTCATCTACCATTTTAACCTCTAACTTATCTATTTGAACTATCACCTTATCTAATTTGATAGGGACTAAACCTAAATTATCTCAAATACCATCTAGAATTACATTTATTGAGGCTCTTGAGTTAACTAAGAAATTATGTAGGTTCTTTCCAAATAACCTAATGGTAAGGAGGAAATGGGGGACTTCTATCTTGTTCTTATGAATGAGAATGTTGGTGTGGGATACCTTCTTCTTAGTAAGGGTAGGCTATGTATAGACATAATATTTTCAAAAATTATCAATTATTGGTGTTTTCTCTCTTATAAAGACCCATCTAGTCTCAATATATCTGAGTGCATGCCTTAAAGGGTGCAATAGGAAAGGGGTGGGAAGACTATTGGTGCTTTGCAAGATTGTTATTACCTATACCACTACTTGAAACCAACATGAGTACATCTTATATGTTTCAATAAGATTTGAAACCTCCCTTACATATTCCTAAAAGTAATTCACCACCTCAAATATCCACTATATAATCCAAAACCTATTTTTGTCATCCTCCATACATAGTCTAATGGGCTGACCTTGTTTTAGGAAATGAGCACATTATGGGACTAAGTCAGCCCAGTCAATTTAGTTTGAGACTAAATTATTTATTTCATAAAAAAATAGGTAGAGTGGGATGAATGTGTTAGCTAAATAAACACATCCTTCACCCCATTTTCATAGAGAGATATAATAATTCATTTGCACTTATTTATAATCTTTTCTTCCATCAGTTTACTTAAGGAGTCATTACTCAGGGTTTACACTTGGAAAGAAGACTCCTATCTTTTGTAAATGTCCTAAATGCATAGAAATAGTCTTATAGCCTAGGCCTGAATTATCTTTGTGATCCTTACAAACCAAAACAACCTCTTACAAATCACCATTGGCCAAGGGAGAGATTGAGCCTCGACGGGTTCATCTTCAAGGTAAGTATTCCTAAATCTTATTCCTCTATTTTGGTAGATATAAGTAGCATAAGTAATGTATTTTCAAAGTATTTATCTCTCCATGCATTAGGATTACCCCTATATTGACTTGAGTATAGTTTTTATTTTAATGTCTACTTTTAAATTTAGTATCCCCCATTTGTGCCCTAAGCTTTCGTTAGCACTAGATTAGATTTAATTTACTTTGTTAGAAAACATAGAACCTATTTAGGGTTATTGTGTGGTATTGCTTGATTAGAGGCTTTGAAATCCTCTCTATTGATATTATGTGGTAAAATATACCTTAGTTAGGTCTAGAAGATCCATATTGGTCATTACCCCCATTGTCTAAATATACTAACAAGTGGCTAATTCATCTTCTCTGAGCTAGGATTGATTTGTAGATCATCTTCACTTTTCCTTATATACGTTATCATGAAATTGATGTGAAATAACCCTTAAAGTTTATTATTTTTCATTCACTTATTATAATTTATTATTTATTTCATTTTTACATCTCTAGATCAAAAAAATCAACTCATTCTAATATTCTATGTTCAATTTTAACATAGGCAATCTAATTGACTCAGTTCACTTCTTTGCATTCATGTTTTTAGACTCAAACAACCCAATTGACTCTGTTAGTAAGTTAAAAATATTCATCTAGATGACATAGTATAAAAATAGCAAATAAAACATCATTAAAATCATTAATGCTCACTAACTTAGTCATTTATTTTCCTTCATTTTGATCTTATTTTTCATATTTTTCAGTTTATAAAACTATAACCCTACAATAAACTAAGTTGACTAGATCGGCTTAGTTCTGTAGTTGCTTCTCACCCAAGATACTTAGTAGAATTGTTCGACTATATTTATTTGGACCTTAATTCAATAGGTAAAATCAACCCAATTGATTATGTTCTATACTATTTATATACTCGATCAACCCAATCAACCCTGTACTCTTCAAGTAAAGGAATTAACTCATATTTATTATAATTAATTCATATTTCATGTTTTTTATTATTTAGAGTAGCAAACATAGATCAAATAGGATGTTTAAATTTATTAATTTAGTTACATTGCATTTTATTTTATTCACACACTTCCAAACCACATAATATCAAAATGCATTACAAAAATTCTACCCAAGGTCTACCTACTTAGATTTCATCACCAAGGAGGAAGATGCCATAATTTTTTGGCTGAGTATAAATACATGGTTGATGGTATGTATTGGAAAATCACCTAACACTCTTATCTCTATAGGATTATGAAGTGAGGGGGAAGGAACTAATAGAAATCTAGTACCATCACCATTATAGATCCCTTTCAGTCATAACAACCTTAAACCATATTTATCTTACCTTTCTAGTTTGTTTTTAAAGCCAAACACCCTATCACATATATTTAAAAATTTATAATTTAAAACACTCATGAATAATCACATATATTAACATTTCTATTTTTATCTTTGGATATTTATATTTGACAATTGTATTATATATTCAAAAACTTGTATTAGCCAACATTTATACAAGGTTTGTGTTGTGTACCGTAACTGGTTCAACCTAGTTACCTATGTGTTTATTTAAATTTTTATACTAAATAACACTATATCATCTAGAGTCATAACTATTAAAACATGTCTTTACCCTTAGAACACAATAGACCCACTCAACCATATCTCTCATAATTTTCCTTTCTTATGGGACACAATTGTCTGATTCGACCCAATATCTCACAAGCTAGAAATTTTTCCCTTCTTATAGGACATAATCATTCTATTCAACCCAATATCTCATTGTTTGGTTAGTTTTCCTTTCTACATAGCATATTTGTTCTATCCAACCCACTATTTCAAAGGCTAGTCTTTAGTGCTTCCTTATAGAAAATAATCAACCCATTAAACTATCTTTTCCTAGACTTTTGGTTGGTCTTAATTTTTAATTCATTCACTCTAGTGGATTCTATACCACTGGTCTAATTTAGTTATTTATCATTAAATCCTACTTAGTCGATCTAGTTTATATTTAGTTGATTTTTCTCCTATTTTTCACCTTTTCTATTTAGTCTTAGATCTTCATTCCAATTATCATGAAATACCCTATTAAAATATTTTTGGACAACCTTAATCCATTTAGATAATACATGTGTATTATTTCTTTCTTACCTCTTTTACCAAAGAGAATATGCACTCTTGGTACACCTACTCTCACCCTTCATATTTAGAATCTAATATGGTTCAAATTACCCCAATTGATGATAATGATGGATCATATCCATTTCACACTTCTCAAGATAATTCTCTATCCAAATCACCTTATTATGTTGTAGGGTCAATTGATACAAACTTAATAAATAACCCTATAGGGAATATTTTAAACACGAATAACCCACCACCTAACAATCCTCTACCCAACAACCCATACCATAATACTAATATAGGGAATGTTCCTCCTACCAATCCTAACAATCCACCAATTGAAATCAATCAATTTTTTGCACAAAAAGTTTAGCAAAATAATATTATGAAAACATATAATACTTGTCAATTGATACAAATGAAACATAATTTACTAAACATGGATAATCAACATCCTATTTTCCTACCTCAAAACAACCAAAATTTATCCCTCCACCTTTTAGAGAAGCCACAGTAAATATCATTCCCCAACCCCCTATGCATAACAAGATGCTCTAAATATTCAAAATGAAACTTTATCTCACTTAATTATTTCTATTAATATTAGAAATATCTCTTGAACTATTAAATATGATGGGACTAAAAACCCTACATCTTTCCTTAAAACATTTGGTAATCTTTAAAAATAGTGGATTTAAACCAATACCTTTGCTACCACCAAATTTTTAGTCAAAACATTCATAGGAGATGTATTATAATGTTATAATGAACTCCCTCAACATTCCATATGGAAACTCAAGCATGTAGTCAATCCTCTATTAAAATAATTTCAACACAATGATCTTCCTAAAAATTGTCTATAATTTTATTAATGTTAAACAATTCCCTTTTGAATGAGCTCATGATTTCATTGAATGATGTAAATATTTGGCTCATAAATATGATCATAACATGACTTAATAAAATTTATTTTAAATTATTTATCACCTCCATACAACATTTCCTTCAATATAAGGTTTGATATTATTTTCCCCAAACTCTAAATGATGCAATTGATCAATCTAAAAGACAAAACTTTCTTATGAAATAATTTGAGCTCAACCATAAATAAATTAAAGGATCTCTCTAAAAATCCACTAATGTAATTTATAGTAATCATACTCAATCCAAAATAGGATATGTCAAAGTGGATAACCCCCAAGCTTCCCATGCACCATTAATAGTTCAATAAATGAAGAAATTATTAGCTCCTTATAAGAATTTCACCTACACTAATAATCCACCTACATGGTATGATCCTAAATTTTTTATTTTTTTCATGATGATGTGGGTCATTCTCATGAAACATGTCATGGGCTCCTCAAATTTTCTATTTCTTTTATGTTAGGAAATACATTCAATCATGATGATATGATAAAAATACATCATCATGATTATGTCAAAGCCTCTTAAAATAAATAAGCCACCAAGCATTTGTCATCTCAACCTATAAAAACATTTTTTAATTCCAACCCACAACACTCCAATTAAGATATATATGTAATTGATGTTGACTATGACCAATATTATACCAACTCTCAATATGTGAATGCAACCAAAGTTAATTATAGATACAAACCCACCCATAAAGATCCTATCATTAAGCCTAAAAAACCATCAAATAAAGAACAACCTCTTAAAGACACCACCACTACCATTATCATACTTTATAAAAAAATGAGGAAAGACTCCCACAACCAAAACGTCAAACTACTTTTATCCTTATAAAAAACATTTTACCTCCCACACCTTATGTTGGTTCTTCATCTTCTAAATCTCAATGGAATTTCTTAGAATATCTCAATTCAATGCCTTGCAAAATAACCCTATGGATTTAGTTCATAATTCTCAATATCACCACAAATTATTAATATAGTAATTAAAGGACATTGAGGAACCACAATCCCTTAAGGTGGAAAAAACTCTGCAAGAACTTCACCCACAAAGGTTCATACTATTAAAACTATTTTAACTTCTTCTAAACTTTCCATAAAATTTCTTGAAGAAGACATGATTAATGATAAAATTATTTTTTGAGATGATGATCCACCTTTATTCATTAAAATTGTAATTAATACCACCATTATTTGAAAAGTCTTGGTAGATGAAGGGTTAGGAATCAATGTTATATCTCTTTGGTTAATTCAATAACTTGGATATACCAAATATCACCTTAAAAAAATGTATCTCACATGTCGATAATTTGATAAGACAAATAGAAAACCACTTGGTTATATTTGTATCCCCCTCACTATTGGACCCAAGACCATACATATCAAGCTCATGATCCTTGATTTACCACTATCTTACAACATAATCCTTATTTTACCATGGACACATCATATGAGGGATTTTGCCTCCTTAGATAGTCAATGTATTAAATTCATCTAGAATAGAAAATGCTATAAACATGAGGCCGATCCTAACCCATGGATTATAAAACTACCCAACCCCAAATCTCAATATAAGATTTAGATAATTCCACGTATTAATAGTGCACCTCTACCTAATTTTTTTTTATCATGAATCTAAATTTATAGTCACTCTTGTTGATTCTAATGATGATGAACATTATGAATTAAAAAGGAATTATAATACAACTAACTTAACTCCTTATATTTTAGATTGTCTTCCTCTTTATTTTATTCCATGTGATCATACCATCCCTAAAGTTTATGATATCACTAAAATTCCTCTTCCATGTAATGCACATGAAGCTTCTTACACATAAGATGATTTCACATGTGATGAGTATGAAGTAGCCAAATTATTTCAATATCCTTTAGCTATGTCTCCATGAAAATTTACTGATTTGGGTGCATCCACTTATGATTATCCCTTAGAGATAAATTCATGCACTATTTCCCACACTTATGATGATAATTATCTCATGGCTCAAGATCAATCATGAGACTTGGATGTACAACACTATTATAAAATATTAGCTAACATAAATTCCTTCAACTTTTATGTCCATGTCATTCACATATTAGTTTATATTTAATCATAACCTAAAGGTTATGTATCTCCAATTAATCCTCCATTTATTGAAACCCTGAGGGTACTTAAACAAATCTCAACTCTATAAATTTTGGAAATTTTTGAACCATTTATACCTTGTACATAACCAAAAAATCTACCAACTTTACTTCCTTCTCATGATCCTCTATATACCACTAAGGCTACCCACCTAAATTCAATAAAACCTCCTTGTGTAATATAAACTAACACACCTATTTTAAATCTAGTTGACTCCACTCAACCTTAACCTACAATCAAACATACACCTAAAATTGCCTGAGATGATAAATCTATAGATGTATGACAAATTTATTATGAACGTGATCAAAATAGTAATAAAATCATTTATATCAAAGTATATGTTGAATACTATGGAACATTACCCATGATCCCTAATGATGAATCTATACTTGAGTTCCTCCATGATAAAGAACCCTAGCTTCCCTAGCAACATCATAAACTTGGAAACTTAACATGAATGGATCCTTGCTTTAATGATTTCATTGTTAGTGTGGATCCTTAAACAAATTTTATTTATTCTCTTCCTCATGCTTCATATTATTTCTAATACATAAATGTTATTCTAATTAAAGAACCACAATAATAGAATATGGTACACCATCATGTCCTTGACCTATCAAGGTCTTTAAAGAACTCATGCCAATAAAGCCTGATAAATTTAGCTTATTCTTAAACAAGTACCATGGAACCTTTACTTAGTCATATGAATATATGCCAAGTATTGATCCTAGTATTGTTGTATATAATATCATTACCTATCCATATGCAAAAACCTTTAGACAAAAACAAAAAAAATAAATCCACCTAAAATTTGTACCTTATCACAAAGAAAATATTAAAATTTTAGATGCCAAATTTATCAAACCTATTAATTATTTTGAATGGGTATCAAACATCATTCCTATTCATAAAAAAGTCACCATGGTCATTCATATATGCATTGAGTTTGACAATATTAACTTGGCATGTCCAAGATATAATTTCCCATTACCTTCAATTAATTTATAGTAGATTCCACCATTGAATATGAAATGTTGTCACTTATGGATGGTTTTTTAGGACATAAATAATTTAATATAGCACCTGAAGATGAACACAAAATAATATTTAATACAAAATGGGGCACCTATTGTTATGTCAAAATTCCTTTTGGTCTTAAAAATACCAGAGTAACCTATCAATGTGTAATGACCCACATCTTTCATGATCTTCTACACAAGATAGCAGAAAAAATGTTGATGATCTCATTTCCAAATTTAAAATTTGTACAACTCACCTCACCAGTATATCTATCATTTTTAATCAACTAATAAAATAAAAATTTGAAATTAACTTGTATAAATGTGAATTTGGAGTTACATATGATGAAATTTTAGGGTTATTAGTATCTATTCAAGGAATTGATGTTGATCCAGCCAAACTAAATGTTATAATCAAAATCATTATTCCTTGCTCCCTTCTAGAAATACACACTTACCCTAGAAAGCTTAGGGATATTTGATAGTTCATCCTAGAAATGGCTTACTATATATACTCTATCAATTCCCTTGTCCAAAAAGATAATGCTTTAGAATGGACAAATTCATGCCAAAGATATTTTGATAACATGAAAGAATCTTTTCTCCATCCTCCTACTCTTCAAACACATTCAAATGACCATACCTTAATCTTATATACCTCCTTTACTCCCATATTAGTTAAGGAAATTTTTTCCCAAAAAGATAATACTAGTAGAGAGTATGTTATTTCTTACATAAGTCGAGGACTCATTGACTATGAAAAATGTTATACAATAGTAGAATGTGATTGACTTAATATCTATTTTGTATATAAAAATATTTTTAACTATATGATTTATCAAACCATGTATTTCATAATTCATTGTGATCCACTTCATCATTTTTTCTCCAAAGCATTCCTACCTATGCCAGAATTCGAAAATGGATGGTCTTCTTGATCGAATTTTACCTTGGAATTGATACACAAATATTTGTCAAAGGATAATTCATCACGGTTGAACATGTAGAGGCACATTTACCAAGTAAAAATTGCCTTCAAGATAATCTCCCTAATGACAACATTATTTATATTGAAGGTCTTAAACTTGATAACTCTCTCAAAGATTATTTCCATAATTTCACTATTGATTTAGAGAAAAATAATCAAGAAGATACCAATATCATTCCCAATACTATTAAATCTAAAGTAGTTATTAAATAAATTTCTAAAATTACTATTTATTTTCATGAAGACATGTGGACCATCCACTTTGATGGTGCCAAATCCCTCCAAAGAGCTAGGGTAGGATGTGTTCTAACAAACCCATATGGTAAGATCATAACTTTGGCATTTATATTAACTTTTTATGTCACTAATAACATTTCTAAATATTAATCTCTAATATGAGGCATGAAATTAGTACTTGACCTAGATATCCCATATCTACACACTTTGGGTGACTCATAACTTATATACATCTAGGTTAATGGTGATTATAAATGTAAAAGTGAAAATATAATTACATATCATCAAATATATACCATGATTGACATATAATTTTCTTATTTTACCATTTATACCATTAAAAGAGATCAAAATTGCATACCTAATTCTCTTTCTTCATCAACATCTCAATTTCACCCACATTAAGCACTGAATGATTCCCAATTTATTATCCAAATAATAAAATCACATTCTTCTATCCAACCATATTATTCACTCATTTGTCACATTAAGGATGTCATAATTTAACAAATCCCGTGGTACAAAAACATAAAACCAATTTATCAAAAATCAAACTTACCTTCTAGACATAGATTATTATGAGAGACAAGAATACATAAATAAGATTTAAAGTATGTATTTCAATACAACACCCTTTGCTACCATAATTCATAAGGATTTGTATTCCATTGTGTAATGTAATAAGAGTTTCCTACTCTCCTAGTTTAAGCACATTGAATCATTTGTGGTGCTCACTATATTGGACATACTACATCCCATAAATGCTTATGTATGGGTTACTTTCAGCCTACTCTCAGAAAATATGTTATCTATTTTTATAAAATTAGAAATCCTTACCAACTCCATGATGATCTAATCCACTCACCATTAGTTGAGCTCCAAATAGTGGAGTCTCTTTGTCTATTCTCTATGTGGGGATTAGATCTCATTGGTAAATTACCTTGGTCATAAGATGGCCATGTCTTTATTACTACTGCTACTAAATATTTTAGAAAATGGGTAAAATCCATGCATCTTGTCAATGTCATTAGAACCACTATTTTTAAATTTATCCTTAACTAAATAATTTGTAAAGTTACCATATTATCATCTCTAATAATGGTGGTAATTTCATAAATAAGGACATGAAATAGTTGTGTACTAAATTTAAAATTTACCACAAATTTTCCATAGCTTACCATCCATAATATAATGGCCGAGTAGAGGCCACTAACAAAATTCTAAAAAATCTTACAAAATACTATTTAATAAACTCTTACTAATTGTCACCTTCATTTATATCCTAATATTTAGGCCTACTATACAAGCATATGTACCTTCACTAGGGAAAAATCATTATCACTACTATATGATTCCGAATCAATCTTACCATTAGAAGTCAAAATCCTATTTTTATGTATATCTCTTCATGATATCATTCCTAATGAAACATTACGTAAAGCTTTCCTTCATGCCTTAGAATTTATCGATGAACACCACTTAGCTTCATTGCAACAACCAATATAAGGATCACATTTCTAAATAACATAATAAAAATGTTAAAGTACACACATTTAATGTTGGTGACTTAGTCCTCAAATTAAACTATTGTTGATGCTTGAAAGTGTATCACAGGGGTGGTCTAAAGTGTCTAAGAGATAATACTCATTTTATAAACTCAAATAATTTAATGAATGATTTTTAGGTTGTGATATTTAAGATATCAGTGATTGAAAAATAATAGAACAAGTGAATTGTTTCAAAATATTTATAATGTTTGGTTGTTGGGAACAACCATGGCTTACTAGACAACCTTTGAAAATGAGAGTAATATATGATAAATGAAGTGAATTATTCTTAAATATATAAAAGATCTAAGATAAGATGGATATTCATAATGAAGCTAATCTAAAGTGAAATTATTAAATAAATAACAAAAGGTAGGGTAGGGTAGAAAAGAGACATATTCATGTTGTTGATCTTTAACAAAGATATTTTAACAAAGTTAAAATATCCTCCCAATATGCATATAAATAACCAATATATGAAGTGAAATAGGTTAATCTCAAATCACATTAGACATTAGAAAAATACTTAAGGAAATGATAGAATGTAGATAATAACTTAGTTCACTTTAAGGATTTACCCCTGTAGATAAACAACATTAGCACATTCACATATTGAGATGAATGTAAGAACCTTTTGTCAAACTAGCATTATCACAAGTAAACAAATATGCATTAGAATGTGCAAATCAAGAATCAACAAGAACCATTCAAATCTAAATTGTAAACCAAATAATTGAGAGAGAAGCCATGATAAAAATTTACATAAGTAAATACGGAAAAACTTTACAAAACTCTTTATTTATATTAATTTCTAAAACATTTACAAATGGTTTTTAAATCCAAAAAATCTCTCCCCTTTAAAAATGGTAATACCCATTTTATAGAATGAAAGGGAGGTATATTGGTCAGCTATGCCAAATTACATTTATATATGTGTATAAGATAGTTGTCCCTTTTATAGCTTTCTATAAAAAATAACACCTTCTAATATACTAACATATGGTAAATGTGCTTTATAAATTTCACATGCCTTTACAAAGAAGAATATTCTATTTTCAAAATATTATACATATTAAGTTACAAAAGGAATATTCCTAAATCAACTAGCTTGACCTTGAGATCCTTGTGTTAATTAATTGTTCTATTGTTACTAATAGAGGATCTTTATTACTTTGGCATGTTGCTCATCTATTAACTTCAAATAGAAAATAGGCTCCATGAAGAGTCCATCATTCTAAGTTTCTAGGTCCTTAAAGTATTTGCTTTCCCTTTCCATGGATTCTTTAACACTTCTTGAATTTGCTATCCTTTCTTCAACATTTAGGATCATATCTAAGATCCTAATATTATCAATCCTACTCCTTCCTTGGCTATGGTTTGTTGGAAATATTGTCATTGATGTCAAATGTATAACATTGGTGATAAATGCCCCATAGCATTTATTGCCTAAATGTGTTTTTAATGTTCATATTTTGGTTAAAATGTGTTGATATTTATTTAATATTAAAAAATATATTTTTGATTGCATAAAAGTCAAAAGAGGGCCCACAGAGAAGTCAAAAAGTCATGGGAAAAAGATAAAAGAGGGAAAGGACACATTTTCCCATGAAAGGTCATCTTAAGGAATTCCAAGAGTCACCAAATGAAGATAAAAGAGGAAGGGCACATCTTCTAATGAAGAGTCACCTTAAATAATTCATAAGGTCACCAAGATAAAGACAAAAGAGGAAAATATGCATTTTCTTATGAAGGGTCTCCATGTGACTTTTCAAATACAAGGATTCGAAGGGTCATACAATTTTGGTGCCATTTTCCATGAGAAGTGAAGAGTCACAAAGGGTGAATGCATATGTCATTTGGAAAGATATAAATAAAGGTTTGGGAAGACAATTGTAATATGAAAGAGAGTGCATGATTTTTGATTTTCTATATAATAAAAGAGGAGAGAATAGAAAGAGATATTGTAGAGTTATATGACTTTTTTAGAAAGCAACATTGAGAGATAGTTGTGTTTTATACACAATAGGGCTTGGTGCTCCTGTGGGTTGGTGCTCACAAATATTTGAAAGGGGTTGGTGCTCTTGTGTGTTGGTGCTTGGAAAAGGGGTTGGTAATCCTACAAGTTGGTGCTTGTGAACTTTGTAATTTGACTTGGTGATCATTCATGTACTTGAGATTATTCTCCATGGTTTTTTCCACATTGGGATTCCATGTAAAAATCTAGTGTCTCTCTCTCTCTTGTGTGGTGTATATTATTGTTTCAATTTTATTACATATCTTAAATTTATGGTTAAGTGGAGTTTGATTAGGTAAAATATCTATAAGATATATGATATATTGATTCACTCGCCCCTCTTAGTATATCATGTGCTTAACATGGTTTCTCACTTCTTATAAAAACTAAGTAGCTATTAACTTGAATTCTTCATCAATGATTAACCCTATGGAGTTGAGAATAGTGGGATTTATTATCATGCTCCCAAGTATCTGATCCATCCTCCCTATTAGCTACTTGTCAGCTTCATAAAGTTACTCTAGGTCCTTAGACCATTTGATCAGACCTTTGATCTTATTTAATAAAATTGTCATGGCCATATTTAGGTGAGCTAAGCAAATTGTTTCAAAGTTAGGAATTTGATCTTCTATCAATATATTGATCAAGTCCTTTATTTTTCTTCTTGAACTTTACCATTGGTGAACTATATTCTTAGCCATAGTTATTTATTGGCTCACCATATTATATTTGGATTTCATTGCTTTCAAAGAGTTGAACATATCGAATAAGGATTCTTCAAACATTTTTATCATAGCTTCTAGAAATGATAAGACAACTAGTTTCTCCAAATTATCTTTTTGTTGTTACATGCCTTTGAGGGAAAATTGAAATTATTATACTTCTACTTGGGCTAATTCGATCACATTCTCCTCAAATATCTATTTTTCTTATAGCCTCTATCCTCCCATTGGATTCAAATTACTTAAGGGTTCTATTTTTTGGAAGACAATCTTCTCTCCACCAACCATGACCCTTTTCTCTATTACCCTTTGCAATCTAGCTATCTTGGGATAAAAATTTACTCCCACTAATGATTATTTCATTTTAGGAGATAAGATCTCTATTTGTGCTTCACTTGGTGCTCTTGGATCAATCATTCTTCTCTCATGTTCCTTCTTTAGATCTAGGATCTGGCTTGATCTCCTCATGCACTAAGATATTAATGTCCTTCATCATGGCCCAAGAGAGGTGTATAATAGGAGTCTTTTGTAACCTATGTCCATAAATAAACCATATTAGAATGGACGGTCTATAAGTCAAGTTCTCTTCACTAAATAAATTAACTTCACCCAAAGGAGCGGTGAAAGTTACCTTAATCTTCTTAGTATTTAATATAACAATGGCCAATTTAGATTTTATCTTAGGGGAATCCATAAGAACTAGGTAAAATGTTCTTTCCTTCCCCTTTTCTTTCTCTATCTCCTCAGCTTGAGCTTCCTCTTCACCAGAATCCTAAATATTGGATAGTATTTTAAGTGCATCCTCAAGTATCTCACTAGGGTCTAATGCTACCATGTGAATTTAATCAACAAGTGATCCTTATTTTTATGCTTGGGCTGAAGAAAGTGCAATATCATTAGGCCTTCTCTCCTTTGTCCTATGTTTAACTTGTGTCTCTATTTGGGCACTGATTGATTGAGTTGGTGGAGGTCTACAAGGTACACCACTCATAAAATGTTACTTCTTGGACACCAATTACCATCTATCATCTCCTTTTTTATTTCCATCTAGCCAAGATTCATGCCTAAGGTTATGTTCTTTCACTCTCCTAGTGACCTCGAAGAATGATGATGGTTTGTGTATATAGGGTCAAAAGAACTCGGCTAATAATCATAAGGTACATTAATCCCTTTAAAAATCAAATGTTCTTTAACCCTTAAACAAGGGTCTCCCTAACTTAGCTCATCAATTTTTAGTTTAAAATATGTTCTATGTTTGGATGTTACTTCTATGTTCTACTATTTCTTGAACATAATCCTTCCAATAGTTATTTGGAAGCTATGGAAGATCCCTTTCTTCTTGATTTTTCATAAGCCATCAATGCCATGAAATAATTAATATGCTATCTCTTTTTCTTCTAACTTATTGTGTACATGGGTGGGTATCTTGAGAGGTTGGCTCTGATTCCCTTCAATTCTAATGATTGTACAATCTAGGTATAACTAGTTATCACCCATAATCTCAACATATTTCCTAGCTAGTGGGATGACCCTTTCCATGGGATGAAAAATTATAGTCTCACTAAGTGCTAGATTAATATAGTCCCTATATTTGAATATCTATAATTTGGAATAATATTGTGAAACTACTTGTGTTCTATTAGGAGACCATTCCCTTAGGTTGGGAATCTTGGTTGTAACAAGTAGGGCATTTAGAAGGTATGACATCATATAAAACTAGGTTTTCTTCCTCTTTAAAATTGTAAATATCTATCTACTTAAATCAATACTAATTACTTCACCTAAAGGAGGGATGATCTTTTTTTCAATCATGAAATAGATAAAGGACACCAAAATTTGGTCTACATATGTAGTGGTAGTATTCCCACACAACCTATTCATCATAGTCATGATCATCCTTATTCTAGGTCTAAATTGACAAATGAGGATGTTCTTATTGAAATTAAAAAAAATACTTGGTTTCTAAAATACAAACATAGGGAAAGGATACTCTTCAAATCATTATATTTGGCCTAGTTTTTTATTGAGGTTAAGTCTATTTATGGTTTGGGAAATTTTTAGTAGTTCTCAAAGGCTATCAGAGAAATGTAGACCATATTCTTATGAGTATGTCCATTAATTATCATTCCCTTATCTATTATAACATCCTTAAAAATTGGATCAAGGATATCTATGCAATGCAGTACCTTGTGTTTTGCCAATGTATAATGAAGGCCTATCATTTAAATGTCAACTATGTCATAATAGATCCTTTTTATAGACATGTTTCTTTCTTCCTCTCTTGTAATGGTTGGTTATTCTTCAATGGTCCAAAAATGCTTATACTAATGATTATTTCCTATATTTAGAGTGGTGGCATTAAAATTTATGTCCTTGAAAATAATCCCTTCTACATCCTAGGTCAAATAAATCTCCACATCCTGCTTGAAAACACCTTTTTGGGCTACCATGGTTGTGAATTTTGTTAAATTGATCACTAGTGGACTACACTTTGGATTTGGATTGAATTATCCTTGCATAGATGACACTTTACTTCTCCTTGGCCCATTTGCAATGATCACCGAGTCAAATTAGGTCTTATATTTATGCTAGGGCTTTTATTAAGGTTTTTATAGATATTTAATGGTGGTAGCTATTTGAATTAGGTGAGCTTTGTGACTTAGATTTTGCTTAGATTTGCACATTTATACATTTTCCTTTTTAGGTCCACAAAATATTTTGAATTGATGTGTATGCCAACATAGAATTAACATGTCATTCTATTTACTAACTTTCAACATGTGATCCTTTCCTCTAGGACATGTATCAACACTTTATTAGATCTAAATCCTTAAAAAGTACACCTAGGCTCATACCATTATATTTTCATGCATGGATCAATGTGATTAGTTGATCCTAATATATGAGGTTAAATTCCATTAGATGCTTTGATATATTCCATATTTTTGTGACACTTGTCACATCTACATTCATCATAAGCTTTGTTGAAATTTAAACATTGATCTCACACTATTGATCTTGATTACATGGATCAATCATGCTTCATCAATATTTATCCATTGGGTTCTATCCTTCACTCTATATAATTTTGGATCTCTATCAAGGTTCCCATGATGGTGACACTTGTCATCCTCTTTCCCATCCTAGATCTTCATTAAAGTGTTGACAAAATATGCACCATCAATCAAAATGTCTACACTTAGTCGTGTACCAAAAATCTTTGGGGACATGCTCAAGATTTAGTCATTAGTTATGGGTTTGACACTTGTCACTTCCTCACTTTAACTAAGTTATTTAAATTATCAACATTGATTTTGCACCTTTATATCCTCTCCATCTGATCCAATGTGCATCATTGGATCCAAATTCTTGACTTCTTAACTTTATATGCACTGTTGGATCTACTTTGCTCAATGTGTACCATCAGATTCTATCGTTAATAAAATAAATAAAGGTTTGATAAATATATGGAACTTATGATAAAATCTCAATACTAAGGTTTTTACTCATGTTAATAAATGTGAATTGAAACCTTAGGATAAAAAATATTATGTTAAGTTTTAAAACATGATAAAATGACCCTATGAATAATAAAAGACATGGCATAAAGTTTTTTTCCTAAGGTTTTTATTGTATTAATAAATACAATTAAAACTTTAGGGTATGGATTTAGGCTAATTTTAAAACAAAAGGGACCCTAAATTTTTTTAGACCATGCTAATAATAAAATTGACCAAGGGGCCATAGGACATAAAGGACCAAGTATAAAATCTTAGACTAATGTTTGGTTGTGTTAATAAACACAACTAAAACTTAGTATAAAAATTAAACAAAGTTTGTAACAAAATTAATTTCTCCCACCTAAATTGTAACCATGTAAATTTGAATTTAATTCAAAATGGACCTAGGTTAAGACATTCAGATGAGTTTTTTAACATGATGTAAGTGTATATTTAATTAGTATTTGATAGATCAAAGGCTAGTAAAAGATCAATCAATCATTAAAGCATAAAAACCTGAGCATGTTCATTCCCAAATGAGATTCCATTGAACCTACAATATAGAAACATAAGCAATAACCATTAACAACATTAAAAAGGGTAAAATAGATATGTCAATTAATCCAGATGACAACAAGGTGTGGATGATCTTCAAATAAAGCTAATGTGCAACATGATAATGACAACATGATCAAATGAATTTTTAATCTAGGGCACAAATTTGAAAAATTTAAAACAAGGGTCCCCATTTTTAGATATGGTGGTATGCTGACCTCAACAAATAGAGACTTTTGGGGGAAACATTACTAAATGTTATAACTCAGATCCTCTGGTTCAAACTAATAACTAGACTATTTATTCCACTTGATAAAGCACCATTGTTAAGATTAGCTCATAATTAAAAAAAGACCAACACATGTATAATTAGGCTCAAACACCAAAACCCAATCATGATGTGTGTGTGATTTGATTCCAATTATTGTTTGCCAAAAGATTTTGAGAAAAACTTCTAAATTTCATGGCCTAGATTAATAATATTTAAATTATAACACATTTAGATATCCATTAAAAATCATGATAATAGAATAGGGAAGGCTTGGGAATTTCTTTGTTACTATCCAAGCATTTATATCCATAACATAGATACCTTTGGCTCTACTCAAGGCCTTGCTTCACTACTAACCAAGCATCCATAGTACTAATGCAGGTTACTGGAATCACCTTTTCCTAGAAAGCTCTTTGAATTTTGCAATAAAGCGCTCATTTTTGTATTTTTCATATATAATTTTCTTTCTAACAAAGTTTGGGAACCAAATTATCCAATTTTTGGGATTTTCTCTAGTGTTTTTTTTTCAAATAATCCTCCTTGTTTGAAAACCTCATCCTAGACAAGAACGTTTATTAAGTGCTAGCAAAATTATGTCTTAATAATTCAAGATTTAATCTTAGATATGAAACACTAATTAGAATCATACTAAGATTAGAATAATTCTTAATATTTTAGGGAACAACTAACCTAGATACCAACCCTTACCAATGTCTCAAAACTATAACATCAGGCTCATATTTCCAAATCCATGATCAACCATTTTCATAAGTCATACCATTATTCCTAAATTATGGAGTTCCTTTTAAGCAAATAGATAAAATTTGAGATGAGGGGTATCTTAAAAAATACTTAATCAAATCAAGGAGCAAATTAGATAAAAGGAACGCACCAAAAAATCAAAGTAAAAAAGTAAATAAAAATATAAAAGCACTATGCACAAATAATAAATAGAAAAAAAACTAATTTAAGCCCTACCTAATCTAAATAAAACCAAACTTATAGATTACTCCATGTGGACTTGGGGTGTGGTATCCAAGAGTTAGTGCTTGAGATACTACACATATATTGGTAATGTAAATTCTACTCCTTGTAACTCCTTGATATTGAAGGTGTTATCTCCTAGTGTCTCAACAATTTGGTATGGACCAATCCACAAAGGTGTGAATTTTCCATTATTTCTTTAAGGTTCATATGCTTTGTCCCAAAGAAGAAATAAGTTTCCTTATCTAAACACCTTAATTTTAGAATATTTATCAAACTATTTCTTCACTTTGGTTTGATGTTTGCTAAAATTAGAAAAATCTTCTTCCCTTACATCTTCCATCTAAATGATATCAAGTAACCTTAAACTTATATATTCTTGATCGTCCCCTTTCATGTACTATTACATGAATTTATATGTTGGAATCTTGAGTGTGGTAGGGAATATAGGATCTTGACCATATATAAGTAAAAATGGTGATGCCTTTAGATCCTAATTGACTCTTATTCTATTAGCCCAAAGGCAATACTTGAGTAGATTGTGACATGTCCTATTGTGGTGTGGAGCTAAAAGCTTCAACTATTTGTAGACACTAGGAGGAAGGATGCTGAAGAACCAGAGGAACCAGCATCGGCAGCATGACCGACGTCGGTCATAGACAGTGGAAAAGGAAACCAGTGACGGCAAGGAGCCAGCCGCCGTCGGCAGAACCAGACAAGCAGGGACCGACGTCGGTCGCCTATGCGGTCCAGAACTGTTCGTTGCATGAACAGTTAGTTAGTTGAACTGAGTGTTTGCATGCTAAGGGGCTAATTTAAGTCGTGGGTTGTGTGTCTAATTTTAGTAGTTAGAGTTCTATTTTTGTAAGCATGGGATTCTATTTAAAGACCCATAAGGCATGTATTGTAATTAATTCTAAGACAAGTAAAAGCATTGAAGCTAACAAGGTCAAGGAGATCTACAGGTGTAAGGTCAAGGAGATCAGCTGAAGCATTCAAGGAGGGATATCAACTGAGGCTTTAGAGTTGTTGTGTTGAGAAAGAGAGAGAGGGAAGAAGGTCTTGAGGTGTGGCAAGCCTTTGAGGTGGAGGAAGAAGTGGCATCTTCCTTATTGTATTTTCTTCTAGTAATATCTAATACAAAGAGTGTGTATTGTCTCTCAAATTCTTTGCTGTCTCAAGTTTCTAGCTACTTTATCATTCTGGTATAATTTTGTGTTTAATTACATATAAGAAAGTAATCAATTGTGCTCTAATTGGTAGAGCTGTAGATCCCCTGACAAGTGGTATCAGAGCTACGGTTTGCAGGAAGCAAGGTATTGTTTTTTGATTACAGGTCATTCATAGGGTTTTCTTATTGAGTGGGAGTTCAGCAATGGCAGAAGAAACTAGACTACGAATGGAAAAGTTTAATGGAAAGAATTATCAACATTGGAGGATGCAGATTGAGGACTATCTGTATCAAAAGGATCTGTACTTACCATTGGGTGGGGTTTCATGCAAGCCCACAGATATGAAGGATGAAGAATGGAACGTTCTTGATCGAAAGGCTCTTGGTTCCATAAGGTTGAGCCTTTCATCATCTGTGATTTCTAGCTTATCACAGTGCAAGACAACGGAAGAGTTGATAAAGTCCTTGGCGAATTTATATGAAAAGCCCTCAGCTTCTAATAAGGTATATCTTACGAAGTAGCTATTTACTTTGCAAATGCAGGAAGGTGGATTGGTACATACTCATCTCAGTGATTTCCATGGTTTGGTAAACCAATTAGCTTCAGTTAATATTGTTTTTGATGATGAGGTAAAGGCTCTCTTGATTTTATGTTCTTTGCTTGAAAGTTGGGATGGTATGGTTATGGCAGTAAGTAATTCTGCATCTGCTTCTAAAATCTTAAAAGTTGATGATGTTGTGAGTGTGATCTTGAATGAAGAAATATGCAGGAGAAGCACAGGTGAATCATCAGGGAATGCTCTAAGCATAGAAAGCAGGGAAAGGCAAAGGGAGAAGGTTGAGCAAGGGAAATCAAGGTCGGGAAGGAGATCCAAGTCCAAAGGTATTACCTGCTAGTTTTGTGGAAAGAAAGGACATATAAAGGAGTGTTGGTTGAGAGATAAAGTGAATCAACATGCAGGTATGGAAGAAGCAAGGGATGCAAATATTGTGATGCAGGATGCTCTCATACTTTCTTCAAATAGTCAGGTAGGATCATGGATTTTAGATTCTGGTTCATCTTTTCATGCATCCCCAAATAGAGATTTGTTCTATGAGTATGAACAGGGAGACTTTGGAGTTCTTTATTTAGGGGATGGTACGTCTTGTCAGATAGTTGGCAAAGGGAAAGTGCAGTTGAGATTGCAGATTGACAACACGTGGGTGTTGAAAGAGATCATGCATGTTCCAATTTTGAAGTAGAGTCTGATTTCTGAAGGAAGGTTGGGAGATGAGGGATGCACAATAACCCTCACAGCGGATTCTTGGAAGGTTACCAAGGGAGCACTTGTTCTAGCAAGAGGTAAGAAAGTAGATACTCTTTATATGTCTACTTGTATTACTAATTCTACTTTTGGTGTAGATTCAAAGATGTGGCCTAATAGGCTTGGTCACAAGAACAGGAAGGGAATGGAAGTTCTTGATTCAAAAGGTATGTGTTCAAATTTGGAAAGCATAAATACAGTTCATTATAGAAAGAGGAAATTTGATGCTTTTGATAGGAACAAAGAAGCCTTGGTGTTTATGGAGGAGATGAAGGATAGAGATTAGTCACAGGGGCTAAATAAATCTAAGCAGGGCAGCATGGATAGAGGTTTGATCCAAGAAGAGCTCATGGATGAAAATTTCATCACTTACAGGAACACACAGACACCAATGTCGATAGCTTGGCACCGACGTCAGTCATCTAGATACCGACATCGGTCATGTGCAGACCAGCAGGGTCGGTAGGTCGGACAAGAGAAGTCTGACGTTAGTCATAAGGACCGACATCGGTAGGAGGGACGCCGGCATTAGCCAGGGAAACAACGTTGGCAGTTAGGGTCAGTGCAGGGAACTGACATCGGTCGGGAGCAGACTGGGAGATGGCCTACATCGGTCACTAGAACGGATGTTAGGTGAATTACTAAGTCTCAAACACCCATGTGGAGGTCAGGAAAGGTATGTGAACCTCATATTCATTATTCAACTTCTTTATATTGCTTACTGATAGTCACGAACTAGGAAGATGGAAGAAGCAATGCAGGTAGAATCTAGAATCAGTGGGAGCTTGGCATGGATGAGGAGTGTGAGTCCTTGGAGAACCAAACAGGTATTTGTTGGTAGTGTTGTCAGTTGGAAGAAAGTACTGGATAGAGGGATGGATTCCCGTTTTAGAGAAGAGAGTGGATGGACACATGAGACAGAAGGCTATGGTATATGGTCTTGATTATGCTGTAGAACAATGGAGGTTTGACAATTGTATTTTATCTTTACCAGGTTGGATAATATTAGCTACATTATCCTGTTACTATATTGTGTTACTTGTTGTAGGGTTTCATATACAGGGAGTTTTCTGAGCTAAGGGTAGAGTTGGTTCAGAAGTATGTCATGGAGAATTTGGGAGTAGCTAAATTCTTGTGGCATAAGATACAGGTATTGCATCACAGGTTTACGTGGTGGTTGGTCTTCAAGAGTGACATTGAAGAGGAATACAGAGCCTAAGGAACAAAATAGATGGTGTACAGGTATAGGTACAAGTTACAGCTATTTATCTCCAAGTGGGAGATTGTTGTGGTGTGGAGCTAAAAGCTTCAACTGTTTGCAGACACTAGGAGGAAGGATGCTAAAGAACCAGAGGAATCGGCGTCGACAGCATGACCGATGTCGATCACAAATAGTGGAGAAGGAAACTGGCGATGACAGGGAGTCAGCCGACATCTGCAGAACTAGACAAGCAGGGACCGGCGTCGGTCGCCTGTGCGTTCCAGAACTGTTCGTTGCATGAACAGTTAGTTAGTTGAACCAAGTGTTTGCATGCTAAGGGGCTAATTTAAGTCACGGGCTGTGTGTCTAATTTTAGTAGTTAGAGTTCTATTTTTGTAAGCATGGGATTCTATTTAAAGACCCATAAGGCATGTATTGTAATTAATTCTAAGGCAAGTAAAAGCATTGAAGCTAGCAATGTCAAGGAGATCTATAAGTGCAAGGTCAAAGAGATCAGCTGAAGCATTCAAGGAGGGATAGCAACTCAGGCTTTAGAGTTGTTGTGTTGAGAAAGAGAGAGAGGGAAGAAGGTCTTGAGGTGTGGCAAGCCTTTGAGGTGGAGGAAGAAGTGGCATCTTCTTTATTGTATTTTCTTCTAGTAATATCTAATACAAAGAGTGTGTATTGTCTCTCAAATTCTTTGTTGTCTCAAGTTTCTAGCTACTTTATCATTCTGGTATAATTCCATGTTTAATTGCATATAAGAAAGTAATCAATTGTGCTCTAATTGGTAGAGCTGTAGATCCCCTGACATGTCCTTGGTTTATCAATAATAGATTTTCTAATGGCCTTTATCAGATTTTGGTTGATTGACTTAGAAACCCCATTGAGCTAAGGGTAATGGTTTGATGAAAACTTGAAAAAAATGATTTTATCATATGCTCACTTAGTCATCTAAATGGATATAAAATAAAATACATTATCACAAACAAGAGACATTGATGTTCCAAATCTAGAGAATATGTTCTCTTCCAAGAACTTTATTGCATCTTTAGTCTTGCATTATTTAGTTGCCACTACTTCTATCCCTCTTGTGTAATAGTTAGTGGTAGTGAGAATACACTTATGCACTTATGAATAATTGGGCTTGATGACCCCCATAAAATCTAATCCCCATTGAGTGAAGGGTTTATCAATCATCACTAGATTCAATGGCATGGCTACCTTAGACTCTTTGGTATTGAAAATTTGGCACTAATGACACTCTCTCATGTGCATGTGAGTATCCTTGAAGATAGTAGGCTAATAGTAACCAACCTAAGGATTCATGTGTATTTTTCCTTCTTGATGGATGTATACTTCCCAAATTCTCATGGAAAGTACTCAAGATATCTGATCCTTCTTCTTTGGAAACAAATCTTAAGTATATCCCTTCATAGCTTTTCCTAAAAATTAATCCATATTTGATCAAGAAATGAGCTACCTTGAGCCTTAGAGATATCCATTTCTCCCTAGTTAACCTTGTAGGATAAATTACATTTATTAACAAATGAACAATAGATTCATACCAATCATTAGGTTGAAAACTTTGTTTTTCTACCTGCATAATACTTAACTTTTGGTTAGTATTAGAAATCAATTAAATATACCCTTGGCACCTTACCAATTTAGTAATCTTAATTTTTAGATCATATTCTTGAAGAATGAACACCCATTTACCTCTCCTTTCCTCTAATTCACATTAGTTAAGCATGATCTAAGTGATAACATTTAGTAATATGGCATGCACCTTATTTCTAAGGATATAATGCCAATATTTCTTCACTACCTTGACTAAAATGCAAGCCTTCTTATCTATTAGGGAATTTTTCAACTCAACATTTTTGAAATTATTAATCATGAAAGCAATATGATCACATCCATCTATCTTTTGAGTTAAGACAGTGGCAATGGTGTGGTCAGAAGTAAAAGAGTAAAGATAAAAATATTTTGAGAAGTTAGGACTTATCAGTACTGGTGCCTACATTATTACTTCTTTTATGTCCTTAAATTCCTTCTTTATCTCTTCATTCCAAGTGATCTTGTCTTCTTTCTTCAACATATCATTCAATGGTCTTGCAATTTATACAAAACCAGAAATAAACTTTCTCACAAAGTTGATCTTCCCAAAGAAAGATTTCAATTATTTTATACTATTGGGGGGCTATATTTTTGATATAGAATCTACTCTTTTGGGGTCTATATAAATCCCCTCTTTAGTTATAACATGTCCTAATAGTTTTTTCTTAATAACACAAAAAATAATTTTCTTTGGGTTGAGAGAAATCCCATACCTCCTGCATCTTTCAAATACCTATTGTAAGTGAATGATGTTATCCTTCCTATTTTTTGAAAATATAGTCAAATAATACATGTAAATAATAATTCACTTACCAATAAGTCCTTGTAAAGCATGGTCCATTTCTCTTTGAAAGGTTACACTTGTGTTAATTATCTTAAATGGCATTCTCTTGTAGGCAAAAGTGCCCCACTTAGTTGTGAATGTAGTTTTTAATATATCTTCATTATTTAGAAGCACCTAGGTATACCTTGAAAACCCATCAAGGAAAGACATCATTGTAGAACCATTAACAATTTGGATAACTTGATCAATAGAAGGCAATGGATAGTTGTCTTTTTTAGAATTTCTATTTAAGTTTTTGAAGTCTAAATAGTCTGATTTCCCCATTTTTCTTCTTGATTGGCACTAAATTAGCTACCCAAGTGGAGTACATAATGGGAAACACTATCTTTTCATCTAGTAATTTATTAACCTCATTGTAAATCAAAGGATCTAAGACTAGGTTGATAGGTCTTTTCTTCTACCTGAAAGGCTTTCAAGATTCTTGTTGTCACCAAATCTTGAACCCTACAAGAAGTTATTCAAGATTCTTCTATATTTGGGCAACATGATAAATTTTATAGGTATGTGGGTGTACCTATATTGTAAATGAGGCTTTAGATTTAAGGTCTAACTCATTGAATATATTGTGCAATGCTTATCACTTAGACTACTACTTACTTATGGGCAAAAGAACTAGGGAATGCATAAATTAAACCTACTCTAAATAAAGTGATGAATTATAAATGTCTTCTACATTATAATCATATTTCTACCATGATGAAAACTAGTCTCTAAGTATGAATGGGTTCTAACATGATCATTTCAATAAACAGGTGAGATGTGAGCATAAACACAAGGCAAATGAACCATATGGTATATTACACACTCCAAGGACAATCATATACTTTGGAAATCTTTACACACTAGACTACACTCTATATGACCTATTAGACTAGGAACTCTTGCCCAAACATGAAAGGATAAAGGAAGGATAGAGGATTATCACTTCTCACCACACATCACTTATAGACATAGAAAATTATTCAAAACTCAGAAAAGAACTTGTATTAATGTTCAAAAGAAAAATATAACATCAATTTAGAGGGGATTTTCCATACATGTTGTGGTTTATTTATAATATCCAAAATGGAAGTTACTTATAGAATTTGGGAGAGATAAGTGGGAAACAAGAAGCGCAAAATGGAATCAAATTAGTTTAACCCCTTATAAACCATAGTTGTAATTGCTTCTACAAATATTCTCATTTAGACCATTTGATTGATCTAGGTCACCTTGAGTGGTTACATAGTTACATCATTATCTCATTGATTCTCCCTGATGGTTATAACTATGGGATAAAATTTTTCCAATATGGGTCTTGGAATCAATATAGTTGAAATAAATGGGTCCGTCTGTTAGAGATTTGCCCTATTGTTAAACTATTCCAAATATTTTTCTGTGGCATGTATAGTAAAGGGAAGGGGTGCATTGCATTTAGTTGGTCTTGGAGATGATATCATTTTGGTTTACATGTATTTTTTCATGGCACCCCTTGAAATGACAAATCCTACCCAAATTGGATCATTCTCATACATGTCTCCATATTCATAGGTCCACTATAAATGGAAAACCAATCTCAGATTATTGGTTTTCCTATAGTAATTATATAGATCCATTATGTCACTATAATATCTGAGGGTTTATAGATACATGTAAACTTCTTTAATAATGGAAAACACAATCACTAGACAAGAATTATGCATGTTACAAATCATCAAACTAGAAGCCATTATTGGGTTCCAATGATGGTCCTTTATATCCTTTGTTCCTGACTACATAACTATGTCCTTTTCATGGCATTCAAATGAGATTTAATGGTGGAAAATACCCTTTGAAAATCTTACCCTAGCTCAACCTCGGTCATGTGTTTAAATCCTAGTAAAGTCCCTTTAATTTAATTGGTCATTAGTACTTGACTCAACTCATTGACACATTGACCTTTGTTCACTCCATCTAATCAATATGTATGAGTTAACTTCAGTCCTCAAATCCATCTTTGACATGTCAAATTTGTCCAATTTTATACCACATTACAAATGCATGTTGATTCTTAGGATCCACTATCAGTCTACCAGCCTCATGTGCTTATGCCATGTGTTGATCTCTCAAGCTCTCTGACCCTTTGAGTTTTACTCACATAGTTGGATCAAGAGGTATGATGCAACATGGACCATTTATCAATTGGGACCCATTGTTTGAAATCAAATGGCTAATTTTTGAGCTTAAAATTGACATCTTCACTCCTTTCAAATGATGTTCACATGACCATTATTAACATTACTGAGACCATCAATCTTAAGCTCAAATGGATTTTATTTACTCTATATTTAAACTTGATGTCTGCATAACTATGATTTGACATCTACATAAATGCATTTGACATCCCTCAAACCATTAAATTTATGTTCAGATGGATTCATGCAGTGGCTCTAAGTTGATGTTAGTTCAAACATCTTATTTTTTTTACTAACTTTAAGGATTTATATCTTGAAGCATATAAATCATGGAGGCATCAACTTTTTACAAGATGTTCTTCAGACTAAAAGGGATAAACCCATTTGATATACTTGTCCTAAGATCTTTCTAGGTGTGTAAAAAATGCTCAAGCTGACTATTCCATTCATTCCTACATGATGTCTTGATGATGGTCTAGTTCAAAATGCCAAAGTATGGAAACTTAGTGAATTTTGTTTGAGGAGACAACTTTAATTATGCACATATTTTGTCTCAATTTTTATCATGACTTGAAAATTAGTGCATATCAACTTAGTACAAAGATGAATAGGGCCATATGATCATCTACTCTTGAAACTACCACACGTGTAATATATAACATCATCAAACTACCCACCTATCTTTGTTAGAGCTCCATTGTAAATTGGTTAAGTATAGAAACTTGGCAAGAAATGTCTGAGAGTCCATCTTCAAAACCTAATAACTTTTGATGTGGTTAGATGTATGGCCTAAAATTTGATGTGTAGCAACATAGGACTAATGTGATGATAACCATATGACTAATTCTCTATAACTCATCCACATGTGGTTATTATAACATCAAAAAAGTACCTACTAAATATTTTTACCACTAGACCCAAATGTATAGATAAACACAATGAAGAACCTGTAGAGTAAAATACTCTACATTTTATTTTTTGAGTTTGAGTTATGTGCTTCAATTTTTGTCCCTGTGCATTTTGGTTTTGAGGTATTGAATTTTTTGACATAGAGCGCGGGTGAGAGTTTTATTTTTGCCTAAATTTTGTCTAAGTATCAAAGTCGAGCAGAAGCTACCAAGTGTCATCAGCTGGGACACATTATAATTTCTATAAGTTGTGCCAAGACTACCACATGTCCTAATATATAACTTAGTGGAGAGTGACAAGTGTTAGCATCCATGTTTCAAGTTTCTTATGAGTTTCAAAAGCTTCTTTCGATAAGTTTTTCTCAGTGCGCGTAGAGGGTGCCAAGTGGCAACTATGGAAGGTTTCAGTATGTTTTTATAAAAGTAGAAAAACATGCCATGTGTCCCTAGATAAAGCTCTATAGAAGCCACCATGTGTCAAAATCTACAGTTTCTTCATTTTGTTTCATTGTTGAGTAAAAGACTGTGGTGGGCCTTGAGATTTATTTCTGTAAGTGCCACAAAAGCCACCAAGTATCATCATTCGTGTGAATCTAAAATGAGTCCTAAATGTTTCTATAATATAGCTAGATCCCCACAAAGACCACCACATGTCACCTTCTATAGGACATTCATAAGGTAGCTAAAAGTAGTGGAAGCTACCACGTGTCATTTGTTAAATATCAGTAGAAAGTGCCACTTGTCTCCATTCCCCTTTTGAAGTTGCTTGAGTAAAAAGTGTTGTGGGTCCTATTTTCTATAAGTTGATAAAGTTTTAGAGCAGTAGACTATGACAGATGTCAAAGATGGAGCACTCCTGATACAAAGACATAGTAAAGAGTATAAGTTACGTGGAAAGTGTTGTGTGTCTTTTGTAAGTGTCACAGAAGCTACCAAGTGTCATTTTTTGGTGCCTCTTAAATAATGAGATAGTTTTAAAGTTTTGTAAGTGGAACACGCCAAGTGTCCTCACCTATTTTATAGTGAAAAGTGTCATGTGTATCTAATTTAGCTAATGAACTTGTAGGGAGACTAAATGTTTCAGATCCAAAAAATATATTTTTATTAAACACTTCCAGTCAAGTTCTAGTTTAGTTAGGCCATTGGGATTTGGACTTCTAGAGAGGCCAACATTAAAGATCTAAAAGATATCTTTTATTAAACACTTCCATTTTAGTTAGATTTTAGTTAGACCATTGGGTTGGGAATGTGTGGACAATATAGAGTTAGTCTAATGCTATAAATATGGGTGCAGGAATCATCAAAAGAGAGAGAGAGAGAATTTTTTCCAAGAGATTGTTATCAAGAAGTTTTAGACTTTCTTGCTATGGCCAGTAATATCATTTTCCTTTGTTCTATTTTATTGATTTAGAAAGTTTGTATAACTATGCATGTATCTGTGCCTTTTATGTGATTGGAAAATTAATAAGAAGACTGAGTTCTATGCCTTTGTTGATATTTTCTATGTTACTACAAAAATAGTCTAAGTTATGAGCCTTTGATTTTATTATTTTCATCTTTTACATTGATCATGCATTATTTTCTCTTTAATGTAACTGAATCCTAAATATAGCTTCATTGTGCTTAGTATTAAAGGACAAATTAAACTCAGGCACATCACCATAGTTAAATTTTCTTTTATTGCATTGGTGTTTCTATTTAATTTCTATCCCTTTTCTCACAATACGTTTGAGATAAAGAAGAGCCAATTTCTTTAAAATATAGAGGTCATTTCAAGTCACAAGTTCCACATTCCTAAAACATCCCATTTTTGGCATTGGAAACAATGCAATTCTAAGCATCAACAATTTTTGACACACCCGATGGGACCAACTTTTTAAAGAGTTGAATAATTTTTGGTGTGTTCTTTGGCCAACTAGCCTTTGGAGTTTTTTATTTTATCAACACCAATGGAAACTCTGAGTTAAATTACCTGGTTAAGTAGTCCTAATGCCATCAAGAAATAACCATTTGGTATGTATAATTCTGTTACTCAGAACCATGGGTCTTATGCTCCTTCATATATTTTTGATCAAGCTTAGGTTGTTCATGGAATCACCTCAAGCAACAAGGATGCATAAGGTTATGATTTTTCCCCTTAATAGGTCCAATATGACTAGTCTTAGCCTTGCCATGAGCTATATCAATTTTATGCCTAGTCTTCCCAATATGTCACATCTCATACTCAACCTAATCTCTTTGCCAATCAACCAATTTTCACCTTCAAATAAGCACTATTGTGATATGGAAAGTATTTAGTAGAGCTTGAAACCAAAAGGGGTTGTAGCCAGGAAATCATTGATCATGTCATCCATCGTGCGAGAAATGCACTAGATCTAGTTAAGAGTGAATGGACTCCCATTGAAAGAGCCAATTGGCAAAGGCTTAAAAATGAGATGTTGGATGTAAGTGGCTTGATTGCATCTTTGGAAGAGAAGCTAAGTATTCATGAGAGGAAGCCTTACTAAGTCTATCAACTTGCATATCCACTGCCCCAAGTTTCATATCAGACATACGTAGCCCCTGCTCATGAACCAAGTTGAGCCTATCAAGGTCCTTTCCCAAATCATGTTGAGGAAAGTTATAAAATAGTAAATCTGGCATTCAAGGCCAATCTTGATAAATAAATTGAATTAACAAATCTTCAAATGCAGCAGTCTATGTTGGTAACAAGGGAAGTGGAATCCAAACCCTCACTTCTCCTTCACTTTACAGCCCTATCCACCCAAAAGGAGATTTCCAATCCTAATATCATGAGCTGGAGTAAATTCATTGGGTCATGGAACAACAAGGAGGAGAAAAACATTATTGAGGAGTGTGAGGTACAAAATGAGGCTAGTCCCTTTCAAGTCCCTCCCAACCTTCATCAAGAAGCTTCTTGTTTTTCATGGCAGCCTTCATGCACTCCCTAATTTTATGATGATTCCTATGAGATCCAAGAAAGACTCTTTCAAGAAAATCTAGCTAAGTAAATTGAGGAATTAGAGGCAAAGGTGAGATTATTTAGTGAAAGAGAGATAGAGCTTTCAGACCTTAGAGAGGAGCCTACACCAAAAGATACATTTTCTACCAATCCTCAGGTCTCTCAACATGATGTCTAGATTATGAGTTAGAAGAGGGAAAATCATGAACCAACTAAGGACCTTAAAGAAGATAAAATTGTTGCCTCTTCCCAAGGGAAAAGTTTTGATCCCAAGGTCATGAGTTAGAAACAAATAATGGAATCATGGGGAAAAAAGGAGGAGAAGAAAAGTTTTGCTCAAAGCCTTGAAGAAGTCAAGGCTGCTCTTACTCATGGTGATGATCAAGCATAAGATCCTACATTTGAACACACCCCATCTACACCCCTCTAGGAGAGCTATCAAGTCACACTTGATATAAATGAAGTGATGGTCAAAGGGAAAGAGGAGAATCATTCAATTCTAGCTCAAGGATTGCCTCCTCTCCCACATATGTATAACCATCAGCCTTCCACTTCATCCCTTCTCAAAGAAGAACATTTTTTTGGAGGAAGTAAGTAAGGAGTGTGCTTAGTTCATGGCTGGTCAAGGAGATTTCATGAGTGCAGATGAGAAGGAGATCACCATAGGTACACCCTTTGATAAACAAGAGGAAAAGTCACAAGATTTTTCCTCTATCTCTAATAAGGAAGAGATAATTTTTGACCTTTTTCTCACTTTGCAAGATGTCATGGAGGAGCATGGATACTTCCTTGATCATGTTTTGAATGACTTATTTGAAATCATTGGGGTAGGTTACACTATTCTTCAAGGAGGATGTGAGTTGACTGTGGGTGGAGAAGCCATTATTGAGACTTAAATAAATATACAAAATTACTGCAAGCTTTCAAGCTTATCCTTTCAAGAGGTTGGTGAATCTGAAGATGATATTTTTTAAGTCATTAAGGATATTGGCCATGAAATAGAACTTGAGCATGAGGTAGAAGGAGATAAGCCAATAAATGATTTATATCAAAGGGCTTATGGTGATGAGCCAATATCCATCGATTTCTTAATGAGACACACCAACATGAAGATCCAACATTTGACTAACTTCTAAAAACAAGAAGAGTATGTATATGTTGGAAGCATGTTTGACTCTGATCGATTCAGATGCAAGCCAATCAAGGTGGCAAGCAAGAAGAGCAAGTCACCAGAGCTCCATCCCATTCAACCACTTATCTAGCACCATAAGTCTCCTTGCCATGAAGGAGACTTCAGGAATTTTCCCTTTGATCTAGGAGGGAGGCAAATATACCTGGTTATCTGTATTATAATAAGATAGTTTCCCTTTCCTTGTTTCTTTGTTTTCCCATTTTCCTTTCCTGATCTTTCTTTTAATAAGTATTCTTTGAACACATGGCTATAGTTTAGAGTCTTTTCAAATTTTTGAAAACTCATGCATTTATTAAATATCTCTCGGTACCCTTATGTAACCACTTTCATGACGTGTCTGACTCACTGTCCCACATAGATTTGGTAAGATTTACTAATGGTTATCTAGTTTTAATGCCATTTTTGAGACTTGATGGGTCATTAAATACCCCATAACAAGCGTTAAAGCTTAACAGTGTCTCAAACATTCCTATGTCTGCTAAAAATCCCTGCTACCTACATTTTCAATTCATAGCCAAACCTGCTTAGTGAAAGTGCCTTCCCTGTTACAAAGCTCCATACCTATTACATAAGTTCACTGATTCCAAGTATAGATATAGATATGGAGGAGGCACATTATTCAAAATAGGGGTCTAGGATTTATGAATCCATTGATAAGCTTCTCACAAGCAAATCATATGCTTTGGCCCCTGACACAACCCTTAAAGACCTACCCATGGACTATAGTCCCTGAAGTTGGTTATGTAATTGACCCAGACAAAGGTGAAGGATTTTGAAAATAGAGTCATGGACCCAACCCTTCAAAAGTTTGGCAAATCTCTATGAGACGGGGAACACCAAATATGTATCTAGAGGGCTAAGGCTGGACAATACGAAACATTCACAATGAGGATATGGACTTCCCAACTGGCAGAATTCATTATCCTAGGTGTACATCCATGCCCTAACTTGGTTTAAATATGTGCCAAATTGTTTCATGCACCCTCAAATACCTACTATAAGGTCAATTCATGGTGCAAATCACACCAAAGGCCATCAGGGACATGTTGGCCCTGTATCATGACAAGATAGCCATGTTTCCCACCATTTCCAAAATGTAGAAAATGTAGACAAACGTTAATAATCAATTGAGGTTTTTGAGATTAGAGTTACAGTTAGGGGAAGATGATAACATTGTGCCAATGCTGCAAATAAGAAGGGCACAATTTGCATAGGCTAGTCAAGAAGAACTTTCCATGATGGCATTAATTTTTGGAATGAAAGAGGATATAACTATCTATGAAGAAAAAATGGCCATTCTATTCAGGTTAAAAACTGTTGACAAGTCACAACAGTATCAGCTAGATTTCTCTGAGTAGATTGCATATTCAATGGTTGACCAAGTCACCCATTTCAAGTCTAAAGGGTTTTTCAGGTATTCTTCTTATCTATTTCACCTCATGTTATATCAAAAATCTGGCATCTTTTCCCAATACATGCATCTAAATATGTATGACCCCAATTTTGATCATAACAGGACCATTCCTGTGTCTGCATGGACACATATCTTGTCTAAAGCATCTGACCCATATGAATTTTGGGAACTTTTTGTTGCCCCTACTTTTTGTCACCCGAGCCCAGAGCAGAGGCCCTATGACAAATTGCACTATTCCTTGTGATTACTTTTTTGGGTCCCATCATACTATCATTAGGGTCCATGGTTTTGATGGAGAACCAGTGTTACTACTTAATATTTTGACGCTTCGGTTAGCATTCTTAGAGGTCACCGAGCAAGTTTCTATGGTTGATAAAGACTATGGCACTGGGAAGAACAAGAAAATGTATGATACTCCATGGATAGAGAAAAACATAGCCTTAGAGGTCATAGATGTTGAGCACATGTTGCTGAGAAAGCTAGCCTTCCTAGGTTTCTTTCTGATTAAAGATAAATGTGGATATGACCCAAATAGTTTCACAACCTCATGGGTCAAGAATAACAACATCACTGTTAGAATTGTGCATGAGGGTCGTCCATTTTTGGAAAATAGAAGAAACCCTCAGGAAGATATTTCTTGATTGGTATGTGGAATTGATGGATTTTCCCTCAGAGTAGGCTAGGCCATGGGAGACCTTTTATGTTAAGCAAAAGTATTTTGATCCTAAAATTAGAATGAATTCTAGTTTAAGAAGGGCATTAAAGAACAAAGACTGGAAACTTGAGAAAATAGAAGCCTATTAGAAGTATAGGCAGGAGATTTGTGAGACAACTCACTCTTTTGGTAATGTGGATTTAGATGAGAAATGGGAGGAAAATTGGGATGAATGTCATCCATCTCCTATTTCTAGCCCTAATACAAGCAAACTGCAGACACAGGGTTGAGAGTCAGAAACCTCATATAGTGTAGGCCTCATGACAAACCTCATCTACAATCATTGTAACTATTTGGCCCCAATCTCTCAATGCCATTGAAAAAAAAAGAGAGTGTGGTATCCTCACGACCCAGAGCTTCCCCATCAGTATCTACCTTTGGGGTTCCCAATTTTGCACAATCACCACTAGTAGCGGTGGTAAAAATTAAAGAGAAGGAAGCAAAACAAGAAGAAGGAATGCCAAGGAAACATAAGAGGCTAAAACTTTAGACTGATTCAGAGGAAGAGGTAGAACCCTCATAACACCAACCACTAAGTACATCAGTTACTCCTTAGGTACGTGTTGTTTCTCCTTCTTCTTTTCAGTCTCTTTCTTCTTCTATAGGGGCGACAATCCCAACTAGCCAAATAATATCCACTACCACCTTTATTGTGCCACTTTCACAATTTTCCCCACCTACTACTACTCAGGCCACACCGTTACCTCAATTTCCCCCCTCTATCCCAAAGAGAATACCTCCTTAGATTTCCCCTAGCCAACATTTGGCTATTCCCTATGGCTTGCCACAAGGTTATCCTTTTGTGAGTGGGCATATTACCTCTCCCTCTACCTTTCAAACTCAAGCAAACACTATTAAGAAGGCTAGAGAAGTCTAGATGGAGAAAAATAGGATGAAAGATAATAAAGCTCTAGCTACACCACATATGAGGTCACTATTTGACCTAATTCAGTAGCAACTAACTGTGACCCATTTGTCACCTAATGTAGTCAAGCCAAATGAGTAGATGTGGCTTGAATATTATATGATAAATGCAGTGGCTATGGATATGTCACTTTTTAGACCACAAGATAGGGTTGAGCTACTAAATGAATCCACTTCTATTGTACTACTAATTATTTGAAAGTATCAAAGAAGTTATAGAAGATGGAGGCTGATCTGGTTCAAGAGAAGGCAAACTATAGCAGTCTGACTACAAAAATCAAAACCAAGAATAATGAAATAGAGAGTCTCAACAAAAAGTTGTAAAATAATATTTCTTTTCAAATTCACTAGGCTATTCAGGCCCAAAATGATTCTTTGAAAGAAGATTTGACACAAGAAAAAGCTGCAATGATAGCCCTAAGGTAGGAAAAGGCAACATTACAAGAAAAATGTGAGGAAAACCTACAATAGGTCACTCAGTTCCAGCAAAAGTTGTTGAATGAGTAGAAAAATAATTCTGCCATACAAGCCCAACTTCAATCTAAGAAATAAATAACAAAACAATTGACACTTGAGTTGGCTAATATGCCAAAGAATGCAAGAGTTTTGAACTTGGTCAAAGAGCTATATGTATCAATATGGAAAAGAATCTCTGAGGAGATTACTCGGCTCAGACCCTCTCTAACTTTCCTGCTAAATGCATATAAATTGTGTGAAAAGGTGGATACTTCAATTGAAGCCACTCTATCCACTATCTCTTTGAGAGTATTTGATTCTCAAATGCTACTACAAAATCTATATGATGCAAATTATGGACCGTTATTAGCAGTAGGGATTAGTGATAGAATGATTGCTACAAAAGGGTAAAACATTCTTAGTTGCAACTCCACAGTGATTAATTACAAAGAGCTCCTTGATGTGGTAAAAGAGGGAATCAAAGACATGAAGTGTCATATTGAAGATCTGGTGTAATTGGGGCTTCCTTCCCCTTTTCTTGATAGCAACACTATGATAATGGTTAATGAGATTAAACCTTTATTGTTAGCTAGGCAAAGCGATCAGTCAATTTTCTAGGGTTTAATATATGTTTCATTAGTGCCATAAGTGGAAGCTGTCTTGATTCCCATGTCCCAGTTTGAGTTCTAATTGAAGGCTACAGTTCATGTTTTGTATATTTTTTCACATAAGGACATCATCAACCTTGATTTAGCCTTCCAAGAATTGCAAAATAAGTAGGGACTATCTGATGCTGAATGTATTACTTATTAGACAACCTTACGGAAGTTGTGATTTTTGTCACATTTTTTATACATTCTTTGGATTCTTTTTGAGTAGGCTCAAAATTCCTTAAGGTCACCAATAACTATAGAGTAAAGTACTCTACATTTTACTTTCTGAGTTTGAATTATGTGCTCCAAGTTTTGTCCCTACACATTTCAGTTTCGAGGCAATGAAGTTTTTGACACAGAGCGTGGGTGCGAGTTTCATTTTTACCTAAATTTTGTCTAAGTATCAAAGTTGAGTGGAAGCTACCAACTGTCATCAGCTGAGACACATTATAATTTTTATAATTTATGTAGAGACTACCATGTGTCTTGATATATAACTTAGTGGAGCACAAAAAGTGTCGACATCTACGTTTCAAGTTTTTTATGAGTTTCAAAAGCTTCTTTCGATAAGTTTTTCTTAATACATGTGGGAGGCACCAAGTGGCAACTGTGAAAGGTTTCAATATGTTTTTCTAAAAGCAATGAAACATGCCACATTTCCCTAGTTAAAGCTCTACAGAAACCACCAAGTCTCAACATCCATGGTTTCTTCATTTTGTTTCATTATTGAGTAAAAGACTATGGTGGGCATTGGGTTTTGTTTTTGTAAGTGTCACAAAAGCTGCCAAGTGTCATCATCCATGTGAATCTAAAATGAGTCTCAAATTTTTCTATAATATAGCTAGAGCCTCATAGATACTGCCATGTGTCACCTTCCATAGGACTTTCAAAAGGTAGATAAAAGTAGCAGAAGCTGCCGCATGTCATTTGTTAAATATCAGTGGAAAGTGCAACATGTCCCCATTCCCCTTTTGAATTTGCTCAAGCAAGAAGCATTGTGGTTCCCATTTTCTATAATTTTATAAATTTTCAGAGCATCAGACTATGACAAATGTCAAAGATGGAGCACTCTTGATACAAAGACACAATAAATAGTATAAGTTATGTGGAAAGTGTCGTGTGTCTTCTGTAAGTGCTGCAGAAGCTGCCAAGTGTCATTTTCTCTTGCCTCCTAAATAATGAGATAGTTTTCAAGTAGATTAAGTGGAGCATGCCAAGTGTCCTCACCTATTTCATAGTGAAAAGTGTCACGTATATCTAATTTAGCCAATGAACTTGTAGGGAGACTAAACATTTCATATCCAAAAAATATCTTCTATTAAACACTTCTAGTTATGTTCTAGTTTGGTTAGGCCATTGGGATTTGGACTTGTAGAGATGCCAACATTAGAGATTCAAAAGATATCTTTTTTAAAACACTTCTATTTTAGTTAGAGTTCAGTTATATCATTGGGTTGGGAATGTGTGGGCAATCTAGAGCTAGTCCAATGCTATAAATATGGGTGCAGAAATCATCAGAGGAGAGATAGAATTTTTTGCAAGAGATTGTTATCAAGAAATTTTAGACTTTCTTGCTGTGGCTAGTAATATCATTTGCCTTTGTTATATTTTATTGATTTATAAAGTTTGTATAACTGTGTATGTATTTGTGCCTTTTATGTGACTAGAAAATTAATAAGAAGACTAAGTTTTGTGCCTTTGTTGATATTTTCTGTGTTACTACAAAAATAGTCTAAGTTGTGAGCCTTTGATTCTATTGTTTTCATCTTTTACATTGATCATGCATTGTTTTCTATTTAATGTAATTGAATCCTAAATATAGATTCACTATGCTTAGTACTAAAGGATGAACTAAACTCAGGCGCATTGCCATAGTTAAATTTTCTTTCATTGCATTGGTGTTTCTATTTAATTTCTATCCCTTTTCTAACAATACCTTTTAGGTAAAGAAGAGCCAGCTTCTTTAAAATCTGGAGGTCATTTCAGGTCACAAGTTCCACATTCCTAAAACTTCCCATTGTTGGTGTTGGAAATAGTTAAATTCTAAGCATCAACAAAACCAAATGAATACCATGCACTTCCATACTCATTCTAAGCATTTTTGACACCCCATAGGGTCTATGAAGCTCTAGTCTTATGCTTTATAAAATGACAAATTACACTTTGAGTGAACTTAAAGTGTTTTAAAATATTTTTTAATATGTATAATCCCTTTGGTTCACTCATTTAATCTAGAACATCTATTCATATGCTCATCCATTAGAAACCAGATCCATCTAAGCACAAGCTTGGTATGTTGGCCAAATTTGGCCAACAAACCCCTAAGGTATTCAAATGACACAAGGACTAAATTATACCATGACCAAGACTATAATGGAATATGAAATTCCACCAATAATACTATGCACACCTTATGTCATGATAAAATCCCCTATACAATATTTGATTATAAGGGGTTGACCCATTTTGGCCTGTGGGGAAAAAAGGTCAACATCTTTAGCAATTTACCAAGGGTGTCTTGCTTGTTATGCCATGAATAGTTGCCTAATCCTATCCATTGGTATATGGATTCATAATTGTATAGGATGGACATACCAAATACCTTAAATAGTACACAACTGACAAAGTAAGGGACCAAGCCAAAAATACATACTCAAGAGCACTTATTGGGACACAAAAAACACAATAAAGGAATTACACACATAATATAAAATTTAAAAAAACTCATCCTGAGGTGAAATATTTGATCATACATCAACTAGGGTAAAAAATGGTTCTCTTGACATCTTTATAAGTCCATGAAAGTAGCCTAGCATGAGGGGCATGTTCATCACCAATTACTTTCATATGAAGGTGATCAAGAAGCCTATCACCCTTGAATATTTTTAGGTATACAAGTGACTATTTGGGGCCTTTATGAATGATATTTATTTCTTTTTAAGAGACTTGGTTGGATCTGAAATCCTTTTAATCATTTCCACATCTAATATGCATTCATGATACAGTAGAATAAGAATGATGATAACTACCTTAACCTTTCTATCTTCTTGTAAAGGATATACCTGGTGATTGGGGGTATCAAGTTCTTATTTTTTATGATCCAACCCTCTAAACATGACTCAATACCAAATTAATTTCCTAACTATCCTTTAGGCACACCAACCTCTACCTTGACCTCACTAGGCCCCTCTAGACCTATAGGCTTTTGAATAATAGATTGATGTCCATTTTCCATAACAACACACCCTTTAATTCCATACCTAGTAGAACACCTGAGAGACTAATCATTGGTTTCATCAACAAACACATCAATCATATATTTCTTGTGAGAATAAGGAATATCACTAATTATGTCAAATTCGTGACATATGGCCTCAAATCTTAGCCATAAATCATTCTCTTCTTCCTCATGAGTATCATTATCTAGAGCATATTCATCAATAGAAGGAATGAAAAAATCATTTCCCCCACTATGGTTCCAAATTATATTCATCAACTTATGATCATCATACTCATGGATCATATAATTACCTTCAATAACATGAGAATGTTTGGCACTAACCGTAGCTCCTTCAAATGGCTCCTCATGCATTATGTAAGCCCCAAGGTCATATTTTTTAAAATCATACACAAGGATCATGTTCATATGAATATAAACCATACTCATCTAAGAAAAAATCATAAATTCCTTAAAACTTAGAGGAATTTCCATCATCTACAATAGAATCCTTTTCTTCATGAACAACATAATTCAAATTAGAACTTGTCTCAATGTAAGTTTATATATGAAACCTTGCAAGATTTTATGTCTTAATTATCACATTGGTCCCATACCTCATCTCTAAGGACAAGAAATACCAATCAAATGAAATATATACACCAATATTGGTAGTAAAGTCCCTTGATAGGTAGATTTCAAAGTGGGTTGGGAGGTCAACAATGACTATGTCTTACAAGATGGGAAACCTAGGATAGTCATGTAGGAAAACCTTCAATTTTTTTATCAGTCCTATGGGTTTCTTAGGGGTACCATATAGTTATAAATTTCATTTTCTATGAGGCTCATAATTTAGACCCAAGTTATTAGCTACCACCTTAGGCATGACTGAAGTTAAAGCTCCACTATCCACTATGCATTTATGGAGTAGTTTATCACCCATTATGAGAGTGAGATAGAATGGTGGAGGTTTCTCAGCCCTAGTGGATGGTTATACAATAGTGATAGGATAATTTTCAAGGATAACATGACTATTACTTTTATTTTAATATGAAGGACTAGTAATAATAGTGGATAATTGCTTCTGTAACAATTCTTTTTGGCATGACATTTGAAGGATATCCCATAAGGAGATAGATGCTTTAGAACTTCTCAAGGAATCCACTATGTTTAGATCATTAGTAATCACCTTTTTTTGTGTCCTTGGAGATAAATAATTTCTTAGAAATTTAGGAATAGATGCACTTTGAACATACCTTACCACATTTTGATTTGTTGAAGGTATAGGAGCTTTTACAACTGTCACATTTGTAGTCATGCCTTACTTCCTTACAAGAGGATTGGATGAGCCTATGGATATGTCATTTAAATATCCTATAGCCTTACTCTTGGCCTTTTTATTTTCTATAATAGAGGCTCCTTGATTTATCACAAAAGTGTCTTCAACCAAAAAATTGGTGAATATCTCTCCTTGACTTTGTCAATCCTCATTAACTTGCATCATGACCTCATCTTCATTTGATATGAGGGGAGTAACTAATCCTTGATCCACCAAAACTTGTTCTCCATTATCATTGGAATCCATGAATTTGTCTTTCTACCAATTCTCTCCCTACACCAAACTCCTATGAACTGGCACCATTTCTCATACATTGGTGGTAGAGTTGGGATTATATGCATTGGTAGTCCTATTGGGATTAGGTTTTTTTTGGCCTCTCCCTCTTCAAAATTTCTTACCATAATATTATTGATAAGGATATGATTTTTTATAGGCACTTGGTTGTATGTTAACTTGCCTAAGTTGAACTCTTAACATTTGAATTTTTGTATCTTTGTCCATGGAATTATCCTCCTTCTTAGGAGTATCCCTAGGCTTGGTATTGACATTAGGATTTTGAGCCACATTTAAAGAATCAATAGAAGCATGATAAAATAAAGGAATAAATACTTTGGGTGGAAATCTTACATCTTAGATGAGAATATTTTTAGACTTGATAGTGAGCTCATATGCTTTAGGGAGGGAAGAAACTCCCATAGATTGAAACATGACAACAATTTCAGTCCTAATGGATTTCAAGTAGGTAGGGAACACAAAACTAGTAGGAGGTATCATGGTAGGAGGAAATATATGCCAATACTTCTAAAACCTTTCATTGAATTCATGCATTATCTCTTTGGGTTCCATTTTTATCATGTTGAGCTGATGTATGAGAGAATCATGGTCAGTTTCATTTCCAAATATGGAAGTAAACAATACTCCAAACTCATACTATGTTATGATGCATCCACCATCTAGAGTCTTATACCAATCAAGAACCTTACCTTTAAGGGACATGGATAGGAGTCTAATAAAAATGTTCTCTTAAACAATATTATGGAAACATTAAAAATTAGAAACATCTTTAATGTGTTCACTAGGTTTGATATGACTCTCACCATTGAATGTGGGCACACCTTTTGTGGCATTAGGAGGAATGACATCATATGCATGAATTTGAATGGGATTATTAGTATTGAATGTAGGGAAAGCATGCAGCCTGGCCATGTATTCTTCTTCAATATATTCAAATTATTCAACCTCTTCCTCTCTATCAAAATCCATTCATTCTTCAAAAGACATATTAGATCATGGATACTAAATTATAAGAGGAATTTTAGGATGAATGGGTGGGTTAATAGGATTGGGTGTTCTAGGAGGGGATGACCTAGTTAAAACCATTAATTATGAGAGAACATTTAAAACAAAAACATTGATTTTAACTAGATTTACCATGGAGTCACCAATTTCTAAGTAGCACACCTATTTGTAGCTAATGTTATGAATACCAACATTCACCTTGACAGGTTTTCTTGAAGACAATAGGTCTTATTGGGTGTGCCAAAAATGTTGTCACCAAATATTATACCCTAGAAGAAGTTGTTCAATCTTCTTCCAAATTTTGGAAACATGGGAACATTTATAGATGTGTGGGTGTACCTATATTGGAAATAAACTTATAGATTTAAGGGTTAGCTACCTAAATATATTGTACAATGCTTATCACTTAGACTACTTCTTATTTATAGGGAAAAGAGTTAGGGAATTCATAAATTGAACCTAATCTAAAGAATGTGATGAACCAAAAATGTCTTCAACATGACCATAATATTTCTACCACAATGAAACAAAATATACAAACTAGTCTCTATGTCTTAATGGGTTCTAACATGAGCATTTCAATATAAAGGTGAGATGTGAGTAACTACACAAGGAAAATGAACTAAAGGGTAGATTGCACACTCCAAGGACAAAAATACACTTGGGAAATATTTACACACTAGAATACACTCTATATGACCTATTATACTCAGAAATCTTGCTCAAACATGAAAGGATAAGGGAAGGAAGGATAGATAATTATCACTTCTCCTCACCATACATCACTTGAAAACATAAATAATTATTCAAAACTTAAAAAAAGAATTTTATTAATGTTCAAATGAAAAAATAACATCAGCCTATTAGGGATTTACCATACATGGTGTGATCTCTATATAATAGCAAAAATGGTAGCTACTTATAGTATTTGGGAGAGAGAAGTGGGAAACAAGAAGCCCAAAAGGGAATCAAATTAGTTTAATCCCCTTTGAATTGCAGTTGCAACTACTTCTATAAATATTCTAATTTAGACCATTTGATTGATCTAGGTAACCTTGAGTGGTTGAAAAATAACATCATTCTCTCATTGATGCTCCCTAATGGTTCTAACTATGGGATCAAGTTATTCTAAGATGGGTCTTGAAATCAATGTAATTAAAATAAATGGGTTCATTCATTAGAGATTTATCCTATTGTTGAAATACTCCAAAGATATTTATCATGGTGTGCATAGTGGAGGCAAGGGGTCCCTTTCATGTATTTTGTCTTGGAGATGAGACCATTGGGGTCTACGTGTATACCTTCATGGCACCCTTTGAAATGATATCTCCTATCCAAACTAGATCATGCTCATACTTATCCCCATATTCATAGTTCCACTATAGATTGAAAACTAATATCAAATTATTGGTTTTCCTATAGTTTTCCTATAGATCCATTATGTCATTGTAGGAGCTAAGAATATATAGATGTATGGAACCTTCTTTTAGAATGGTGAATATAGTCACCAGAGAAGAACCTTATACACGATAACTCATCAAACCAAATATCAATATTGGGCTCCAATAGTGCTCGTTTATATCCTTTATTCCTAAATACATCACTATATCCTTTTCATAGCACTCAAATGAGATTTAATGGTGGAAAATACCCTTTGGAAAGCTTTCCCTAACTTGGCCTTGATCATGTGTTTGACTCCCAAGATGTCCCTTTAATTTGATTGGTCATTGGTACCTAACTTAGCTCATTGACACATTGAACTTTGTTTGATATATATAATCAAGATGTATGAGTTAACATGAGACCTTAGATCTATCTTTTACTTGTTAAATTTTTCTAGGTTTATGCCACATGTCAAATGCATGTTAATTCTAAAGATCTATTATCAGTCTGCTAGCCTCATGTACTTACACAACATGTAAATATCTCAAGATCTTTGACCTTTACTTGTACTATTAGATAAAGATGTATGATGTAACATGAAACATTAGATCAATTGGGACCCATTGTTTGAAAGTTAATGGCTAGTTTGTGAGCATAAAATTGATGTCCTCACTCCTGTCAAATGATGTTTGTATGACCATCAATATTGAGCTCAAACGTATTTTGTTTTGTTTTTCAGTAAACTTGATGTCTATGTGAATGTAATTTGAAATCTATGTGGACATATTTTACATCCATTAGACCGTAAAATTTAGACACATATGGATTTTTGTAGTGGCTTTAACTTGACCTTGGTGTGAATATGTTATGCTTTTTAACCAACTTTGAGGATTTATATCTTGAAGTGAATAAATCATGGAGGCACCAAATTTTCAAGAGATGTTATTGAGATTTAAAGAGATGAACCCATTTGATCCATTTTTCTTGAGATAATTTTAGTTGTGTCTGCAAAATGCTCAAGTTGACTGGTCCATTTATTCCTACATGATGCCTTGATGATAGTCTAGTTTAAAATGGCTAAGTATGGAAACTTAGAAAATTATGTTTGAGGAGCCAAATTTTCTTATGCATATATTTTATATCACTTAGTTTCATAACTTGAAACTTAGTGCATATCAACTTGGTACAAAGATGAAGAGTCCTATATGATCATATGTTCTTAAAATTTCAACACATGCAAGATATAACATCATCAAACTACCCAACTAGATCTATTTGAGCTCCTTCTCAAATTAGATAAGTATATAAAATTAGTGATAAATGTTTGAGAGGATAACTTTGAACCCTAATAAAATTTCTTGTATTTAAATACATGGCCTAAAATTTGGTGTATAGCAACCTCAGACTAATGTGATCATAACCATATGACCAATTCTCCTTAACTCATCCATGTGGAAATTATAATGTTAGAAAAGTGCTTATTATAAATTTATACCACTAAACTCAAATGTATATATGAACACAATGAAGAACTAGATGAGTAGCATGCACTTTCATACTCATTCTAAGCATTTTTGACACCCTATAGGTTCTTTGCAGTTCTAGTCCTATCCTTTAAAAACTAAAAAATTACACTTTAAGTAATTTTAAAGTGTTTCAAAATCTTTTGAAAGATGCATGATACCTTTGGTGTACTCATTCCATACTGAACATCTGTTCATATGCTTATCCATTAGCAACCAGATCCATCTGAGTATAAGCTTGGTATGTGTGCCAAATCTATCCAACAGACCCCTAAAGTAATTAATTGACACAAGGACTAAACTAGACTATGACTAAGACTATAATGGCATATGAAATGTTACCAATAAGACTATGCACACCTTATGGCATTATAAAAATCCCATATATAAGATTTGATTAGAGGGGTTTGAGCCATTTTGGCTGTGGGAAAAAATGGTCAATTCTTATTTTAGAGGAATGGTGTGGGTTGTGACTTTAAGATCAAATATATTCAAGTCCTCATACGAACATGCTATAACATCCTTATACTTAAACAACAATTTTTTGGATTTTATTAACTCTACACTAGTGCATGTTGTACCAATATTAATGAGCTAAGGCTTACCATGTGTTTCTAGATTAACTATATATAAATCCTTCCCATTTACTTTGGGAACCTTGACAACCTCAAAAATATTATCCTTTTCAAATAATATTTCTAGGGAAATCATGACCTTAGGAATTTTATTATCACTTAGTTGTACAATTCAGTCATCAATGTTGTTTTTATCAAGAGCATTTTCATTGGATTCATCAATGATGTGAGCCTCAAACACTCTTGAAATATTTATGAAGTCTAAAATTTTTTGGTCATCACTAAATACCTATAAATGGTTAACATTATTAGGGACTAAGGGACATGGGATCAATTTAACACTAAGGTTGCCAAGTTTAGAGTCCTGATTGGGTATAAGATTAGCTATAGCTGAGGCTAGCTCATATGCAAGCTTGTTTTCCTCCCTAGGTATTGAGATAATATTGAAAGGATGAAAATATTATATTAGGTCCCAAACTCTAAACTTATATTTCTTAAGGTATGAAAATTTAAAATGACACTTACTTCTCATTTGATTGAATATTAGCTTTGAATCACCATGAACTAGTAGTTATTTCACCTTATGTTTGATGGAAAATTTCAAACCTAAGATTAAAGCCTTATATCTACTAGATTGTTAGTGTAATAAAATTTAATTCTATATGAATTACTAAACTCTTTTCCAATGGGGTTAATTAAAATAATCCCTACACCAAAACTAGACTTACATCTAGCACCATCAAAATATAACTTCCATATCACAGGGATAACATGAGTATCATTTAAGTCTCATACCTTAGGTGTGTCAAGAGTATAAACTCCCAAATCTAAATTAACCATGTTGACCCTTTCATTTTCAACATTATATTATTTAATCATATGCTTCATCTTGGGTTGTCTTTGAATTCTAATCTAATTTGGTATTCCATTTTAGGGTAGCCATATATGGTAACAATAAATGGACATGTAGCCATTTAAGGACCTTTCCAATCTCTTCTAAAAATCAACCCATATGAATCAAGTATATCAACTACTAGGATGTTAATAAACTATTAGATTCTTGGTTTAGATGCAATTTACATGTGCACATCCAACATTTCTCCAATTAATTTCACCATAGATTTATCTAATTGAGTAACAACCCTATCATATTTTATTTGAGTCAAACCAAGTTGATCATAAATATATTTAGGCATGATGTTAATAGATGCAATGGAATATAATAAAAAATTATGTAAATTCTTATTGAAGCTTTTGATTATAAGTAAGAAGGGTGGAACATTTGCCTTATTCTTGTACATAGAAACATTAACATTTATAGCCTTAGATGACTTACTAGGATTCCTAGATAGAGATTCTAGTAATAGATCTCTCTACTTAGTGATTTGAGTCAGCTCATGTAAAGTGATGTTATCCTTAATTTTTTTCATGTCCTTCACTATATTTTATCCACCATTAGTATAAGTACTAGATTAATCAAAATGAGACTTAGAAATACTTCCTTTTAGAGGCTCAGGTTTATTCTCAGCTATGGGATATGGAGGAGTGTCAAAATTATTTGGTGGAGTTGATGTGGTCAATGGTTACTTTTGTTCCTGATTCTTTAGAGGATAGGTCTTCTTCAAATAGTATTGAAAGGCATGCACCTCTTTAGGAGTATCTTCATTCTCATTCTCTTCTTGAAAAGGGAAGTCAAAGTTTTCCACCATAAGGGTTGTATTTGTAGACTTGGATGACCTTGAATATCCATATGTACCTATGGAATTATCTCTGTTAGGTGTATCTCTAGATGCATTCAATTCATCTTGAAATAACTCAAAGGCATTACAAAATTAAATGCAATTTAACTCACCATGCTTTGAGGTGTTGTGGACCCTGCAATACTTAGTGAAACATCACAAATATTAATCTCCATGTTATGGTTCTTACCTGATGACGATACATTATTATTATTATTATTATTATTATTATTATTATTATTATTATTATTATTATTATTATTATTATTATTATTATTATTATTATTATTATTATTACTAGTGTTACCATTATGGAATTGGTTATTAGGTCTATTGAAATTTTGATAAGTGTAGTTCCTATTCGAGTTTTCCCCAATGTTCCCTACTTATTTCTATAATTGAATAAAGTTTGTACTCAATTTTTGAACCATCTTAAAAATGGACACATTTTCATTCTTTGGTATCTGATAATTATGAAATTGCATTTTATTTTTGGCTGAGGGCACCAAGGATATTTGGTTTTTGGGATGATATCCATTTGTATTATTTCTCAAGAATCCTAGGTTCTAACCAAGATGTGCATGAGTCAAGGGAAAGTGGTTTAAGACTAAGGTCTGATTTAAAGTAGGTATATTATGATTGGCATGGGGAATGATATTTAGAGTAGGGAAAGTAGGATTGCCATTTGGGATGTCATAGGCTAGTTGACCTTGAGGTTACATCTCATCATTACTTATTATAGCTTCATCATAATCTAGGGCCAAGGTATTAACAAATCCACTAGACCTTTTGAGAAACATAGAAGTCATAGGGTCTAAATCATCATTATAGATTTTTAAGGCCAAGACCTTGTTAGGTCTATAAAGATCAATGATTCCATTATACATTTTATGGAATATAAAATTTAAGGCTCAAATGGTCTCACTTGAATCTCTCTTAATTATGGTGAATTGTTGGTATAGAATGTAAGGACTTATGATTTTACCAAATTGATCGATAAAGATCCTATTAAATTCATTCCATCTAGTGATAAAGTCCTATGGAAATTTAAGGAACCACTCATAAGTAACATCTTTAAAAGTGAATGGAAACAGTCTACATACTTCATCTTCATGAACTACATTTAGTAACCTTAAATCAGCTTTGAAGGATTTAATGTGTTCTTCAGCTGTGACAATACCATTTAAACTAAAATATGGAAAATATTTTTCAATATTCCTAGGTAAGTCATACACAGGTCCAGACACATTAATAGAAGACCCTCCTAACCAATTCATACCTTGATAAGGGTCAAACATAAGAACACCAAGAATAGGTGAAGTATGTTGAGATTAGGAGATCCTTCACTTACCTTTGTCTAATATAGCTCTCCATTGAAATTCTAGTGAAAGAAAAGGTAGCCTTGATTTTGACATTGACCTAGTCCTAATTCTAGGTAGTTCCAACTTGTAAACCTTGAGCTCTATTCAAAATATGATGTGTAAGCCTTATCTTTATAAAGAATAATGATCAGAATTGAACATAAAGAATTTTTTTCACAAATTTAACCAAAGAAGAACTAACTTTACCCAAATTTGTTCAAAGATATGTCTAAATTTATGAATATGAATGATATTTACAATCTTAAGTTCAAATAAAATCAAAATTTCAAGGAATCAATCTATATTTGAACAAAACTACTCTTAACAACCTTAAACATGGAAAGCTTATAAACTAGAGATACCTTTGCAATAATTATGCATAAAACCTTGAAAGGATGGAAATCTTTAGCTAAAGGAGCCTAAATTTTAGTCTTAAACCATGAGTAATAGTGATATTTACAAAATTGAGAAAATAATAGCCCAAATATGTAAATAATTCACTAATCTTTGAACAAATTTTACTAAAGTGAACAAAGACACCATAAATTTATAAGGATTTGACTATGCCCTCCTTTTAGTGCTAGCAAAAATGTGTTCCTCCTATTAATACCTGAAAGTGTATCATAGGGGGTTGTCCAAAGTATCTAAGAAATACTACTTATTTCTAAGGTAAAAGAATTCAATGCATGAGTTGTAGGTTGTGATATTCAAGATATTAGTGATGGAATAATGACAAAACAAGTGAATTATTTCACAACATTTATAATGTTTGGTTGTTAGGAGAAACTATGGATTACTAGTCAAACTTTGCAAATGAAAGTAATCTATGATAAATGAAGTGAATTATGCTCAAATAACTAAATTAATATCTAAGTTAAGATGGATATTCAAAATGAAGCTAATCTAAAGTGAAATGATTAAGGAAAGATAAAAATGTAAGGTAGGACAAAAAAGAGACATATTCAAGTTGTTGATCTATAACACAGATATTATAACAAAGTTAAAATATCATCCCAATATGAATCTAAAGAACCAATATATGAATTGAAACATCTTAATCTCAAATCAAAACACACATCAGGCAAACACCTAAGGAAATGAGAGAATGTAGATAATAACTTAGTTCACTTTAAGGATTTGCCCTTGGAAATAAAAAACATTAGCATATTCACATGCAAAGGCAAAGATAACGAGATAAACCCAAGAACCTTCAGTCAACCTAGCATTAGAAAAAGTTAACAATTTTTCATTAAAAAGTGCACATAAAGAATCAACAAGAACCATTCAAATCTAGATTGTAAACCAAACAATTGAGAGACAAGTTATGATAATAATTTACACAAGCAATAATGGACAAACTTTGTAGAACTCCTTGCTTATATTAATTATTCAAAAGTTTACAAAAGGTTTTTGGATCCAAAAACTCTCTCCCATTTACAAATGGTAATACCCCTTTTATATAATGCAAGGGAGTTATACCAGTTAGTTATGTCAAATTACATTTATACATGTGTATAGAATAGTTGTCCCTTCTATAAATTTATAGAAAAAATGACACCTTTTAGTAGACTAACCCATGGGAAATGTGCTTTACAAATTTCACATTCCTTTACAAAGAAGAATATTTTGTTTTCAAAATATTACACATATAAATCAACTAGCTTGACCTTGAGGTCCTTGTGCTGATGAAGTGCTTGGTTACTATTGTTGCATGATCTTGATTATTTTGGCATGTTGCTCAACTATTAACTTAAAATTGACAATAGTCTCTATGAAGAGTCCATCCTCCTACACTGCTAGGTCCTAAAGTATTTGTCTTCCCTTTCCATGTCTTCTTTAACACTTCTTGAATTTGATATCATTTCTTTCATATTCAAGATCATATCTAAGATCTTATTATTTTCAACCCCAATCATTTCCTGGCTATGGTTTATCACTTCTTAAAAAACTTGATTATCTCTCAACTTGAATTCTTCATCAGTGATTAACCCTATGGAGATGAGAGTAGTGGGATTTATGATCATGATCCTAAGTATCTATTCCATCTTACCTATTAGTTTATTTACATGTTCATGAAGTTATTATAGGTCCTTGGACCATTTTATCATACCCTTGATCTTATCTACTCAAATTCACATGGCCATATTCAAGTGAGCTAAAATAATAGTTTCAAAGTTAGGAATTTGATCTTCTATCAAGATATTGATAAAGTACTTTATTTTTCTTCTTGAACTTTTCCATTGGTGAACTATATTCTTGGCCACAATGTCTCTATTGGCTTACCACAATCTATTTGTATTTCATTGCTTTTTAATATTTGAACATATTAAATAAGTATGCTTCAAACATTTATATCATATCTTCTATAATTGATAAGTTAACTAGTTTCTCCAAATTTTCTTTTTATTATTGCTTGCTTTTGAGTGCATCTTATAATTGTTCAACTTGTGCTTGGATTAATTAAAACACATTCTCCTCAAATATTTAGTTTTATACTAGGCCTCTTTATTCCCACTAGAGTCAAATTAGTGAAAGTTCTCTTCACTAAATAGATTAAATTCACCCAAAGGAGGGGTGAAAATTACCTTAGTATTCATGGTCCTTATTAGAACAATGGCCAATTTAGATTTTATTTTGGGGGAATCCACAAAAACTAGTCCAATGCTATTTCCTTCCCATTTTATTTCTCTATCTCCTTGGCTTGAGCTTCTTCTTCAACAGAATCATAAACACTAGAAAACATTTTAAATGAATCCTCAATTATCTCACTAGAGTCTAATGCTACCATGTGAATTTCCTCAGTAGGTGATCCTTGATCTTTTTCCTAGGCTGAAGAAGATGCAATCTCATCAGGATTTCTCTCCTCTAGCTTATGTTCAACTTGTGTCTCTATTTGGGCACTAACTAATTGAGCTAGTGGAGGTCTAGAAGGTCCACCACTCAATAAATGGTACTTCCTTGACCCTAATTACCATCTATCATCTCTTTTGTGATTTCCATCTAGCTTATATTTAGGCATGAGGTTATGTTCTTTCCATTTCCTAGTGACCACAAAGAATGAGGATGCTTTTGTTTGCATAGCGTCAAAATCACGAGGCTAATGATCATAAGGTGCATTAATCTCTTCAACCTTCAAATGTTCCTTAACCCTTAGATAAGGGTCCCACTAACTCAACTCATTAATTTTTAGTTTAAATATGTTCTATTTTTGGATGTTGATTCTATGTTCTCCCATTGCTTGAATGTAGTCCTTCTAATAGTTATTGGGAAGTTATGAAGGAGCCCTTTCTTCTTGATTCTGCATAAGCCATCAATGCCATGGAATAATTTGTTAGATTCATGATTGTCATTATACCAAAATATTGAATTTTTAACACCTGATAAAAATTCTAGATAAGTACCCGCAAGAGGATGTTAAGCCATGTCAGGTATCCCTAAGGGAGATGTTGGACACCTATCTAACAATTTCTCCCTCAATGTTTGAGGGGATTTGAACTTGTGACCATGGTTATGATACCACTTTTTAGAGTCATGATTACTATTGTACCAAAATATTAACCTATTAACACCTGATATAAACACTAGATAAGTACCCACAAGAGGCTATTAAGCCATATCATAAATCCCTAAGTGAGACTCTTGACATCTATCCAACACAATTGATATGCTAACTCCTATTCTACTAACTTATTAGGTAAATGTATGGGTATCCTAAGAGGTTAGCTCTAAGTCCCTTCAATTATAATGATTATATAATATGGGTATAACTAGATACCACCCATAATGTTAATATATTTCCTGACTAGTGGGTTGACCCTTTCCATAGGATGACCAACTATAGTCTCACTAAGTGTTGGATAAACACAATCATAAATAAATTGGATGTGGTCCCTATATTTAAATATGTGTAGTTTGCAATAATATTGTGAAACCATTTATGTTCCACTAGGAGACCAATCCCTCGGGTTGGGAATCCTGGTTGTAGAAAGAAGGGCATATAAAAGGTATGGAATCATATAAAATTAGGGTTTCTTCCTCTTTACAATTGAAAATATATGTCTACTTAAAGAAATGCTAATTACTTTACCTAAAAGAGGGGAGATCTATTTTTCAATCATGAAGTAGATAAAGGGCACCTGAGTTTGGTCTACATATGTAGTGGTAGCATTCCCACATAACCTATTCATCATAGTCATGATCATCCTTATTCCATGTTTGAATTGACCAATGGGGATGTTATTATTGAAGTCAAAAAACACTTGGTTTCTAGAATATAGTCATAGGGAAAGGATACTATTCAAATCATTATCTTTGGCCTAGTTGTTGATTTAGGTTAGGTCTATTTATGGTTTGGCTAATTTTTAGTAATTCTCAAATTCTATGGGAGAAATGTAGGCCATATTATTCTAAGTATGTCCATTAATTAGTATTCCTTTATCTATTCTAGCATCCTTAAAAATTAGAGTGAGGATATCTATGGAATGTAGTACCTTGAGTTTCTCCATTGTATAATGTAGACTTGTCATTAGGATGGAAAATATGTCTTACTAGATCCAATTTGTAGACATATTCCTCTCTTCCTCTCATGTAATGGTTGGTTATTTTTTGATGGTACAGAAAATATTAGATTAGTTTTTGTCTCTTATATTTAGAGTGGTGGCATCAAACTTTATGTCCTTGAAAATATTACATTCTACATTTGAGGTCAAGTAAATCTCCACATCCTCCTTACAAACACCTTTTTGATCTATCATGGAAATGAATTTTGTTAAATTACTCACTAGTGAACTACACTTTGACATTGGATTGAATTATCCTTGCACAAATGACACTTTACTTCTCCTTGGCTTATTTTCAATGATCATCAAGTTAAATTAGGGATTATGTTTATGCTAAGGATTTTTTGAAGGTTTTTACAGAGCCTTAATGTTTTAATGCATTTAAATTATGTGAGATTTTGTTACTTAGATTTTGCTCAGATTTTCACATTTTTACCTTTGCCTTTTTGGGTTGACAATATTTTGAGTTGATGTGTATGCTAATGTGGAATTTCCATGTCATTATTATTATTAACTTTAGAAATGTGACCATTTCCTCTATGACACATTTAAACACTTCATTGGGTCTAGATCCTTTAAAATTCTACCTAGGCTAGCACTATTAGATCTATTTGCATCGATCAATGTAGTTCATTAATCTTGATCTAACAGGTTGAGCACCATTGGTTATTTTTATATATTCACTATGGTTGTGACACTTTTCACTTATTCATTCATCTTGAGATTTATTGAAATGTCAACATTGATCTCGCATTGTTGATATTGATTACATGGATCAATCACACTCCATAAATCTTTATCCACTAGGTTATATCCTTTTCTCTACATACCATTGGATCTCTTGTAGGGTTCCCATGATGGTGACACTTATCATCATGTTTTGTATCCTAGAGATTAATTGAAGTGTTGAATTAATGTGCACCATTGATCAAAATGTATACACTTATCCATATATCATTGATCTTTAGGGACATGCTCGAGCTTTAATCATGAGTTGTGGGATTAATAATTTTCACTTCCTCACTTGCTCTAAGTTATTTGAATTTTTAAAATTGATCTCACACCATTGGATCCTCTCCATATAATCTGATGTGCACCATTGGATCCAAATTCTTAACTTATTGATTTCATACACATCATTATATCTACTTTACCTGATCACATGTGCACCATTAGATCATGTAGTTAATAAAATAAAGCAAGTAAGGTTTGGGAAGAATATGAACATATGGAAATTATGTTAAAATCTTAATACTAAGGTTTTTACTCATTTTCATTAAATGCAAATAGAAACCTTGGGATAAACAATATTAGGCTAAGTTTTAAATATTGATAAAATGACCCCACAAATAATAAAAGACATGGCATAAAGTTTTTTGCCTAAGGTTTTTATTGTATTAATAAATAAAATTAAAACTTTAGGGTAAGGCTTTAGGATAAGTTTATAACAAAAGGCACCCTATGATTAGTTAGACCATGATAATAATAAAATAGACCAAGGGGCCATGAGACATAAAGGACCAAGTATAAACTTTTAGACTAAGGTTTGTTTGTGTTAATAAACATAACTAAACCTTAGTTTAAAAATTAAACTAAGTTTGTAACAAAATAAATTACTCCCATGCAAATTATTCTTGTGTAAATTTGAATTTAATTCAAAAGGGACCTAGGATAAAAAATTTAGACTAGGATTTTAACACGATGTAAGTGTATATTTAATTAGGATTTGATAGACCAAAAACTAGTAAATATCAATCTATCATTAAAGCATAAAACTTGAGCATGTTAATTTATAAATGAGATTCCATTGAACTTATAATATATAAACATATGCAATAACCATTAGCAACATTAAAAGTGGTAAAATAAATATGTCAAATAATCCAAATGAGAACCAAGTGTGGATGATCTTAAAATAAAGCTAATGTGAAAAATTCTAATGACAACATGATCAAGATAATTTTTAATATAAGGCATAAATTTACAAAATTTAAAACAAGGGTAGATATGGGGGTATGTTGACCTCAAAAACTATGCACATGATAAATAAGGAAAATATGCCCAAATATGGTGGATACTTAGTAAAATACATTATTGGTCCTAGTACTCATTGTATACAAAATAATGAATGCTATATTTTTAAAGAAATATTTTTCTTAAATATCTCCCTTATTTGCATAATTCTATATATTGTCCTATTGGCTTCTTGTTGGAATTCTATATTGATCTCTCCTTTTTAGTAGTTTAGTTTCTATACACAAACCTTAGTCTCTTCCTTTAGTCCTTTGCTTTCAATTTTAATTCATGAGTTACATTGTAATAACATGGATTGGACTTAGTTTTTATCATGAATATCTTTATCTTTCATACATCCATATTTTATTCTTTTAATATTTTGATCATAAGTTTTTCTATTTTACAAAGTTTTTTCCTTTTATTCTTTCCTTTGTGAGTTGTAGTATAAGACTATGGATATGACTAGGCATTCCTTATAAATACCATTTTTCACTTTTTACACCCACTTTCATTTATATTATATGTGTTGTAGTTTAACACCATGGATATGATCGTGCTCTCCTCATAAAGTTTAAATATTCTTTCAAATATTTTTGCAAATCAATTGTTCTTTTTAAAATGTTCAGAAATGGTTAGAAGTTTGTGACTCAATATTCTTAGCCTGGGTTTTTTTTATTTTATGGTTAAAACTTACACAACAAAATATTATATCATATTTCCATACACTTACATGAATTATTATGATAATTAATCTTACCCATAATTCTATCATTTTTATGATTTTAAGTGTTTAAAATTGTTTCATGTTCATTTATCCTTGATTTCCCTTCCTTTCATTCCACTTTGGGTAAAATAAGATTGAAGTAAAGATAAAAAATTTATTTCACATGAATAAATAAAACTCTTAGACACCATGATCTCTATGTCCTCTTTATTAGCAACCAAGTCCAATGTTTTCAAATGATAGTCATTTTTAATACCCATATTTGGTTCTCCAAATATGTATGGAGGAGGACTATAAAAATACATCAAAACATTAAATCCAAATAATTTAAAATAAAAGTAAATGATCTAAAGTTAACATAAAAATTCAAAATTTAAAATCAAACCAAAAGACATGATTTATATCACATCTCCTATCTCCAATCAAAGATCAAACTCCATAATTGGCCTTGTAATAGATTTGAGGTCCATTGGGGTGCAATAGGCTAGTATATTGGGATAGGGTAATTCAAAATTATATATAGTGCTACCTAATTTCTCACACATGTACCCAATATTCATAGTTGACTGATGGTTCTGTAAGGGTTCCTAAAGAATGAAGAACATGTTATTAGAAGGTAAATCAATTTTAATTTTCATGCATGTAGCCTTCATGAGATGATATTCATACTTAATTTGATAGCATAATATTTGTGTGGTTAGGAGAAGCTTTTCATAGTCCTTAATATCTAATGTCCTCTTGTTTTGAAAAACTTAATAATTGTTGGGGGATCAAACCAACAATAGATTACAATTGTGACAGCAATAAACGCGGAATTAAATCAGATTGACAAGTAATTAGAATGATAATAGAAAGAACAAGAGATACAAGAAAACACCCTGAAAACTTGTATTAACAAACTCTTTACAAAAGGAATACAATTAAAGAAAGCTTCTTTCTTCCACACCTCTCCTAGATGTATAGATCTCTCAATATATCTCTATTCCTTAAGAGCTATCTCTCTCAAGAACAATCAACTCCAACAAGCCTAGATTGATTCAATTCTGTACTGTTCTTCACACACAATGAATTCTTCTACAATTCAACTACAAAGCTAGGAAGATCTAATTCTTCATATAGAATTAGGAGACTTGAGCATGTACTTCCAACAAATAGTTAAACCACTTAAACAAGGGCTCTAAAAATAGTAATGCTAATAATAGAGACGCAAGCTTGAGTCCACAACTCAAACTTATCGTGCAAACACTCGCTTCTGTCCATAGAAATAGCTTTCTAGACACGCAGGTAACCAACGTCGGTTCATGCTACTTGTCTGTGACCACCATCGGCCGATTCTCTGCCAACGTCGGCATCTCTGCAACTGCCTGTGACTGACGTCGGTCGCTTCTGACTAATGCCAGTGTCTGTGTAGACCCGAACCTGATAATGAATGCTCCTTGGTGAATTTTTTAGCTCCACACCCTAACAATCTCCCACTTGGAGATAAACAGCTGCACCAGTACCTGTACAGCAACATCTTCTAGCTCCACCATCTTCAACTCAATCATGAAGACCAATAGAAGTTGAATGAAGATTCAACTTCTCCTTTGTAACCAGCTTGGTTAACATATCAGCAGGATTCCTATCTGTATGGATCTTCTCCAGCTTCAACTCACCATCTTCCAATACCTGTTGTATGAAGTGATACCTTAGCTATATGTGCTTTGTTCTTGAATGAAAGGCTAAATTTTTAGCCAAATGGATTGCACTCTGACTATCACTATACAATCTGCAACTCTCATGCTCCTTACCAAGCTCATCCATGAACCGTGTCATCCATATCATTTCCTTGCTAGCTTTTGTGGCTGCAATATAGTCTACTTCTGTAGTTGACAAGGCAACAACCTTCTGCAACTTAGATATCAAGCTAACCACCATTCCACCTATAGTAAATACATAACCTGTAGTGCTCCTCCTGCCATCCAAATCACCTACCATATCTGAATCTACATAGCCATGTAGAGAAGTATCTGAACCTCCATAGCATAAGTACCTACTGTTGGTTCCTTTCAGATATCTAAGGATCCACTGAACTGCTTTCCAATGTTCCTTACCTGGATTGGCCATATACTTACTTACAACTCCCACTGCTTGGGCAATATCCGGTCTAGTACACACCATTGCATACATCAAACTCCCTACTACGAAAGAATATGGAACCTTACTCATGTACTCTACCTCATCATATGAATTAGGACATTGTTCTTTACTCAACTTAAAATGTCCAGCCAAAGGTGTGCTTATCGGTTTAACATCCTGCATATTGAACCATTTTAACACCTTGTCCACATAATCTTCTTGAGACAATATCAACTTGTGATTTTTCCTGTCTCTCTTAATGCTCATGCCAAGGATTTTCTTTACTGCTCCCAAATCCTTCATAGCAAACGTTTGAGCTAATTTTACCTTAAGCTCTGAGATATCCTGCATATGTGATCCTGCAACCAGCATGTCATCTACATACAACAATAGAATAATATATCTATCATTATCAAATCTCTTGAAATACACACAATGGTCTGATTGACACCTACTGTAGCCATGCTCAGTCATAAACCTGTCAAATTTTAAGTACCATTGCCTAGGAGCTTGCTTGAGGCCATACAAGCTTTTCTTCAACCTGCACACAAACTTCTCCTTACCCTTGACCTCGAATCCTTCTGGCTATTCCATATAGATTTCCTCATCCAACTCTTCATGAAGAAATGTTGTCTTAACATCTAGCTGTTCAAGATGCAAATCCTCAAAAGCAACCAAAGACAAAACAACCCTTATTGAAGTCATTTTAACAATAGGAGAAAAAATCTCACCAAAGTCAATACCTGGCTTTTATGCAAATCCTTTTACCACTAATCTGGCCTTATATCGCATCTGTCCATTCTCACCTTTCTTCAACCTGTAGGTCCATCTATTCTTAAGTGTTCTCTTACCAGCTGGCAATTCAACCAAATCCCATGTTTGGTTTTCTCTTAAGGACTCCAACTCCTCAACCATGCCACACTCCCACTCACTCTTGGACTCCACCTGTATTGCTTCTTCAAAACTCTCTAGTTCTCCACCATAGATTAGCAATAAATAAAATAAAGAAGGAGAATATCTAATTGGAGGCTTACTCACCCTTTTTGACCTCCTGATGGGTGTCTGAGACTCGTCCACAACACGCTGTCCACCCAAATTCTCTGACAGTGACCAACCTCAGTCACCTGTAGACCTGTAACTGGCCAACGTTGGTTCTTCCTAACCGACCTTGGTACCTGTACAGCTGACGTTGGTCTCTATATGGCCAACACCGGTTTCTATCCTATCGACGCCGGTTCTTAACCTGCTGACGTCGGTCTTTGTGTTTTCTTGTAAGTGATTATTTCTTTTTCCTGCGAGCTCATCTTGGACTTTCACCTCATCTAATTCACCATTGCTCTGTTTAGATTGATTCAACTTCCTTAGTTGATCATAATACATCACTCTTTCATTGAAAATAACATCACAGCTCCTGATTACCTTGTTAGTTTCTAGATTCCACAATCTGTAACCAAAATCATTTGAGCCATAGCCAATAAATGTGCATCTCATAGACTTAGCATCAAGCTTATTTCTATTTTCCTTATCTATATGCACAAAGGCTTCACAATTCAAAACTTTGAGATATGAGAGATCAACCTTTTTACCTATCCATGCCTCTTTTGGAATACCACCATCCAGAGCTGTAGAGGGTCCTCTGTTAATTAGGTACACTACAGTGTCAACAGCTTGTGCCCAAAACTGTAAGGGTAAACTGGCATGCAATCTCATACATTTTGCATGCTCCATTATTGTCCTGTTCATCCTTTCAACAATACCATTCTGTTGAGGCGTCCTTGGAACCATCCTTTGCCTACAGATTCCATGCATGTAGCAATAATCTCTGAACTTATGACTACAAAACTCACCGCCATTGTCTGATCTCAGGCACTTTAATCTTTTACCTGTTTCATTCTCAACCATAGCTTTCCAAACTTTAAAAGTATCAAATACATCAGATTTCTTTCTAATACAATAGATCCATACCTTCCTTGTGGCATCATCTATGAAAGATACATAGTACTGTGATCCTCCAATGGAAGCAACCCGAGCCGGTCCCCACACGTCTGTGTGAACAAGCTCCAACTTGTGCCTCTTCTTAGTAGACCCAATTTTGAGAAAACTAACCCTTTTCTATTTTCCAAATACACAGTGCTCATAAAACTCTAGATCTATGCCTTTTAAATCTGAAAGCATACCTTTAGACTTAAGAATTGACATCCCCTTCTCACTCATGTGGCCAAGCCTTGAGTGCCACAATTTAACATCCACATCTGAAGTAGATAATACAGAAGGAGATTTGTTAGTAACACAATTACACAAATAGAGAGTACCTTCTCTCTTACCTCTGGCCATAACAAGTGCACCCTTGGTCACCTTCCAAGATTCTGCTATGAGAGTTACTATACAACCCTCATCCCCTAACTTTCCTGCAGAAATCAAATTTCTCTTCAAGCTAGGAACATGCATCACATCTCTCAACACCCATGTGTTGCTATTCTGCATCTTCAGCTGCACTTTACCTTTGCCAATTATTTTACAGGGCTCATCATCCCCTAGATATACTATTCCAAAATCTCCATGGATATAGTCACTAAAATATTCCCTGTTAGGAGTAGCATGAAAAGATGCACCAGAATCTAATACCCAAGATTCTATATTATTATGCAGAGAGAAAATTAAAGCATCCTGTGCAATACCTGCAATCTTGGCTTCTTCCTTTCCTTCATGCTGGTTGTCCTCCTTGGGCTTTGACCAACAATCTCTGCTTATGTGCCCCATCTTTCCACAATTCCAGCATTGTGGCCTTCTGCCATTTCTGGATTTAGATCTGCCTTTCCCCTTTGATTTGGATCTTGCTCTGCCTTTCTTGCTCTTCTCTTTTTGCCTTCCCCTGCTCTCAAAACTTAAAGCATTCCCAGATGCCTCTTCTGTGCTTTTCCTACGTATTTCCTCATTCAAGATAACACTAACAACATCCTCTACTTTCAAAATATTTGATGCAGATGCAGTATTACTTACTGCCATTACTAAGCCATGCCAGCTTTCAGGCAAAGAACATAATATCAAAAGAGCTTTTATCTCATCATCAAACACTATATTCACTAAACTTAATTGATTCACAATACCATTGAAATCATTCAGATGAGTAGAAACAGATCCACCTTCATTCATATGCAAATTAAATAACTGCTTCATAAGATATACCTTATTGGAAGCTGAGGGTTTTTCATACAAATTTGCTAACGTAGTCATCAAATCTACCGTAGACTTTGCCTATGATAAATTGGACATCACAGTGGATGCTAGGCTCAGTCTTATAGAACCCAGAGCTTTTCTGTCAAGAACTTCCCATTCTTCATCCTCCATGTCTTTGGGCTTCTTTGCAATACCTCCTAACGGTAAGTAGAGATCTTTCTGATACAGATAGTCCTCTATCTGCATTCTCCAGTGTTGGTAATTTTTGCCATTGAACTTTTCCATTCTCAATTTACTTTCATCTGCCATTGCTTCTCCCACTCAAATAGAAATCCCTGCAGAAACTCCTATGAGAACCTGTAAACAATACACACTACACAAATCTGAACTGCCTGTTAGTGAACCTGAACTTTGATACCAATTATCAAGCTCTGACCCTGTAACCTGGCTCTGATACCACTTGTTGGGGGATCAAACCAACAATAGATTACAATTATGATAGCAATAAATGTGGAATTAAATCAGATTGACAAGTAATTAGAATGATAATAGCAAGAACAAGAGATACAAGAAAACACCCTGAAAACTTGTATTAACAAACTCTTTACAAAAGGAATCCAATTGAAGAAAGCTTCTTTCTTCCACACCTCTCCTAGATGTATGGATCTCTCAATAGATCTCTATTCCTCAAGAGCTATCTCTCTCAAGAACAATCAACTCCAACAAGCCTGGATTGATTCAATTCTGTACTGTTCTTCACACACAATGAATTCTTCTACAATTCAACTACAAAGCTAGGAAGATCTAATTCTTCATATAGAATTAGGAGACTTGAGCATGTACTTCCAACAAACAGTTAAACCACTTAAACAAGGGCTCTAAAAATAGTAATGCTAATAATAGAGACGCAAGCTTGAGTCCACAACTCAAACTTATCATGCAAACACTCACTTCTATCCACGGAAATAGCTTTCTGGACACGCAGGTAACCGACATCGGTTCCTGCTGCTTGTCTGTGACCGCCGTCGGCCGATTCTCTACCGACATCGGCGTCTCTGCAACTGCCTATGACCGACGTCGGTCGCTCCTGACCGATGCCGGTGTCTGTGTAGACCCGAACCTGATAATGAATGCTCCTTGGTGAAGTTTTTAGCTCCACAGCCTAACAATTTTAGTGTCTTGACTTTGATTAAGAGTTTCTCTACCTTGATTTTTTCTACATCTCCCCTACTACCCATTTCATTCCCCCCTCCCCCATTACATGAAAGTTTGATTCTAAATCTATTTACCCACTTTAATATTCCTTTTTATTCAAATCTTAAAACATGCTAGCACTACTTTGTTTTGGTTTTATCTATATTTTAAAAAAAACATTAGGTGTGAATGACTATGGACTATTTTATTCACGCCATTGTTTTACATTTATAGATTATCCTTGGTTTCATTAGCCAATATTTTAAACATTAATTATCATTCCTATTATAACTCAAATTTTTACCCTTGAGAGGGTGATTTAATCCCTCTTAACCTAAGCTATGAAATGGGATTGATCAAAGGTTGTGGGTTACATTTGAGGGGGATCAAACCTCTAGATTTTGGGCTACTTCTAAAGTGCAATAACTACACTAACAACTATACTATTTGGTTGACTTGGAAAAGGTAAATATGAAAAATAAAACTAAAAAATAAACGTATAGGTGATGCACCAAACATGGGGTCCTTAGCTTGTTAATAATTCACTATGAAATACTAAGTTACAATATGATTATGAAATTACAAAATAGTCCCTATCACACTAGTACTTCAACATGAAGGTTATGAAGATTTTAAGACCTTAACATGATCACAAAAGAGGTGATATAAGATAATACTAATGTTTTATCTTTTCTCTAACTAAAAAAACTATATATAACACTTCATATGAATTGTGAGAGGAAACAAAGTTACATAGAGGCATGAACGTGAAGGACACATACAAAGAAACACATACACAATCACTAAGAATTCATAAAAAAACACATGGATCATTATTTTCAAGATGAAAATAGATTATCTAGCTTTAATTGACTCTAATATTCAAGTAAAAGACTTAATTTTGGTACGGCTTTGCCATAACCAATGTGAGGATACTTTATAAATCCATACAAAACTACATATGTAGGAAAATGTGACAAGAGAGAGAGAAGGGGAATAAAAGATCATGGATAAGTTTCATCCATCATTAAGGTAGTTTGAATACAATAAATTTATCAATAAAATAGTTATGGATGTTATTATCAACATGTGTACACTTGCTCAATTATGTTTTTCTTCAAATTGGTGTAGGAGGTGATTTAGGCAATTTTGAGTTCTTAATCTAACTCATATCTATTGAATATATCTATTCTATTCTATTCTCTCTTCTATATACAGTTCAAGTAAGTCGACTAGTTCTGCCCAACTCTATCTAGGGGCCCGACGGCCCCAGATGGATATATCATTACTCTACCATATAGCCATATCTATATATAGGGCGGGTCTACTTCATATATAGAGAGAGGGGGGGCTCTCTCTCTATATATGTCGAGGGTGGCCTCTACACCTAAAAGGATAATTAAAATATTATTGACTAAAATTTGGCATGATTTAGATGTTTTTATGCCATTCTCTTGCAAATTTTTAAACTCTCCTTCACTCTTCAAAAGCATGAAATATTCACTAGCTCATTTTGGGCTCAAAATGCTTCAAATTTGGTTTTCAAAACCATGACTAAAAAATAAATTCACAAATCATTCATTATTGTATTATCAACCTATAGCAATTTATATTAATTCCTAATATTTTTTTAGTACTCCATTTCACAGCCAAACCTCTCACTTTCCTTCATTTCCTTGTAACCCTCAAAATATACAAAGATCCTTGTGTAGGACAGTGTATGAATGCTAGTGACAAAATAATCATGGATTTAAGTACCTAGTATGACCTTACAACCCTGTACCAAAATTTAATAATACATTTGGTCTAAGTATACTTATTCACCTTGTTTCTCTTTCCAATTAGGCTTCAATTAGGTCTCTAGGCCAAGAAATTAAATTTTGGATATATACTTCTCCCACAAATGTGAAACTCCAAAAAAGTGTGTGATTCACTTTTAGGTCCCCATGACCATGTTACATGATAAATTTGGACTTCTAAAATCTTGTGCATATAGGAGAACCATGAAATGGCCAAAAAACCTAGTCTTTCACAAGCGTTATTTACATTGCCTTCAAAAATAAAACCTATAGGATCACTTACAAGGTGATAAATAAAACATTTTGGACCTAATGAGGTATAATACTCATTAGTACATTCTCCCTAATGGTTTTCATCTATCCATTAGGTCAAACACCCTATTTTGATCCTAGATTCCTATAAACATAACATTTAATATGTCTATAAAGGTGTAGGTACAAGAAAATTTCATGGTGATACTCTTCCTAGTGTTAATAATGATGTCAAAGTGGTTTAAATATCTATCCAACTCATTTTAGGAACCTTGGAAGCCAATCTCTCTCATCTTGTTATTATTAGGTTGTAGGGGGGTTTAGAGTAGTTCAAATTATTAATGATTATTCAAAAAACCTAGGGTGTTAAGTCCTAAACCAATGAAAAAAATTCAAATTCATAATTTTATACAACTATCCATAGGTTATCAGGATCTGATGTAACTTGTTTGTATATTTTTGAGCTTAAGAAAGTGCTCATCAGGTTTCCACTATGTCATTTGGGAGTGCTCTATAGTCTTAACCATTGTTCATATATGTTAGGGACCTATACCAATGTATGATGATATAATATTAGATCATGTATACCCTGTAACCATATTTTAAAACTATTATACCCCATGCACAAGGTTAGAGTCACACTGAGCAAGAGAACCTTGGTCTGGAAATGTAATTTTCACTTAAAAAGGGCTCAAGAAGGTCTTATTGGCCAAATGGTCATTTTCTTGTCTTGATATGCCTATGGATACTTATATAGGATCGGTTACATAATTATGAAATTATTATTTCACTCTTATTTCAATCTCACTCTCAACAAGCCATTATTTTCATTACTGTACTCAAAGGCCTACGTGTGTGGTCTTAGGCTTACGAGGCCTAAATAGACCTATCAAACTTGACATCATTTTCATTAGATATAAGGATAATATTGAATTCATGATATCAAAATAAAATCATTTTCTTGTTATTTATTTTCCCTCATACCTCTTTTATTCAAACCATGTATGCATCTTTCACTTGACTAGGCAAGCATGTAAGAGCTAATTAATTGTGTGACTGCAAGGTTTTAAGTGGAATTATTTTGATCATCCTCTCTGACCTTTATTCAGTTATTATTTTAAATATAGTTAATTTTTTCACATTATCTATTCATATAAACCCAAAATTCACTTTTATGTATTACATCTTCTTCTCAAGTTTAAAAAATAATCAGAGTTACTTAAGCTCATTAGATGTCTTGTTTGCATTATAGAGTTTTGTATCTCTTCTACATGTATTTTAAATTTTGAAATATATTTATCATAGTATTTATATTTATTCTTTCCTATTTTCAACATCTAAATTTTTTTTAATACCTTACATCCTCACTTTCATACATCTTCTCTCTTGTATCTGCTCAAGACATGGCTATAGGTGATGGGATAAAAGTCTTTTGAATATTAATCTTTCAAAAATGAACTTATTTAGATAGATTATTAGCACATTAATATTATTTTAACTTCATTTAATTCTAATTCACATTCAAATTTATCCCTCTTCAATCTTATATTTACTTTCCTTAGGTTGACCATATATGTATGCTTCCTTTTGCTCTGTCTATAACATGTTTGTTTAGGTTTTCACGTTCTCAATGTATTGATCAACCAATGAGAACATTGTATGGGTTTATAATCTAACTAAATATATTTCATTCATTCCTTTTATTTCACATGTACATTTAAACATATTCTTCATGCTAACTTAAGGCCTCAAACTACTCAAAACTTGTCATTATGCATGTAGTTGCCATTGGGGTATCGTGAGCATTAGGTTTTGAAGTCACACATTCTCCATTGATCTTTAAATTATACAAGATTATAAAAATTACATTTATCTCATCTTTTGGGCCTTAAAAATTACACTCTTGATACACAATTCAATATATTTTCAAGAAAAGAGACCTACATGTCTATAGACTTGTAGGTCTACATTTTATTACTCTAAGCCTTATATAAGGCTTGTTCATGATATTTTATACCCTTGACTCATTAATTTGGTATTATAAACTTCAAATATATTTATATAGTTCTTTTTTATTGTGTTGAAACTTGCATTCATCAACACACTTATTCATAAACTTGTCATGAAGTTATAACCATGATTTCGGAGGCCAACAAGAAAAGATGTTGGTGAGTTTGTGAGAGATTTGGAGCCTGTAGTGTATCAAGATGATCATTAACTACAATATGATATTATTGAGGGACAATTTTATCATGGATAATATATTAAAACCACTTTTACACTTTTATCTAATTGTATAAACATTAAAACTCCAAGTGCAAGCCCTATAACTTGTCTCACATAGAAGCTCTTCTTGATGATTGGTTGTTCACACATGTGAAGCTAAAGTATTAGTGTGTGAAATTATTTCAAATATCCATATATACCTTTAAAAATTCTTACCATTCTCCAATGACCTCCAAATTTCATGAAAATTGTACAAATTCGAGCCTATGGGGTTTACGTGAGGTATAAGACCACCTATTGGTTTTAAAAATTATTCATAAAAATGGGGGAAAATTTTTGAGAACAAATTTCATAAAAAAATTTCAATTATACCCACTTCATCTTCTCACAATCTCATTCCATGACTCTCTCTCCTCTATCTATACCAAGGATATGAAATTGTCATTTACTCATCTGTTAAGAGGTCAATGGAGGTTCAGATGTAAGTTTTGGATTTTTAGGACCTATAAATTATTTATATCCATGGATATGAATTTTAAAAGGTGAAGAGACACTTTTAAGATGTTTTAATGTGAGTTTATATACTCCAAGTCTGTATAAGTGCTTATAATTGCTTGTAAAAGAGTGTTTCTCTCAATTTAGATGTTGAACCTACAAACCTAACATCATTTGACATTATTCACCTATGTTTAAGTTATATAAATTACTTTAAAATTTTATAAAAGTGTGGTTTACATGTATTTTATCTTATTTGGATTTGACAAATGTTGGAGTTACTTATATGCACTTTTCTCTTCAACTTCTTTTACCTTAAACTTTACAAATTAACCTTTACTTTTCCAAATATTTATGAAATGTTCATGTAATGTGACAAATTGGTATAATTAATTTAATATCAACCTATGAACCTTTTACATAATATTACTCCATCTTTTCGTGTTCGCAAGACAAATAAAAACCATTACCTTAATCTTGTTAAAATAACCTTAACTTTTGCTAATAATACCTCAATAAGACCATTTTAATACCTCACAAGGCATGGAATGGATATGAAAAAGGTTATAAAACATGAAAATTCAAGTTTTTCAATGGTAGCCAAAATTTGGTTAACAATTCCCTCTTTTGGACAACTATGTCCATTTCTATATTTCTACACTTTTTCATTGTTGAGTGAGTTTGAATTATTCCTTCTCACTCAACATTATTTTTCTAATTTGTTTACTTTTTCCATTATTTATCAAGTTTGGTTTTTTACTTCTCACTCACCAATGTTTTTTCCCTTTCATGTAAATTTTCATTTGATGATTGAGTTTAGATTGTTACTTCTCACTCATCAATGTTGTTTTACCATTTCTTGCCCATATTTGTTTAAGTAAGGATTGTTATTAATTTCACATTAATGTTAGATTTTAATTTTTCATGTATACTTAGTTTTATTTTGTTTTTTATCCTTCTTACCTAAGGGAAATTTGTTTGAGTTTCTTGGTCATTTAGTAGCCTTGTATTTTTAGTAACATTAATATATATTGGTAGATGTTGATGTATAATGTGTTTAGCATATAGATCTTATTTGTAAAATGTGATGATTGTTTTATATCATTATAGTGTATTGTGAATACAATCCATTTTGTGTTTATACATCATTTTGTATATTTAGATCATGAAATGTCTCATATTATATATAATTTTAAAAGGGAACTATCTTAAGTAATTCTATTCTATGATTTTTTAAATGGGTATTTTTAAGATGGTCCATGATGTCATACCCATTTGGTTTAGTAGATTATTTTGTGGTTGGTGGTAGGGGTCAAGGAGGAATATGGTATGTCCCATTAGTTTTTGATATTTGATCGATCATCTTACCCCATTCATATTGTGACAACATGGACTGTAAGATCCAACATAAGCTAAGGGTAATTATTAGAAGTAAGATGATAGTTTTCAATATTTTTAAAACTACAGGGTGGAATGAGATGAGTCACACATTCCATTTCCTATCTATTCATAAAAAATATATCTTAGATTGGATATTAGAACAATAAAATTTGAGGGAAGCTTGGCATTAGCTAACATTTTATTAAATATATACATATGCCTAAGAATCTAGACTTTTTTTATTCACTTTAAATTGGAATCCAATATACATTGTATTGGAATATGTTTATTTGATATTAAATTATAAAAATATCTAAATTTGAATATAATAATATTAAAACTAGATTTTAATATATATAATACATAAAGCAATAAATACAATCTAGATTTTTAATTTAGACTATAACATGTATATATTTAATGACATGATGTTTCATTGTTAATTGGTAAGCTTAGCCCTATTAGTGAATTTGGACAAGATTTTGTTTACCCATTTATCTAAAAATTTGATAAAAATAAAATATATTATTAGAGTTGAACAATATGAAAAGATAAATTTTATTAATTATGTTAACCAATAATTTCAGTTCAACATGTCATGATTAATTTGTACTATGAGGAAAAAATAAAATACTGTAAATATGAAATATAAAACCCTACAAGGATGAAAACCTAAAGGGAAACCAAGGTTTTAACACTATTTTATATGTATACATATTAACTAATATGTTCTACCCTAGTTTTAATTAATGAAAGTGATAAATATTAATAATATAAAACTATGAAATATAGTTCAAGTTAATAGATTTGGCATTTAAACATATAATATGAATGTAGATAATAGATAAATGATATTTTTTATTTAATTTGGCCATGTAACAAATATTGAAGCTATTAAAAATATCATGATTCTTAGGTTTTATAGTTTAATGTCTTACTGTGATCATTTTAGAGGTGGAATAAAAAATAAGCACAAATTTGGTTTTCTTAGTTCAAGAACTGAAATGGTGTCTACATTAGGTTGATTATATAGAATCAAGTCAATATCATAGGTTGATACTTAAATATTAATTTGAAATAATATATATGTAAATGTGACATAGAGAATTTATAGTCACTCATGACTATATTTTATTTCTCTATATTTGTGATCTTGAACCCCAATGATACACATAGATCCAAAACTCAACCTCCATTGCCTTGAAAACCCTAGATATGATTTTGATGGATAGAAACATAAAAAAATGGGGGAATTTTAATGTTATAATCTCACCCAAATCATTGCCATTTGATGATTAAATGTTTCCTACATACCCAATACTCTAAGGAGATAAATCAAGTTGCACTTAGTTTTCCCACCTAGTGTGATTGTACAATTGTGTCCTTCACTATGTTTATTTAGATAATGATTAACTTTGATACTCTAAAATGGTATATTTAACCTATATTTTTAAATCTTTAGACTTGGATTATTACTTATCCTAGTGATGAGTAGGAAAATTTTAAATAAGGGAAATTTTTTTTAGTGTGAAATAATGTATATATGTGGAAATAGATAAATGCAAGTTGAATTTGAATGAGGACATTATTTGTATATATAAAAATACATTTGAATATTTTTTCACACCATAGATACAATAGGATTATTTTAAAACCCTAAGGATGGGTTTTATTTAATTAAATAGTCATTATTGTGAGCAATGTGGTTCTGACCATTCATGGTTATTATCAACTAGAGATAACAACCATAACATCATATATGACCCATACATGGGTGGTCTGATATGTGAGTCTAAAGATGTCTATGTATGATATTTATCAAGTTTTAAATACAAGGTGACATTATTGTAGGTGTATGAAATAAAAATTAAAGGTTAACTCATAAGGTAACATGCAAGTGTTAGAGGATTACTAATTAGGAAATTGTTTGGGTTGTAGACACTAAAATTGTGTCTAACCCTTGTCATCCTCCCCTTAACCCCCATTTTATTCTCCCATGCCTATTTAACCCCTGTCGACCATTTTCCCATGAGCCTTGACCCTGGCAGCATGTAAGAATGAGTAGAAGGCTAAAATTAGCCTCTGTCCCCATTCTGTATCTGCCAACGTCGGTCACTACTTGACCGACCTCACCGACATCGATCACTTCTCGACCGATGTCGACAGTTCTATTGGTGTCAATTATCCTTAGCACTACATTCTCAACCCAAACACATGATTTGTTATCCATTATCTGTTATCCATTATCCATTATCCGTTATTCGGTTCTCAATCAGTTTCTCGATCGGTTATCGGACCTTCTTTCAAAACATTCTTTCATTGGACCTTCGGGAACAAATTAGCCAACTTTTCATTCAATCAATCTACAATAAAATCTCTCTCTCTCTCTATCTCAGGTATAGGTATTCTACTTTAGTCATCCCACTAGAAGTCTGCTACATCAAACTTCTGCAATGCACTGACAACAACAATCGTGTCTCCTACTCTATCTTCAGCAGGTAACAAGTAAGCATTTGTTTTGTGTTTTTATTTTGTTTTCTAGTTATTATTTTTAATTAATATCACCACCCAGATTTAGATTCAGACCATAGACCTGACTTGACTTCCTCCCATATCACCTCTATCCACCCTTTCTATAATATACAGTCTGTAACTCTGCCCAGATCCCTCCACAGACCCCCAAACAATCCCTTTGACTCCCAAGTAGGCTCCCTAACCCTCAGACGAAACTTCAGACCATTTTGCAATCCTAAAACATGTCCAAAACTGACTAGACCCCATCCAAGAACTACTACCCTGACCAACGCCGGTCATTACCCTTACCGATGTCGGCATCTTAACCGATGTCGGTGACATTCCTTGACCGACGCCGGTGACTATGCAAAGCAGTTTGCTACATATCAGGTACGCATTTTGCTTTTTGTATTTTATTTCTTTCATTCTATCTTTCATTATTCCTATTTTAGTCAAATATTCTATTTTTAATCAGTGGGTTGATATCCCTCAAGGAAGTCTTCATACTTCTGGGATCAAGCTTTTGCTTGGCAGCCCACCATCTCCTCATCTAACATTTTTCGTGTTTTAGTCTCTTTTTATTTCAGGTGTCATCCTCTACAACCAAAGAGGAGTTCCTGCTATCATCTGATTTTGGTGTGCATGACTTCATCCAGGTACATACAAACCTTAGACCATTCTTCTTAGTTTCTCATTTCTCTCTTTGAATGTAGAAAGCGAATATAGCATAAAAACATTCTGGTGTGCTCGGTGGGACCTTAGGATCTTCCTTGGGTTCTTTTCTCTCTGTTCATATAGGTGCATTAGGTTTCCTCCCTTTTCACCTTTTTCTTCTCTTCTAAATGACATCATAAGCAGGATTAAAAAGAACCTTTCTTTCTTTTCTTGCATTTCAAACTAGTCAAAAGTCATATTCTTCAACCTTTTCTCAACTTGTTTTCATTCAAACTCACATTTCGACTTGGGCTTAAAACACATTGCATATCATTTCTTCTTGTTTGAATTTCTTAGTCCACACTTAGTAATTAATAACCGAATATTGAATTAATCATAGTCCACTTTATGTTACACAACCAAACCACTTGCACAAATCAAACATCAAAACTCACCTGAGACAAGGCCCGACTGGGATTTCATCCCCTAGCGGATACCTTACCCATCCCAGCAATCCTACTTAGATTTCATCACGAAGGGGAAAGCCCACTCTATTCTCTAGCAGAGGATAATCTCTAGGGGAAGTATATTTTGGCTAAGCAGGCCCAGCTTATCACTAGACTCGTGAAGTGAGGGGAGCTTGCTCCTTAGCACTAGGCCATGTACGAAACCTAACCCAGACTCTTAAGTGCCTAAACAAACCTGAAACTAGCTCTAGACTACTTCTTCTAGGACCCTTCTCAAAATCCAATCTTCCTCACACATTCTAAGGCATAAGCCACCAAGATCCTAATAATTTATTCCTAGGGATTTAACATTTAGGGTCTGCTTGTGTTCTTCATCTTTTCTGTTCTTATTTTCTTGTTTGAGCTTGTGAGGACATTCTTTCTTGCCTTGAATGGTTCTGAATCGTAGTCAAATAAAGGCTCTTGTTGACCATGCCAGGCATCAACTGCTTCCGTCTTCCCCATCCATAACTAGTCCTATAATGGAGTTCCACTCAGAGACTGAAAGAACTCCTACTGGACCTACCTCGACCCAGTCTCCCATTGTCCCTGAAGGGGACCAAGATTTTGAAAGATTCTTGGACCTTAATGGTAGAGCCCTTCAGCATTATCTCGCGTGAAGCTAAACATGAGACTCCTTAGGCAAACCAATCTATGGGATGCCAACTTCCTTAGTCGAGACCATGATCGCATCAACAACATCTACAATTTAACCTATAGACAATCAAACCAACACCTCGACTATTAACCCAACCATATCCTACCTTCAAGATTTAGCCTCTCCTTCTAAACCTACCTCTATGGGGGTTCTAGTACCCCCTCAACCTCAAATTACTCAACCAAATCCTATACCTTTCCAAAACCTAGTGGTCTCTATCCCCCCTACTCTTGCACCTATTAACACAAGAGTAACTATCTACCGTTCAACAAGTGTGGCCACTCCTCAACCATCTTTGATGGCCCCTATCCAACTTGTGCCTACCAGCCCCATAACACAAGTGCCCTTGGCTTTAACTTCTGACCCGATAACTAGCTACCCATATGTTGCGTCTACACAAATGCAACCAACCATGTCATACGCCCCTCTCAATATCTTTCAAGTGCCTTATAATCTAGGGGGCGCTCTATCCATCAATCCATCAGCAGATATCATCAAAATGCTGAAGGACAAAATGTCCAGTCTCGAAACCTCTATTTCTAGTTCACGCAATGCCCTCTCATACGAGCAAATTTGCAATGAGCCCATTCATCCTTCCATTCCAATCCGACCATACCCTAACTAGTGGGAACTTCCTAAATTCTCTCATTTCCAAAGCAAGGAAGACCCACAATAGCACCTACGGGCATTCAGACATGCCTATTATCTCATTGCCCATGACAATGCATTACTTTTATGCACATTCCCTATGTCCCTCTCTGGCACTGCTCTTGATTGGTATAGCTCCCTTGCCAACCATTCTCTCTTCACATTCACTTAGCTGGCCCAACTCTTCCTTGACCATTTCTCTATCAACATCACCAAAAAGGTCTCAATCATAGACCTCTATTCTATCCGACAGTTCGAGGATGAATCCATAGCCAATTTTGTTGCTCGCTGGAGAAGCCTTATCAATCAGCTCTCATTTTCCTTACCCCAACCTGAAATTATTAAACTTTTCTCCCAAGCCTACGCCAAGCATATTTCTTCTACCTTGCGGGTTCAGACCTTTCGCACCTTTGACGAAGCCTTCATGATGGCCCACAAACTTGAATTACATGCCATCAAGGAGAACAAAGTCAAGTTATGGAGTAAGAATCCCAACTCCAAGACCAATGACTCCTCTTCTTCTAAGCGTTCTTCATCTAACCCCAGGTCTAACGCTTCAGCAAACACTGTGGTCATTAGACCTTCATCCTCTTCACCTTCAACCAACTAGCCTGAGTCATCCATGTCCCAAAGCATCACTCGTTAATTCTAGTAGAGATACGTACAATGATAGTATACTCCACTCATAGAATCATACGCGTCTGTGCTAAAAAAACTTGTCAAACAGGGGGTTCTCAATCTCCCCCAAATCTGACCACCTCCACAATTTAATCCCTCACGCACCATCCTTGCATGGTATAGGGAAAATGACTTCTATAACTACCACCATGTTAAAGGCCATGACACAGGCAACTGTAAGACCCTTAAAAATATCATCCAAGACATGCTGGAAAAGGGTGACCTTGTCCTTGACAATCCCAATGCGCCATCCAATCAGGGCATTGACATCTTCAAGCAACCATTCCCTAATCATCCTCCGACCCAAAACAATGTCCAAACCATGACTAAAAACATTCACGAACATAATGTATGAATAGTCAATATGGTCTTGCCCTTCATCCCTGACTAGACTCTTTCACAAACTTAAGAAGTTAGTCCACCCCTCAGTCCATCGCATGTGGACAAACCTCTCTCTTTGGTTAGTTCTCCATCAACTTCTCTTATATTACAGGATGCCTCAGGCATACCAGCTCCACCGGTCTCACCATCCTCCTTCCTGCTACCTATGGAGGACCCGACCCTTCCTACTCCTTGACTGCAAGTGGAGGGCACCATCATTCCTGCCCTTTACCCTCTTAAGGAGCCTCATTCTCTAGTTTCTTCTCCACCCAAGGAAGAACCTATCTCCCCTCTGTCTCTGACTAAAGATGAACTTGTCATGACTTCATCATGCCTTGGGTCTAAAACTGCTACACCAGTCTCATCTTCAACCTCACAACCATCCACATCCTCTTAAGGACCCAAACCTCATCCAACATCTTCTCAGCCATTTTCTTGATTAGTGGAGAAACTCAAACTTCTCCCTTCAATGAAAGTGGAGCATCAGGTATTGTGGGAGCGTCTCACAGCTCTTCAACATGCCCATGCCCTCTCATCTCATGCTGCTAATCCTCCCATGGTAGAATCTCCCAAGACTCTCAACAAAAACTATACTTCCACTTCTAGACCATCTACACCTCAACCAACCGCATCAGGACCAAAACCCTCATCTGCCCCATCTAAACCAATTAAGTCACTCAGCATTCGCCCTATCTCCAACCTCACTCATCCAAAAGTGAAGGTGGACTTAGACCAGACCTCGACTGATAGTAGTCTTCAAATCAAATCCAAGAAGACTGCTAAACCATAGAGGTGAACTCCTCCTCCCCCATCACCATTGCCCTCCATTTTGGGCCCTCATCCTTCAACCTTGACTAAAGTCCTCCCCATTCCAACCTCTAATCAAAACCAATTTCCTCCTCTGCTTCCTTTACCTACTACTAGCCTACCCTCTCCCAAAAGGGTGGTACCTCTCATGAAGAAAGTACCATCTCTACCTGTCGCCACACCATCAACCCAAAAGGTGGTACGAAAGTCTCTTCTAACTCCGCCCAAGCAAAAGTCACCAGCATCACACACATCAATGAGCACAGACCCTTTTGTGGGCTCATAATCTTTGATATTGCACCGACTTTTGCAGACTTCTAGCATAACCCTTCCACCCATCAGGCCCTTCCAACCTCTCGGGTCTAAGCCCTCCTGGTTCGACGATATGAAGATTTGCCTATATCATCGTATGCCAAGACATGATACCGAGACTTGTTGTGCCCTCAAGGTTGTCATTCACTGCTACATGGAGAAGGACATTCTTCTTCTTGAGGACACCATCAACTGACCCCCGACACCTTCTCATATTCCTCCAACCTCTTCAACCACATCAACATCCCATTAGCAGGCCATGACCCCTCCATCTCCTTCACCCCTATCTTCAAAATCAATGCCATTCACATAACCACTAGGTCACAAAAGGACAAGGCAAAAGAAAAAGCCACCATTCCTTAGACCTATCCTTTCATCCAGCCACCTCAACCACCAAGCCTAAGATTTTTATCCTTAGTGCGCGTCAACTCTCTTCCTCTTCCTCTTCAGGGGCGATTCATGACTCTATGTTAAAACAGCTTCATCAAATGCCCGTGAAGATGTCCCTTTATGACCTCATCCAAACCTCACCCCAACATCATCAGGCCCTCATCTGAGCCTTGCAAGTAGTGGAGGTCCAACTTGAAGACCCTCAACCACTCGCTCCCCTGTCACCTCCATCACTTTCAGCAATTTTGAGATTCCTACATCTAACACAGAAGATCAGGACGCTGCCCTCTTCATCATTGCCTATGTTGATCAGACACATATTAAGCACGTTATGATTGATGGAGGTGCCAGCATCAATATTATCTCCACCCATGCCTTTGATCAATTGGCCCTCCCCAAGAATTGTGTATCCAAAACTGATGCAATCTTGTGATCCTTCAATGACACCACCGCCACAACCATTGGCACCATCATCCTTCACATTCACATTGGTCCATGCACAATCTCAGAGCTCTTCTATATCATCAAAGGAGAGTTTCAATATAACATCTTGCTAGGCCGACCCTGGATCCGCACCATGGCTTGTGTTCCCTCTACCCTACACCGTTGTGTGAAATTTGAGCACGATGAGCAAGTCCACACCATTCCCACTGACCCATCACCTTTCAAAACTTGTAACACAACCTATCAGCCAAATGACATCCTCATTCTTATCAAGCCATCAACCTTGGTGCCACCTCCATCTGTGAAAGCTTTGACCAGTTCGCAACCAGCGGTCTCCCTCACCCCACCTCTTCAAGTGACAACCAAAGACCCCATGGAAGACATCTTCCAATGACTTTCACTTGGGGAATATCGCTTGCTAGCGTTAGACATGTTCCAAACTTTACAAGAGTATGGACACCTTCACCATAGCCCTAGTTATGATCACCAGATCGAGATGGTCATGCTTTATGGTCCTCCTCACCTCTGAACCAATCTCGTTTATGGGGGGCTCAATCAAGCTCCTACTAATGGAAATCCTCTCTCTTCACCACAACCATTCAAATCAAACTTCTCATTTCTTGGCAACCCTACCGTTGCACACACCTACCTTTAGAGGTGTGCATGGAAGGGTTTTGGCTTCGAACGCTATGAGCAAGGCTCCCATCAGCCCATCAAACCACTCAACGATGATGATGCTAAGAAATGGTATGGCTTGGGATACCATGACCCCACTTAGGCCCCTACAAAACTTTGCCTTGAACCCACCATTGATCAATCTCTTCATAGCTCACCCATTCTTCCCTCTTCACCTACGGAGTCGATGGTTTCCATCCCTCCTAGTTTTTTTTGCATAAACACCATCTGCCTGGAACCCCTGACCTATCAGCTAAATGGGGTGTCCAGGTCTCTCCCTCTCATTTATCCTAGCATGATAGAGGATGAGTCAGTGACCATTCACATTGTCCACTGCATTGATGATGATGCCATTCTTTCCTACATGGGCACTGATGACTCTTTCATCCAGCACTCTCTCCCTTCTAAGACCCATGTTATGTTAAATGAATCAACCATTGAAATCAACCTCCCTTCTTTTGATGTTCCTCATGTCTTAAATATTGGTCAATCTTTAGATGCTCAAGAGCAGGTAGACTACACCCAGTTTCTCTCAAACCATAGCAAGGCCTTTGCCTGGACCTACTATGACATGCCTGGCATCGACCCCACCATCACTACCCATAACATAGTCACCAAACCAGAGGCTAAGCCTATTAGGCAAAATCTTTGAAAGATGCATCCTCGTGTGGCACTCTTTGTCAAAGAGGAGCTTCAATGCCTCCTTTTTGTCTCTTTCATCCAGCCCATCGATTACCCACAGTGGGTCTCTAACATCGTCCCTATCACTAAGGCAATTGGGGGGATCCAGATCTGCACAGACTATCATGACCTTAACCTAGCCTGTCCCAAAGATGACTTTCCTCTTCCCAACATTGACCAGCTTGTTGATCTTACAGCCAACCATGAGATGCTATCTCTCATGGATGGATTTTCAGGATATAACCAGATCCTGATTGCATCGAAAGACCAGTGCAAGACTACCTTTATCTCCCTATGGGGGAATTTTTGCTATTAGGTCATGCCTTTTAGCTTGAAGAATGTAGGTTTCACATATCAACATCCCATGACTTATATTTTCCATGATCTCCTCCACAAAATTATGGAGGACTATGTGGATGACCTACTTGGTAAGTCTAAGCTTTACCGTGACCATTTGAACATTCTCAAAATCATCTTCTCTTACCTTCTTCAATATAATGTCTATCTTAACCCCAAGAAATGTGTCTCTGGGGTCCTCTCTTGCAAGCTCTTAGGCTTTATCATTTCTTTTCGTGGCATCGAGATAGATCCCACCAAGATCTATGCTATCCTCGAGATGCCACCTCTGACCAATCTCAAGCAGCTTTGCAGTCTACAAGGGAAGCTCCAGTCCATTCGCCATTTCATCTCGCAGCTCTCTGACCACTACCAACCTTTTCATCATCTCCTTAAGAAGGATGTCTCCTTTAAATGGGATGAGGACTATCAACAGGCTTTTGAAGCCCTTAAATGCTATCTAGTCTCTCCACCAGTCCTCATTCCACCTAAAGATGACCAACCCTTCTACCTTTACATCTCTGTCACCAACCATTCGTTAGGTACGATGATCGCACACCGAGACAAGCATCACCGTGAATAAGCGGTCTATTATATCAGCCAAACACTGGTCGACTATGAAATTCAGTATACTCATACCAAGATACTCTATTTGGCATTAGTCTTTGCCACTACCAAGCTCTGCCACTATCTTCTCAATCACAAAACCTTTGTCATCACTCACACTGACCCTCTTTATTTTATGCACTCCAAGCCATATCAACATCAATGTATGTCTCGGTGGCTCATGCTGCTTGTTGAGTTTGACCTCGAATTCATCTAGTAGAAATCCATCAAGGGGCAAACCATCACTAATCAACTAGCAGATGCCCTTCTTCCCAACAATCAACCTTTGCAGTGTGAGTTCCCTGACGAGTCTATCACCGCGCTTTCCACTGATGACACTATCTACCAAATGACCATGTTCGTCAACAGCTCCAAATGTTAACTTGGTGGGGGTGCAGGAGTTATTCTCATCCCACTCGACGGTGAGTCCATGCCTCTGTCTTTCAAACTCAATTTTTATTATACCAATAATATGGCTAAATACGAGGCCTTAATTTTGGGACTTCAGACTGCCCTCTCTCTAAGCATCAAGACCATCAACATCTTCAATGACTCGTAGCTTGTCATTAATCAGGTCAATGGTTTATACCTCTATAAAAATGAAATTTTACAAAGGTATAAAAACCGTGCTAGCATTCTTTTGGCCTCTTTTGACCAGTACCTCTTGTAGACTGTTCCTCAATCCATGAATAAGTTTGCTGACACCATGGCTTCTCTCACCTCACATATTCCATCTTCATCATCGTCATCTAGAATTTTCATCACGATGCATCATCTGCCATTACCTTATAACCTTTCTTCTAACAATGTCAACACCATAGACTATAATCCACAAGATGTTTGGTATAAACAACTTGTAGACTACTTATCTCATTTTATCATCCCTCTCGATCTCTCTAGCAATGCACAGTGAGCTTTCATCAAATGCATAGCTCGTTATACCATGCTAGGGGGTTTCCTCTATAAGTGAGGCTTTGACGACCTCCTTCTTTGCTGTCTAACCTCCACTGAAGCCTTTCATGCCATTAAACAAGTCCACAATGGGATTTGTGGCAGACACTTCAGTGGAAACTCGATTGCCAAGTGCATCCTTCATCTGAGCTATTATTGGCCCACACTTCATCAAGACTGTAGTGACTATGTTCAGCGTTACATCAAGTGTCAAAAGCACTCTAACTTGCTTCATCTTCCTAGTCATGCCTTACAAGTTACTCAGGATTTTTAGCCTTTTTCTCAGTGGGGCTTAGATCTCATCGATGAGATTAACCCTCATTCATCTCTTCGTCTGTAATCCATCATCACCACCACTGAGTATTTCACCAAGTGGGTGGAAGCCATTCCTCTCATCTCCACAAAAGCTGACAAGATTGATGACTTCATTAGCACCCACATCATTTATCATTTTGGTGTCCCTCACAAAATCATCACCGATAATGGCAAGTCCTTCAAAAAGAAGACTGTCCAAAAACTCTGTGACTCATTTGGCATCAAGCTCAGTTTCTCTTCACCTTACTACCCACAAGCCAATGGGCAGGCTGAGGCTTCCAACAAAATCTTGACTAAAATTCTCATGAAGGTGGTCAATGACACTGGAAGGGATTGGCATATTCACATTCCCTTTGCTTTGTGGGCCTACCGCACTAGCACCCAAACCTCCACAGGTGCTACCCCTTTCTCTCTCATGTACATAATAGAGGCTGTCTTACCTCTCAAAGTACAAATCTCATCTCTCCGCATCTCTCTGCATGACATTCTTTTTAACGATGACTTTCATCAAGATTTCTTAGCTCAAGTTGAGTTACTTGATGAGTGTCATCTTGCTGCCCTTAACCATCTCCATGTCTATCAACATCGCATCAAGCGAGCCTATGACAAAAATCTGTGAGAATGAGATTTTGATATTAGAGACCTCATCCTCAAAGAAAATTAGCACGTGACCAATCTAGAGTGAAGTAAATGAGGTAAGTTTTCCCCTAATTGGCTCAGACCTTTCATTATCATGCACAAGTATGGATTAGGGACGTATCATTTGTCTTCTCTCAATGGATGGCCAGAACCTGAGCCTCTTAATGCGTTGCATCTGTGACCATTCTACTGTTAGTCGAATACTCATCCACTTGACATTTACCTTGAGCTCATCCCTTGAGCAAGCCCTGTCCTCTTAGTCCTCATTCCTTTCAACCCTACTCCCCCTAACAAATCCTATATACCCCTTTTATATAGTATGGATGCTTTGTCCTAATAAAAAGGAGCCCTTGACCATCTATAATCTTGCCCATGACTCACATTTCTATCAAAATAAATCAAGATGTAAAAATATCCAAGGTCACCAACTCAACTCAAAAAGCAGACTGCTCCCTCAAAGGATAGCTGTACTATCATTGCTATAGCTAATAAACTGCTCCCTCAAAGGACAACTATTCAAAGCCCTTATATATAAAGCAAAAATATAGACCACTCCCTCGAAGGATGGCTATGACTAACTCTTGCTACACACATCACCTTTTCTTAGAAGCTTACCATATTGATCAGCTTCGCAAATGACCACCAAGCAAATGACATCTCTATGTAGACTTCTCGCATTGATCAGTCTACACCAAAAAATAAATAAAAATAAAAAATAAAAAAAAATAAAAATCATGGACTTGGCTTGTAGTTGTCTCAGGGTCTCCTATAAAAAGGGGCAAAGTTATCTCTACTCTAAAACGGGTTACCCTATCCTCCTCTTATCACCTGCTCAAGGGACTTTGAGTTCACTTTAATGTCAAAGTGATTTGATTACCTCTCTAACACAACATATGGTCAATGACATCATGCATGAATGGGGCTCTTTGTTCTAACAACCCCTATCTATGCTTTTATTCTGGTCCTAGTTAATGAATGGGAAAATATGCCTTTCACTTCTTTTGCACTTTGGTCACATTCAACCAAATTATTTTTCTCAAACCAAACCAACCTCAACATTTTTAGACCACCAACGTCATCATAGTCCATTTCACATAGTTTCTATGGACACCAATACACATGGAAACTATCGACCAACCTCCATTTATGTTAAGCATAAACCAATACTTGCTGAAGCATAAATAGACCTCAATTCATTTTTAGCATACATCCATCATGCCTATGGAAAATTGCTAGGAATGAAAGACCCCTCGACCAATGTTACAGCATATACCATTTGGAATAGACTGTAACATCTTTTTCTCTTCATCATTTCGACACATGACCACACCCATCATCAACCATTTTGTCTCTTAGCCTAAACTACATTGGTCTGAGGCCCCTTCCAATCTGGGCTATGTAGGCAACACTCGATGACATGACGTCTTCTAGGGTTAGCTCGACCACCCTCATTTGTTCATCTCTCTAATGGACAAACCTTCTTTCTTCCATTTGACCATGACATTGACCTCGACCAAGACCATCGACAACTTTGACCCTTCCTCCCTTTTAGGGAGAACTACATTGGCCTGAGGCCCTACAATAAGGGCTATGTAGGCAACACTCAGTATTCTGAGGTTAGCTCAGCCACATTCTTTCATCCATCCATCCACCTCGACCAATGACCATTGGAGATCATGCCTATTTCCTCTGACCTTGACCACTTCCAAGATGACTTTGCCTTGGTTGTTTTTGCATGTATGCTATTGCATGAATGGTTCGCAAAATTATGTGCAGCCCATATTTTTGACCCTCACAAGTATAGGATTGCAAGTTAGTTGATCCCTACTACTTGTGACTCTTTCATGTTTCTAGGAGCACTTCTTGAGCCTGGGATACCTAGAACACGTCAACCATTGGAGCTTTAGCTTAGATTGAATAACCCGATTAGCTACGACTACATGCTAGGGCCTGATTACTTCAATTTTGGCACTCCTCGACCCTTGACCTGCAAAAATTTAACCTGACCATCTCGTGAAGTGGTATGTGCACAATTAAAACTATTGCATCATTCACCCTCACCATTTTTCATCCACTCTTTGTCAAATCAGCACCTAATTCCTAGTTCCCTTCACTCGACTCTTGCTTTGAGGGGGATACCTCATCTCATCTAGTGTAATCCTCTTCCTATTTTTATCTTATAGTTCACTTGAACAACCAACAAGATGGAATCGACCTTATCCCACACTTGGGGCAACCAACTCCTATTTTTGTCTTGTAGTTCATCTAGAATAACCAACAAGACAAAAAGGGGCAAATATAGACACTAAAATTGTGTCTAACCCTTGTCATCCTCCCCTTAACCCCATTTTATTCTCCCACACCTATTTAACCCCTATCGACCATTTTCCCATGAGCCTTGACCCTGGCAGCATGTAAGAATGAGCAGAAGGCTAAAATTAGCCTTTATCCCCATTTTGTATCTGCCAACGTCAGTCACTACTCAACCGATGTCACCGATGTCAGTCACTTTTTAGCTGACATCAACAGTTCTACTGGCATCAATTATCCTTAGCACTGTGTTCTCCACCTAAATGCAAGATCTGTTATCCATTATCTGTTATTCATTTCTCAATCAGTTTCTTGATCGGTTATCAGACCTTCTTTCAAAACATTCTTTCATTAGACCTTTGGGAATGAATCAACCAACTTTTCATTCAATCAATCTATAATCAAATCTCTCTCTCTCTATCTCAGGTATAGGTATTCTACTTCAGTCATCCCACTAGAAGTCTGCTACATCAAACTTCTACAACAGACTAACAGTAACAATCATGTCTCTTACTTTATCTTCAGTAGGTAACAGGTAAGCATTTGTTCTGTGTTTTTATTTTGTTTTCTAGTTATTGTTTTTAATTAATATCAACACCCAAATTTAGATTTAGACCACAGACCTAACTTGACTTCCTCTCGTATCACCTCTATCCACCCTTTCTAGAATATACAGTCTGTAACTCTACCCAGATCCCTACACAGACCCCCAAACAATCCCTTTGACTCCCAAATAGGCTCCTTAACCCTTAGATGAAACTTCAAACCATTCTACAATCCTGAAACCTGTCCAGACCCGACCAGACCCCGTTTAAGAACTACTGCCCTGACTGACGCCGGTCATTACCCTTACTGACATCAACATCTTAACCGACGTCGGTGAAATTCCTTGACCGATGCCGGCATAGAGATCGATGCCAGTGACTGTGCAAAGCAGTTTGCTACATATCAGGTATGCATTTTACTTTTTATCTTTTATTTCTTTCATTCTGTCTTTCATTATTTTTGTTTCAGTCAAATATTCTATTTTTAATTAGTGGGTTGATATCCCTCAAGGAAGTCTTCGTACTTCCAGGATCAAGCTTTTGCTTGGCAGCCCACCATCTCCTCATCTAACATTTTTTGTGTTTTAGTCTCTTTTTCTTTCAGGTGTCATCCTCCACAACCAAAGAGGATTTCCTGCTATCGTCTAATTTTGGTGTGCACGACTTCATCCAGGTACATACAAACCTTAGACCATTCTTCTTAGTTTCTCATTTCTCTCTTTGAATGTAGAAAGCAAATATAGCATAGAAACATGGGTGTTTGACTCATGCATGGTAAATGTGTTTGAATATTTTCATTGTCAGCTAATAAAGATCATATTTTAGTATATATATGTTTATAATTATTTATCTCTTATCATGGTTTATCTTACTATTTACATCATGTTTTTGAACACTAAATCCTATTTATTGTGTGCCACAACCATAATTTATTTTCTAATACTAAGATAAACATCTACAACACAAAGTTTCATAACCAACACAAAATCTAGACCAAGTCCATAAACTAACAACAAATTCATTAGGAAGTGTTTTAACAACATAGTATTCAAATAGAAGTGTTTTAGTGTAGGTAAACTCACACACTCCTATCTATGTACTTCATTATTACCTTCCTATCAGAGTTGTCACTAAATTATACACTTACCCACGTACCTACATAGGATCTAAAATAGCCAATACCTTATTGGGTAAATTAGAAAATTTCAGCAAATAATTTTAGAAAGTAAAATATATTAAACATAAGAATCATCATATTAAGCTTTCATAAGTAAGATATATCAAAATCACAAACAACAGGTAATGATCAAGGAATGGAATATGCCCAAAAGTAATACAAATCTTTGGAACACTTTACAAAGTTTAAAAACAAGCAAAGGATGTGATTAAAATCATCTTGATAGGTATTTTAGTGAGATTATATTACCAATTCATTAATTAAACAAAGTTACAAGTATACCGATTAAGCTTCTTGAGATGTTTCAATAACCATACTCTTGTTTTATTTTAGAACATATTACCATTTTACAAGACAAGGTTATTTGGAAAGTACAAGTCAAGACATGCCTTCTTAATGATATTATTAATTTTAATCATCCTTATTAGTTTGTGAAAATATACTTTAAACCTCATTTATTTAATTATCACATGAGTCAGTAACTCAATGCACTTATGGTAGGTTTGCCACTTAAATTTATTAGTTAAGTGAATTAAACTTCAACTTAGATCAATATCCTTAGACAAAGTATTCCATAATTGTTTAAATACCTTAGGCTTAGAAAATTTCTCTTTCTTATCTTCCAACTTAATAATACATAACACAAATAATTGACTTTTAAAAATTCCTTTTCATTATAATGAAATAGGAAAACATGTTATTATTTAATAAGTCAATTCCATGTAAAGAATGGATGATCCTCAAACACATCATTCCTTAATTGGTATAACCATTAGATTTTATGAATTCAATGAATTATCCATTTATAAACTTGTTTTTACTTTGGATTTCTTATCTTCATGACATGCATAAGAGTAGAATAACATTAATTGTGTCTTAGTTTATGGGTAATTCAATCCAATAATTCAAATTGATTACACAAGATTGTCATGATAGTCTTATCAATTTAAATAGTGATATTATGGTCAATTTTAAATTTATTGCAATCTAATCCTCCTTAGAAGATATGAAACTTGAATAAATTTTTAAGTTTTTTAAAAAAATCCTTAAAAAAGAGTGTATTTAAAAATTATAGCCCTTAATATATTAAGGAAATGTTTATGTTTGGTTGTATTCAAATGAACACTTAGCATAATAATATAAAAATATCAATTAGCATAACTTGAATTGATGAAGTAATATAATTATTTAATATTTAATAAACAAAAAAATGTATGTATGTATGTATGTATGTATGTATGTATATATATGTATATATTGTCTCTCCAATGAATCATAATAACTTTATTCAAAATCATCCAATTAATTATTTCAGTACTGACTAACTCAAATACATCTACATGATATGAGAAGACTAATATAATTTAATAGTAATGTGTAATTTTAAAATTATTCATGATCAATTATTCATAATGTCATATAACTAAATGGAATTTTTCCAACTATGCCAATAGATGCATCCACATTATTAATTTATTCATAATACTTTTAGGTGCAACTATGAGTCTACCTATGTCAAAACATTCAATCCAAGTACTATGAAACTAATGAATGAATCAATTTAACTCATGTAGTTCTAGGTTCACTTTATCTAATGCCACAATGAATGTCCATAAGTTATATAAGTAAATGACAACATGATGAATTATTTGATATTGAAAAGATCAAACTATAATCATAATTATAATTCAACTTGTATACACTAACCTAATATACCAATTATATGTAACATTAACCTTGCATCACATAAATGATAAACGTAAATCTAATTAATGAAGTTAATTATTTAATAGTAAATCAACACATTTTTTAATCAAATATAAATAACTCAATCCAAAATAAGTACAATAAGCAATCATCCACATGTAGTCAAATGAAGAAAAAACTTGCCTTGCTAGTCATAATGAGCCTAACCATAAGTGGCTCTAGATCACCCCAACCATTAGTTAGATGCAGATCGAGCAAATAAATATATGGTGGAGAAAGGAAAATAAAAACATATTGAGATTGACTCAAATAATAAATCAAGTAATTTAAATAAATGAACTAACTTGTTCATCTTAAATATCATGAAGATTCATTAACTTGGCACAAAATTTAAGACTATTGCTCATCCCTCTAAGCATCATGATCTATGAGTCATATTTTATTTTATAGATATAATATGATCATCAAATGAATGCTATGAAATTATATTGAAGTTATGCATTAAATACCAATTTAATAAATATAAATGAACTAGAATAGCAACCCACATCATGAAGACAAATATACTTCAACAATATAAAAATGCCAGCTCTACATAAGTGATCACACCATAAAACAAAAATCTCTAGGTAAAAGTTGACCAAAATACAATGTATCAATCATGAATAAATTTTCAAACATATTTATGAACTATCACTGTATAAATAATCAAAATGAAATCATAATGATACAAGAATTCCAACTATTTGATAATCATGACAACTTTCAAATCATACAATCCAAGCCAGTTAATCATGACTCAAAATGAAATCAAATGACCAAATAAATCTTTCCTCAAATAAGTTAACAACACTCATAATGATAAAAATCATAGCCTATAAGTATAGCTTTCAAATACATACAATTAAAATAATAATAAATCATCATTTTTATCAAACCATAATGATAATTTTTGCTCATAGTAAAATATCATTATGATTTCATAAATAATAGAAATTAATATAGTCAAAAATACTAACACATTATAGTAAATATAACAAGTATTGACTAGTTCAAATATTTGAAATCAACTAAATAAAGCAATGACCAAACAAGAAGTAAACATGGACTAATAATCAATTTAATAATGAAATCACATCCAATAAAAGATAAACACTCAATTGTATAATTAAAGTATATAAAAATGACTCTAATAATCAATAATAGTCAAATATAAATTTGTAATTTAAGTTTACTATTTTAATTTCTTTCTCATTTTTACTCCATCTTTACCATTTGCTTAGGTCTAAATATAACCTAGCTCATGTACCTATCCCTGAAGTCATAAAATAGACTATGAGTAGAGTAAAAAATATAATAATATCAATTAAATAATACAATTAAAATGAAGAATAATTCAATAACTCATTAATCATAAATATCCAATGATATAGTAGAAGTGCATATCAAATAAATGTCTCAAAAAAATCACAATAAATCAAACATAGATCACAAAACTATATCACAACAATGATTCAAACAATCATGTTCTAAATAGTTCATAAACAAACCAAAATTAGAAAGATAAATAAATGTAATAAATTAGGGTCATGACATCCTCCCTAAATTTTAAAAGATTTATATCAATGTTTAAAATATCCAATGATAATATGTATTTAAAAGACTCTCATCTTTCTAGGCAACACTTCCTTCAACTCAAGGACCTCATTGAACAAGAATTTGGTAAGTCTCATTTTTTTTGAAACCTAATGTTGTGATGGTCTAGGATATTCACTATATATAATTACATATTTTCTTATTTTGAAACTTGAAGATGAGACCAATCCAAAACATGAGAAGGATTAGGCATATACTTTCTCAATAATGCAACATGAAAATCATCATGAATCTGAAACAAAGAAATAGGAAGGGTTAGTTGATAGACAACAAGACTATTTTTTTTCCAAAATTTCAAAGGGTCCTATAAATATTTTTGATAGGCTCATCATCCAAATTCCCACTTACATCTTGGCAAAACTTATCAGAATGCTATTATTCTAGGATTTTAGTTCTAAAATTATTATCTAGAATAAATAAGGTAGCGAGATACATGCATCATCTAAGTGCATCAATTGCATGATTCTCCTTACCCTTCACATATGAAATATTCATATCAAAATTACTTAAAAATTATAGCCATATACACTGGAGAGTATTTAGATCATCTTAGAAAAATAAATATTATAGGTTGTGATGATCATATTTAAATTCAAAATGCTTCCCTACAAAGAAGTGTTTTGATTTATTCAAAAAATGTACATGTCAAAAAGTTAAAGATAATGAGTGGTGTACTTTCTCTCATTATATTTTAGTTTTCATGACTCATAACCCAAAACTAAAGTATCTTGATTCAATATGCCACCCAAGCCCTTTTTGGATGCATCAACCCATATTTAGAAAAAAATTGTTAGAATTTAGTACAATAAGTATAGGTTTTGTAGTCAACAACTCTTTAAAATTTAGAAAAGCTTGTTCACACTTTAAATTCCAAAAAAAATTCTTACCCTTGCATTGTAAGGAAGTTATTGGGTTAGCCAAGTTAGAAAAAATTTAGCAAACCTTCCATAATAACTAGCCAATCCCATAAAACTATGTATTTCATGTACATTTTTAAGAGCAAGCCATTCTTGGATGGCTTTAATATTTATTAAATAAATACAAATTCCATCCTTAGATATAATATGACACAAATAGTGGATCTTAGCTTGAAATAAAACACATTTACAAATCTTACCAAATAATATATGATGCCTTATTCTTTGCATCACCAAAATTAAATGTCAATCATGTTCAATTGTATTCTTAGAATATATCAATGTGTCATTAAGGAAAATTAGAAAAAAAATTATAGAAAATTCATAATAACATTATTCATTATGTTCATAAATGTAACACGTGTATTTTTTTAACTAAAATTTATCACAAACCCATAATGTCCATGCCAAGTTCTAAAAGATATCTTATGTATGTCTTCATCCTTGATTCTAGTTAGTGATATCCAGATCTCAAGTCTATCTTAGAAAAGATAGTTACATTCTTCATTTTATTGAAAAAATCATTTATCCTTGGCAAAGGATAACAATTCTTTATAGTAACTTGGTTAAGAATGTGATAGTCAATGCACAACGTCAAGGTTCCATCCTTATTTTTCACAAATACCATAGGTGCACCCCAAGGCAACACACTTGGCCTAATTCTACCATTTTATATCAGTTCTTAAAATTGATTTTTTGGATCCTAGAATTTTTTTCCATTCATACGATAAGTTTCTTTAGATATAGGGACTATCCCTAGTATTACATCAATAGAAAAATAAAACTCTTTCCTAGGAGGTAAACAAGGTAGTTTTTTTGGAAAAGTGTCAAATAATTCATGTAAATATAGATATTCTCAAAGTGATGTTTATGTTACATGTGTCTTTCCTTATATCTATAGATCATACAATTTATATCCCTTATGCATTACGTTATTTATCTATAAATCTGATAATAGCTTGCATACTTTTGATTTCAACAAACCTTGAATTATTACTAATTTTTGCAAATCATTATAGTAATTCATTACTTTCCTATAATAACCAGGTTTGGATTTATGACACTGAAACTAATCCATGCCTTAAATGGCATCAAAGGATATAATAGGAGATAAAATTAGGTTAACTTGGGTCTAAAAATTTCCTAAGTCTAAGCTTTCTTGTTCAAGACACATGTAAACTAACACCCTTTTTCCTGAGCCAAAATCAACATCCCACATATTCCTCAATGCCATATGACTTATTTTACATGTTACTAACTTAGTATTAACAAAACTATCACTTTCTCCTGGATCAAACAAAATTGAAACAAAATAGTCATTTATTTTATTTTTGAATTCAATAGAAGTTGCTTGGAAATCTACATTTCTATAATGCACAACTCCATACACCCTATGGTTAGTTGATTGACCTGATTTCAACTTAGGATTATCCTTGTGATGGTGATTATCACCACATTATTATCATGCTACATTCCCTTGAGGTGACATATAAATGGTATTTACCCTAGTCTAAGGTACATTTTGACTACCTTAGATCTAATTTATTTTAAAATTTATGGACTTGGAAGAATTCTGATTCATGAAATTTTCATTTTTCCTTAGTACCTTTTTTAAACCAATTGTACTCTTGGTAAATATATGGTTTTGATTAGATTTATTGAAACTATTAAGAGAATGGAATAAATTATTATTCTTAGATTACTACCCAAGACAAAAAATATTAAGGATTAATAATATCCAAGATGATCCAAATCAATATAAACTAACATAGTAAAAAATACTAACACATTATAGTAAAGCAAACAAGTATAAACTAGTTCAAAAAATAAAATAAAATTAAATAAAACATGTTGGGAACCTATTTTGATAAGTATGGGATTTGTACCATCACAATTGACACATCAACAAGAGGAGATCACTCGGCATGATGATTATGATTTTGGCATCTTGGCACCAATTGGAGGAATCAACACTTACCCTACACTAACTAATAGGTGGTTAACCATTTATAGAATTACTAGAGCATCTTATAGGCTAGATGAGAAGTCATTATTGTAGAGATAAGGGCACAAGGTTATGGATCCAGTAGAATGATTGATAAAGGCTCTATCTTGGCACTTTTTGTTCATACTCCACCTTTGAAAGAGATGTTCCTATAAAGCTATAAAAGTAGCTCTACCTAGTGAAGAAAAGAGATGCGAATCGATGAAATGAAGCTTTGGAGAAATGGTTTTGCATTATTATGGATACCATTAAGACTCAGTTTCTATATGTCCTAGCTCACTTGTGAGCCTTTAGGTAGTTATGTATCTTGAGCGAAGTAGTAACTCTATTTTCAATAGTATTAACTTTGTTTATAAGAACTTTGATTAATGAATAATGGTTGCAATAAAAAAAATGTTTCTAACTTGAATGTATTTCATGTTACTATTAAATTATGAAATAATTACAATTTTATAATTCCTATTCATGTATATTAAGAATGTTTCCTACAAGCTTTTGGTTCATGATGTTAATGGCATCCCTGGATTAAATAATGATGTCATCATATATTACATAATGACTATATATATATATATATATATATATATATGTATGTATGTATGTGTGTGTGTGTGTATATATATATATATATGTATATATATATATATATATGTATATATATATGTATGTATATATATATATATATATATCTGTATATATATATATATATATGTATATATATATATATATGTATCTATATATATATATGTATATATATATGTATATATATATGTATATATATATATATATATATATATATATATATTGCCAAATGTTCCTACCCTTGTTATATCATGAGTCAATTATGAATATTGAAGTGATGGTATTCCCTTGACACTTTGAAGTGCATGTATGATGTTAAGCTTAGTGAAACAAAGGCTTGCACCCTTAAGACTATAAAACCACCAAAAAATACGATTGAGCCTATAGACCTATTAGTATATCCCATGAAAATCTTGTGCCTATGGACCTACTCAAGCCTTTCACAAATTGACCAACTCCCATAATTGATGATGTGCACCATGGTACAACTAGTCCAATGTCATCCTCAATTATTTATCTTCTATGCTTTAGGTGAGTGCATAAGGCTTGTGCCTTATGTAAATTGATGTCAAAACTCTTGAGTGTTAAATGTTGAGAAAAAAAAGACAATCCTATGTTTGTGCCTAGTTGTAATGAGTCTAGAACCAACTTAAACATAACCTGATATGCCTAACTTGACTTTTCTACAACATTTTGGTTCTATTGCTAGGACCCATGTTGAATTTTATTATTGAATGGTGAGATATAATGATTCTTTAAATATTCTTACAAAACATTAATTATTTTTTGAAATAAGTGGAAGATGGATTTGCACTAAAGCATCTAACCTGTAGAGGAGAAAATCCAAGAAAGTGGGTTTAGAATGACCTATATGATGCTCTATACAAGGTCTTTTTCTAAGTTTTTCTTGAGTATGTGTACAATGGTTGGCTATGTATTCATCCCACCACATAAGGAGTTATGGAAATCTCTATGAATGGACAAATGAGTGCCTAGAGAGGTTTCAAACCTTGGATTCCACTTACATTAGAGTAGTAGATAAATAGTGCCAAGGATCACTAAATAGTTACATGTTTGAGTTCATAGTTTCAACTTACTTGTGCCCTAAGGAAGTAGAATATCAATTTTTGTGTAAACTAAGAGACACAATTGTGAAATAGTTCAATTTGGTTCTTAAAATTCTAATGGTAAATTATGGTTTTGAGACTTTAGGAATGGAAGGATAAAGTCCTTTCACTTATGATAAACACAAAGTGAGAAAAAAGGATGTGCAGGTGAAGCACAATAGAAGGAGATGAGAAAATTAACACTTGAGATATTAGAATTAGACCTATAACAAGAGATTATATAGGTTGATGGAAGATCTAGAACCTATAAGTGATAAGATAACCCATATCAAGTGAGAAGTGCATGGGTAAGGATCTCTTGAAATGTAGAAATGTGAGGATGAGAGAAATAATGAATTAATGGATCATGCTTAGTATTTGATGTGTGTGGAATCCATTGGGATCCTCAAGATTTGGTGATTTAAAATATTTTTGATGAAATTTTCACCTTTGAACCTATAGCGCATGCTCATGCACTAGATCCCCCACTTAAATAAATCACAAGAGTGATAATTAGCACTATTGTCAACATAGATTTTAGATGATTTATAGATTTGGAGTGTAATTTTATGATTGAAAAAATTATTCCCTACAAGGAGGCAAGAAAAAATATATTTAGACCATTGGGACCTATATTTCCAAAACAAAGCTTGAGAGAAAACATCCCATCTTAGCTAATGTTAGTGACACAAAGTGGTCAATAGCCTAGAATAAGTGGTTTGGAACCATAAGTAATAAAATTCCATCATCATCTATAGTGATAGTAGTACCAATGGGACCAATGCTTAACCCAATAGATGGAGGTGTTGGAAAACCACCTCCAAGATAGATGCCAGGGGGATAAGTTCCCTAGATGCTTGTTTCCCCATTAGTAATTTTACCATGAAATTGATATGCACTTGTTAGTGTATCATAACATTGAAAATGTTGTAGAGCATGTGATGAAGTATGAACTATAGTGGCATACTTAGGGTATAAACTAATAAAATCACAAGGTATCCTATTTCATGACCACTTTAATTGATAACTTCCATACTTGGTATAGGAAATTTGACTCTAAATAGGCTATAGTAGATTCTGACACCCTGAAGGATGCATTCCTCAAGTAATTTGACATTCCCAAATTTAAATAGTAGAGCATCACAACACTTAAAGAGATAACCCAAGGACTCTTAGAAAGTATCCACATATATGATGTAAGGTTTAATGCCCTCCTTTTAAAGCTACCTTATGACATATACCCTTACCAACATGTGAAATGGCTCATTGGAGGGTTGTTAGTCATTTCAAAATAATGTTCTCCATGAAGAATTTTATAGACCCTCATGAAGTTCTTGAAGTCATGCTTAAAATAAAGGTAGTTGGAAGTGAAGATGTTGGGATCAACCCATTTATGGAGGCATATATTGCTTCTATGGCCTCCCAACTCCAAAAACTTATCACTAGTTCATACTAATATGCTCAAAGTAGATTATGGTTCACCAACTAATAAGTGGAAGGCCATAATATGAATAACTACCTTCAAAGGAATGTGCACACATAACTTCTAAGGTGTGAAGTCTATTGAGAAGTGCATGATGTTCACAACTATCCACTATTACAATGCACTACCCAAGTCAACAAAACCATCTATTATGAATTGTATGAATCCTCCACCCATGCCATAGCTGATTTTAGGGTGATTGATGAGATGTACAAGAACATGGAGAGAGTTCCAAGGTAGGTCATTACAATAGTCATAGGATAAGATAACCAAAGAAATGAATAATATGGCCAATAAAATATGAGCTTTGGGATGTAATGAGGTACAAGAGGGTGAGGTAGAGGATGAGGTGGTAGAAGGTTCCCACCCTAATTATGTTATAAATGTGGCTCGATAGAACACTATTAGTGTGACTATCCAATGAATGGGTATTGTTGAGGGTCTCATAAGGTTGAGGAATTCCCTAAATTATATATAACATTAACCTAAATCATACCTTACACAAATAAAAATGATAAAATGATCAGGTGAAAGCCAAAAATGAAGTAGTAGACTCCAAAGCTAAAACCAAATCACATAGACATAGCCAAAGTGCAGGCAACTACTCATAGTGGATTCACCATGAAGCCACCAATTGTGCCAGTACTAGAGTTATGCATATAATATGAGGATAAGGGGTGCTCTGAGTGTTTAAGGTGGCCTGAACCCAAATTTTCATGTTACCTAAACCTAGCATGCCAAAAATATGTATTTTAATAGGCCATGAGTGTAATCCAAAGCCTATAAAGGGAGCTCCAACTAGTGTGGGATATAGAAGCACATGCTGCTACTTCTAGAAAGAAGTAGGATAGCTATCTAAAATACTACGCCTCTTAAAAATAGATGGGATGATTCCCATATTAAATAACTTTCTCAAGGAGCATGCAGTCTAAAATCCAATTGAAGTCACTACACCATACATGGAGAGGGTGTAAGAAGTTAGGCATACACAGAATGCAAAGTATAATCAATAAATCCTTGTGGATGCCACTATTAATGGATGGTATATATGTGATGTCCATGTAGACACACTTTCCAAGGTCAAAATATTGACCAATAATACCTAGGATAAAATGGGCAGGTTAGCTTTGAGGCATTCACCTCATGTACCTTTCATGACCAATAAGACTTAGGCATAGCCCATCAAGATTATGAAGAGCGTAGTTGTATACATTATGGGTGTTGAATTATGTGCTGACTTTGAAGTGATCATTAAAAGTGTGTACCTTGAAGATGAGATCAACCATATATATAAAATCATAGTGCAAGGCACAAAGATATTAAACCATAATGATCAAGGAGTGATTTCCTAAAAATATGGATAATTAGCTTCAAACACCACTGACATTAATTGTGACTATTGGGTCAAAGAATCATATGAGACCACTAGTTAGAGGTGCTACTTGGTATGTGCAAAGGCTTTAAAAGAAGTAAAGATAGGTTGGGTCCATATTGATTTCACTATGAAAATATGGGTCCTTTGTACCAAGAAGAAAGGAAAGAGAGTGTTTTGTCTGAGTAATGGAAAAATATTAATGATTCCAAGATATGAAGGGATTGATCCAGTAGAATACTATGTCCAAGACCTCAAATCATGCATCCCAAAAGAAGTAGAATATTGGGTACAGTAGTGCATACATTGAAGATCACTATTGTTCATCAATGGCTAGCATAAAGGCCTAGCTTATTAATAAGTAAAGATGTGAAAGCAACCATCTACACTAGATTCAAGAAGAGCAATGAGGACCTAGACATGTATACCTACTCTAACAACTCTGACCCTATAACATATGTGCACTTATGCAAAGAAATATGGATTGACTATAACATGAATGGCCCAAGGAATCTATGGACACATCTATTCTATAGGACCTTGAAGACATGGGCATGAGCTTAGTATATTATAAATGAGATGCACTATGAGACAAACAATTGGGATTCACTTAATGAGTGGTCTGTCAACACATTCTCCTTTTCTTCACAAAACCTTGAACCAATTGATTCATTGTTGATAGTTCAAATGTCATTATTTGAGGATACTACAATATTAGAGGAGCACCTGAAAGGCATGTTTAGTGAAAATGGGTTAGATCTCCTAACTTTATTTAAAAAGATAACCCTTAATAGTGACTCTAATGATGAGGATGATGAAACATGGAAGGCATGCAACTGGATAAACTTGATAGGTAAAAGGAAGCTAGTACACCAAGTTGAGGATAGTGATCCAAATGAAGAAGAACCTACCCACCTTCAGATAGAGATAATTAAGGTTAGTTGACAAGTTGAGGATTCACATCAAGAGAAGAATGAGACCTAATGTACACCACTATAAACCAATAAGGTAGATATCAACTTAGAAGGGGAACCAATGATTGATACTCTGGGTACATATTTTTTTGACATAGAGTTGGCATGTATTGTTGATCTCTTAAAGGAATTTCAAGACTTATTTCCTAAAAACTATAGAGACATGAATGGTACACACCCATCTATTGGAAAAATGAGAATCAAGATATTATATGACATAAGAATTGTAAATAAATGAACTTAAAGGATGAACCCCAATCTTTTCACCAAGGTCAAAACAAATATTTATGGTATGCTAATCATATGCATCATCTACCTTACGAATGAATCTAAATGGGTTAGCCCCATGGTCATTAGTGTCAAGAAGGATGGGCATATCTATATTTGTATCAAATATTGATTATTTAATTCTACCTACATAATTGACCCCTTTCCAATTCAATTCACCATGAGGGTCTTATATGGTGTTGCAAGATGCAAGATATATACTTTCACTTATGGGTTCTTAGAATACAATCAAGTCTAAATTGAAGAGGAAGACAAGCCAAAAGTGACCTTTGTGATAGAATGAGATTATTTTGCATACAACATGATTCCATTTGGACTCAAGGGTATACCCAATCATATTATCCCAAGTGGTGATCACCACTTTTATATAATTCAGTCATAAGTTCCTCTAAGTGTACTTAGATGACTAGAGTGTATATGGGATAGTGAAGGAACATTATGACAACTTTCACATAGTGTTTTAGAGGTGTTGATAGTTACATATTTTTTTAAACCTAAATAAATGTGTTTTCATGATATCATTTGGTACTTTACTTAGGCACATCATCGATAAGGATGGTCTGCTCATTGATCTTATGAAGATCACCATCATCCTTCAACTCTAAACCCCTTTGATGTAAAAAGACATTCATGCATTTCTTGGACACTATGTATGCTATAGAAATTTTATAAATAACTATGAAAATATTTTGGTTCCACTAAAATATCTCTTACTCAAGGATGGCCCGTTCTATTGGGGCATAGTGTAAGAAGATGCATTTGAGTCACTAAAGCTCAAACTAGCAAGTGTATCGATATTAGAATTTCCTAACTAGATGAAATCCATTACATATCCATGTTAATGCACCTGCTTCTATAATTGGCACCATTTTGGCACAACAATATGAAGGTAGAATGAACCATCCCATTTCTTTCATAAGTAGGAAATTGACCAAGGTAGAACAAAAGTATACCATAACTAAGTGTGAGGCACTTGTCATGCTCTATACCCTGTAAAGGTTTTGATAGTATCTATTCAAAACACCCTTCATATTATTTACTAATCATGAGGCCCTTAAGTACCTAGTGAACAAACCCATTCTCTATGGATGCATATGTCAATGGATAGTTTTGTTCCAAGAGTTCTAGTTCTTTATTGTAGTCAAACCTAGAAAAAAAACTCAAGCCCAAATAATTTGTCCCTCATTATCTTTAGTGATGTGGAAATGCCCATTAAAGATGATATGATGGATGTAAAAATATATATGGTTCAACACATCCTAGAAGACTTAGCGGAGATCACCATAATTCTAATATCTAGATCTAGACCCTAGACTATGAAAACTAAAGAGAAGAATCAATTCATAGTTCACACTACCCCCTTTCATCTCATTAGTAGGGAAATGTATAAATTGTGTTGAGATGAGGTCTTACACTAGTGTGGCTAAGAATATGAATTAGGTTTAATCCTAAAAAAGGTGCATGAAGTGATTTATAAAGGCCATTATGCCGAAGATGCTACAATGTACAAGGTGTTGCAGTCAATCTTGTGGTGGCCATCTCTATTTCAAGATGTAAAAGTGTACACCAAGGCATGTGACATCTGTTAGTACACAAGAAAGTTAAACCACTAGGATAAGATTCCTCTCATTACCATTCTTTCCTAGATGCCATTTTGAAACTTTTTCCATTGAATTTATTGGGCCTATTACTCTTGCTACATGGTACACAGGTGCAAGATACATTCTGGTAGCCACATAATATTTTAACAAATGGGTTAAGGTAGATCTAACCAAATATTACAAAACCACCATAGCCACAAGTTTTATATGGGAGAAAATTAGCAGCTGCTATGGGTGCCCACATAGTTTTATTGGGGACTATGGCATGTACTTCATCAACCAACCCATGCACATCTTGCTAACTAAATACATGGTGGCTTACCATAAGACAACACCTTATCATCCTGAAGAAAATAACATAGCTGAGGCATTTAATAAGATATTTGGAACATGCCTAATAAATATATGCAATTTTGGTCATAAGGATTGGGATGATCATGTGTCAGTAGTGTTATAGGCCCATTGCACTACATATAAGTGCCTAAATAAGGCAACACCATTTCAACTAGTGTTTGGCACAGAGGCCATTCTACACATGGAGTTTTTAGTGCCCTTATTGTGCATTATATGTATTGGTCATTTGAATGACCAAGATTTGTACCCAACAACCCCCATTTTTATTCCACAAGGAATGGGGACTCATCTTTTCTTTAAAAATATGATCTCTCATATGTTTATCTAATGTTTGGGAAATTAAGGATATTTCAGTTTTCTAGTGGGATAATATTAGCATTGTGTTTATTGTGTTTATTAGACTAACTTGTGTATTATAAATATTTTCTTTAAACTCATAGTCTTTAGGTTAATTCTTTTGACCTTCATGAAAAATTATCTTTCAAATGTTATGTTTTGAGAAATTTTTGGTCCTATTCTCTTTTGGGCTTCTTCTTTTAGGAAGCATTATTTTTTTTTGATGAAGTTATTGTGGACTCTTTATGAAAAATAATTCTCTTGGAAGAATTCAGCCTATGAACTTTTGGCCTTAAGGAAGTCTGGACCATATACACTTTCCCTAAAACAAATTCCCCAAGGGATTATCCCTTTTGAACCTACCCTTTGGCATTTTGGAGTTTTCCTTCAGAGCTTTTGAAATGACTATTTTTCCTTGCCATCCTACCATTCGACCTTTACAAAGTAGACCCTTTGGTAAAAATTTTGCCCCAAAGTAGACCCTTTGATTTCCTTCCACATTCCCTTTGGAACCCTTCTAATTATCTCTTTAATCTTTCTAAATTGACCATTTAATCCCTTTTTGACCACTTTTTTAGGGCACATACCCTTCAAGTTTTGTGTTGCATATGCTTCAGAATTTTTTTTTGAACCCTTCACCCTAGATCATTTTCTTCAAATTTTTGTTTCAAACACTTTTTTAAATGTGAAATACTATAATTAATTCCTCTAAAGTGCACTTACCCTTCAAACTTCCTAAATTGACCCTTTATCCCTTTTAAAGTGGCCACTTACCCTTTGGGATTTCCTCCTATAACTTTTTCCCTTTGATACATTCGATTTTGGAATTTTTTCCTAGATCTTTTTTCCTTAGCCAAATTCCTTGCGACATTATGCTTGAGATAATTTGACCCATTTATTTAAAGACACATAACCTTTGGGTATTGAGAAAGTACCCTTCAAAACCTTTAAAGTGACCCTTAGCTATATGAAATTTCCCTTCAAAGATCAAAGGTGCCCTTTATCCCTCCAAAAATACCCTTTAGGATATTTGAAGTGACCCTTAGACATACGAAAGTGCCCTTGAAAATTTTTGGAAGTGCCCTTTAACATTTGATAAGTAGCCCCTTCAGGACTTTTGTCATTGACAAAATTCCCTATGAAGTGGACCCTTTAGACCAAAAGTACCCTTTAGGGAGTTTAAAAATACCCTTTAACAATGAATTAATCCTTTGGAATAATTGTTTAAAGACTTTTTCCCAATTAAAAGACTTTTTTAGAACAATTGTTGTGGACAAATTGTCCAAAACAATTCCCTTGAAGGAATTATCCATGGACGTTGACCTAAAAGCACTTTTTAAATATTATATTCCTAAATGATTTATTATGAATAACACTATTAAAATTGTATCATAATTATCAAAATAAAGATAAAATATTTCCTATTTGATAAAAGCTAAAGGTCCCTCACCAACCCAAGCTAACAATTTGAAAATTAAATTTTATATAATTACATCACATGAATTGGTATTTAATGTAGGATCCTACATATATTATATGTAACCATTAAAGTCATAATTTGCATCAAATATAACCTATAATTGAATCATCTTCATTACTAATAGAGACTGAGATCCCTTGTTCATATCTTGAGAATTATGTGAGTCTAATAGTGACTAAGCTAGGAACTAAAGTGATTACGCAGTACAGTAGCATATAGAAGAAAATTACCATTATCAAGAACATGCATCTATAGCTTCCTCATCTAGGATGTTATGAGGAACAAATCCCCCATATGCATTCTCAATAAAGGATTAAATAGAGATCAAAGACACTATGTTTAGTGTAAAGATATTTCAAGATAAGTATCTTAACTACTCACAACTCTAGGATGCTATTGATTCAGTAGATATGTTTTCATTAGATGATGAAATAGTGCTAGAAAAAAGGTTATTCATTCAAGAAATTATAGCCTACAAACTCCAAATATTTTATTTTTCCATATCCAAACAAAAAGTTATGTTGTGTATAGACCTCCTCAGGGATTTATTCCTTTTTAGCAAAATATCACAAGATGTTTGCTTGTTGCATTCTCATGGTGATACAATGGTCACATGCATATTTGGAAGTGATTTTCAAAGGTATATCTCTCTCAACATACTATATGTCTACTATGATAAACACACTTGGGTGAAATTCAAATTAGAAACCTCAATCCCAAAGGTGCTCTCCTCATGTTTACTCCTAGATGAGTCTATAACCTAGTAAGGGAAAAATTCGAAGGGAATGGTTTCAATAAGAAAATTTAGGGTGGGAATATGGATAGGTATGGCTCTACTTAATATATTATATGGTATTCCCAATATCCATTTTTTAAATTTAGATTGGGTATCACTACTAAATACGATGCTATTATATGACAGTGCATATGCCCTGGGGGAAGTAATTAGTTTGAGATTAAGAGAGTAGATCTTGCATAAGGATAAACATCTCACCCCCACAAGAGATTTTTATATGATGTCATATTTTGTAGACAAAGTCATGGGAAATTGTTTAAGGACTTTGGAAATTTGTGGTCTCTAACCATATATTGCATAAAAATAGAATCTATGATCATTACCAATTCTTGTATGTATAAGTTTACCACAATCATATGGTTAGGATATATGAATAAGTTTACCCATAGGTATGGAAAGCCATTCATGGCTCACCTATGCCTTAACTTGGATAAAACATCCTAAATAATTTGAGTGGAAAAGGAAACTTTTTCTTGTACCCAAATTTTACTGTCATCATAGTTTGGGGAAATAAGGTTAAGCCCCTATGTCTCCTAAAATATGTACCAGATAAGTTGGCCAAACAAAATATTGTTTTCCAATTATGGGATAGTATTGAGGAGGATTTGGCTAGGAAAAAAATGGGCTTATACTTTGGATGTTTAATCTCAATTAGCAGAATGACATATACTATGGGAAAACATCTCATAAATGTTGGAATAAAGTTAAATCATCATGGCTTCCCCATAATAGCATGTAGAGACTGGGATCCCCATGGGAAAATCTATAAACACATTTATGGTTTCAATATTCCTTATTATCACCAACCTTATTATTATGATTTTATTTTTATGAATTTTAAATCATATAAATAAGTTTTGGAATGAGCACAGATTGTTAGACTACAAGAAGATCATTTGGGAATGATCCAAACTAAACCTAGTATTTCCACTAGGGAACTGGATAGCTGAAGAGCTCTCTTCAAGGGATGACATCATTAATATTTTTGGAGAGGGAAATCTAGAGAATAGGAAGATTCCTCACCCCAAGGACCTCCATTAACATTGAAACTAAAATTAGTAAAGAGAGAACCTAGGCTCCCAAAGCCTAATGCAAAAAGAAGAGGAAATAGAGGATATCCTATCAATTTGGAATTTGATGAGAAAGAGGGTAAGATGCAAGAGATACCTAATATTAACACTATTAAATTCCCTATGGCTACCTAACATGTATCTACTATTTCATTTTTTGGGGTAGCTACTTCATAAGTAATAACATCTACCTCTTAGGGCTATCCCATTTAAGAAGAGACCCCTTTGGTCTATAGAAAGAAGCCCTAGACTCCCATAGGCAACCCAATAGTGCATACATCTCAAGAATTGCCTGTTCTACCTCTAAGCTCATAATAATTAAGAGAAGATGAATTTTTCATCAAACACATAGTAGATGATTAAGATGAAGAGATTAAGTTGGAGGAGGCCAAGGCTATGAATCTTCAAGTTAACCCCATTGAGATTAACCTCCAAGGTACATAGACCTTTTCTAGTTTTCCTTTGAGTTCAATTTCCATTATTGATCAGATACCCATCTCTTATGTGGAAATTCCCATCTACCTTATTGAATCCACCCCCCTTTCTCCATTCACCTCTATGTTCATTCCTTCCATGTCTACAACCACCATTGATCCTTCCATTATCACTACCACACCATTTCCCATAGCTATTCCCTTTGTACCTAATGGTACTTCTACTCTAAGAGTTGAAAATAATAATAAGGAAACAAGGAAATTGGAGACTGTTTTGGCTACCCCCATCTTCATGTTTAGTCTACATATATCTCCATCATGCTCCCCACTTCCACTACCATAGAAAATCATATTCACTAACACAAGTTAGGGAAGGCCAAGCCTCAAATATTTTTAATCCACCCACTTATTCAAGTTAGAGGAGTGGATTGGTCAAAAATTATATGGCCTTCCTTACCTAGTGTCTTGACAAAGGATAGTAAGGAAAAAGAGAAAGATGAAGAGGAAGATGAGAAATAAATAGTTGTTATAACCAATGATACACCTCTCAAAATTACACCTTAGGCCATGGATTTGAGGAGAAAAGTGTCAATATATAATGTCACTAATCTCCCCTATATGTATACTTTGTTTTACCCCTAACTAGTTTAATACAAAGAGTAAAGAAGAGAAAATTTAAAGATGACCAAGGAAAAAGCATCATCCTTAAAGAATGATAGTTGGTTTTCTCTCTCACTAAAAGGTAGAATAGATAGCTAGGGTAGTATGTGCATGAAGAGAGTCTTTCAGACCTAGATCAAGCACACAAGATGTAGTGGTGGTCATCCATGAAGGTACAAAGTTAGCTCTGTAGGATATAGAAGAAGATGTATACGAATTGTGAGCACAGGTTGAGTAACTCAAGGAATACTCTAATTTAATGCATATTCCTATAGGCATCAAATTTGAGGTTTAGGAGGTTGTGTCCAAATGTTATAATTAATTAGAGGCTATGGAATTCATAAAGGCTAATATGGCACCTCATGTGGACTAAGAAAATCAACTCTATAGCTCTTTGGTTTAAGATAGTACTAAGCTTAAAATGTTAGTTGTCTACATGAGCAGCTCATTATATACCATCTTGACTTAATGACCACATTCGAGGCATCTAATGCCCTAAACTTAGTTGTCATTAGGAATCAAGAAGTAAAGGAGTGGTTAAAATAAATTGTAGCTTTAATTATAGAATACCATCTACATGAGGCTCAGCTCTTGCAAATTTTGAATGAGCCAAAATTGTCTAAGGTAAGGGATTCTATAGGCAAATTGATTAGTAGAATCCTTTTTTATAAATTTATCTAGGAAGCCACTAAGAACTTCAAATAGAGCATATAAGGCTTGGTAGTGGAAATAATAGAATCAAAGTTAAGAAAAGTTAGAAGGAAGTTGACCAAAGTTGATATTTTTAGGAGTAAGTTCAAGTTGACTAAATATGAACGTGCATGACTCCTTGGGAAAACCAAGAGACTCCATCGAGCTTAATTTCTTATCTTAGACATCAGTCACCAATAAAATGAGGTAGAACACAAAGTCTATCAAGATAAAGAAGCAAATGCTTCTAGTAGTGTTGCTACATATTTAGCTTCTACTTTGACTTCCACTCCTACTAAAGCCCATACAACACTTTGAACCACATAGCCTTAGCTTTATGCAGGTGTAATTCTTGTAACAACATGTATATTTAGATTCTCCTTGTAAATTATATAGATCATTGTAAAATTGACTCTGTATTTTCTTATACATGCACATGTTGCATACTTTTCTAAAGTTAATTTATCTATTTATAGCCTTTTTAACTTTTCTTAGATGGTTTAAGACCATAGTTAGAACTACACATTCTAACTACCACGTGTAACAATCATGCATAGACTTGGAAGATGAGGTGACCCCTTCCCCAAGATTTTTAAATATAATTATACCCCAAATTTATTTATTTTTGTTAGAAATTTTTGGAATACAGAGAAATAAGACATTTTAGTGATCAAGCGAAGTGTTTGAGTATTTTATTTCCACTATTGTGTTTAGTTGTTATTTTTATGGTTTTTTACTTTGATAATATTTAGTGTGCTAAAGTTACAAATAGATTATTGATTAATTTGATTAATATGATAGTCCTAGATGTGTAAAAGCTATTGAATGTTGGTGAATGTATCGATTAAAATAGTCAAGCTAAATTGAATCATATTTTTGAATGTGTATTGGTGTTATCTTGGTGTAGTTTTATTAGTGTATTCTACAACTGCCTTAGATAATTCATTAGCTTGAGACATATTCTCTTGATTGAAGGGTGTGTAATAGATGACCTAATATAAGTAACCTTTGTCTAAGGTTGGTGAATTTCTTACATCTCCTTTTCTTTAGATTCCTTAGCCATGTTTATTTGTATGTATGTGATTTTTGATAGAAACAGACATTAGTTTTAAGAAAATGCATGTCTATCTAGAAGCCAACCAAGGAAATAATAGATAAGATCCATGGAGATTTCTTTTCTACCCTACCTTACCCTCTTTTTATGTTTTATTGTTAATATATACCCACTCTAGGTTAAAGGCTAACCATCCATACATATTATATAATAATTCACCCTGTTAGGAAGTTGCACCTCCATTTAAAAGCCCTTGTTAACAAACTACATAACCTACCCACTATTCCAACAATAGGTTGTCAAAGACCACATACCTGCAACTCATGCCCTGGAGTGGATTTCACCTCCATTAAGATCTTAAAACATTAGAGGCTACCTCATTATAGATTTGGTGTGCATAAAACCTACATCAACATAAGAGTCATTGAGTGCATGACTACAATACTTGGATTACTTGGTTGAGACACATGCTAAATCAAGATGGAGTCAACAAGTAGAGAAGGCATGTTAAAATCTATGGCATGATAAGAATATCAAGTGAAAGGTACTTATTGAATGATAATTGGTCTTGTTATATGACTCAAAGTACCTTAAGCACCCAAGAAAGTTTTATATTATGTCGATGGGACCTTATATTATCCACATCATAACTGAGACTAGCACATGCAAGCTATACACATTGATAGGTGAAATGATCTTAGGGAATTCCAATGATAATATATTGAATCCCTATTATAAATAATATGGTACTTGTGACACCAAACACTTACTTCTCGATCACAAGATGGTTATGTTGTGCTGACCAAAATAAAATTTGATGCAAGTGAAATATTTTCTTATGTTTTAATATGTTTGTGTTGAGTGAATAAGTGTGGCACTTTCAAGCCCATAAGAGACCTTTTATGGTAATTTCATGTATAAATCCAGTCTAATGAGTTGAGAAAATTTGATTTATAAGTGATTGAGAACATACACCTAAGTTTATGGGCATGTAAATTTTTCCAGCTATAGAAAGATCTGAGTACCAAGTTGAAAATGGGAGGTACACAAGACTAGTGTAAAAACCCTAGAAAATAAAGCACTAGAAGACTAGTGCAAGAAATTTTATGGGGTAGGGGAAGGCCAAAGCAAGAGATTAAAGTGGAGATAAATTAACCAAGAAATGACAGTGAATTTGAAAGGAAGTGCATCTAGAAGAGGAGATAGAACCAAGGAGGATAAATCACATGCATTTGAAGTATTATACCTAGGTTGCCATAATAAGGATGAATTTCATGCCAAGGTGAATGAAGAGCAGGAGGAAAATCATCAGGACAACTGAGATCCACTCAATTTTAGGTGGGAATTGACCATTTAAATCATAGGTCACTTCATTGAATACACCATTAAGATAATTTAATATAGTGATGGTGGAGGAACAAAGATCCATAAGAAATGCACGTGGAAAAAAAAATTCATAGATTTTATGGGTTTACAAGATTTAAATAAATACATACTTTAACATGCCATCACTCACCTATAATTAATAAAGTAGCTAAAATTAAAGTATAAAGAAGTGAATGGCAGACTGAAATAGGTTACAAATCTTGTGTAAAATTGAACCCAAACATAAATCCAAACAAGAGTAAAATTAGAAAAACACTACCATAGAGAAACTTAAGCACCCAAGCCACCAAGTGAGAATGGTTAACATTAGACAAATATTGCATTCTATTTGGAATTGATTAGAAGGTATGTGGAGAGATAATTATGAGATAACTAGATAGTTAAAATTGGGAGTGATGTTAAGGCCACCATTAATGGTAAATAAAGCTCAAGAGCTGAATTTATAGTCTTAGACCCCATGACTATGAGGAAGCACAAAGAAATATTAATGTCTTCAAAAATATCAACAAACCATACTTTAATAGTACTAGGATTAGGGTGGGAAAAAAGAGGTTATGTTTAGGTCCATTGTAGGCATAGAAGGATTCTAAGAAGGCCTTGATTCTAAAAGAAGTAGAAACTAAAAATAAAGAGTCACAACTAGTTGGAGTTAGTGTTATAAAAATAGACCTAAAATCAAGCACAAAGCTCTTATATATAGAAATGGCATTTCCCCCTGAGGTCATAATGGGGGGGAAAATGGGTATCCTTCACACACACATGCAAATTAAAGGATTAAAACCATAAAAAACTAAGCAATGCATAGGTGATCAACCAAGACTAGATGGTTGACATAGGAATGAAGACCAAGATAGGTGTAGTGTTATTCAATTTCTCCACCTGAGATAAGTTGATGACAACTACTACAATCCAATTGTATGAGATTTAATTTTTTTTCAAGATAGTGGAATTGGTGAAATTCCTCCTCTCACATGTCCATAGTGATTGATTATACTATTGTCACTTGGATTTACACCCTTTAAAGAGATGTCTTAGCTCTCCTCATCCAAGTGGCATAATTGAAACACCTCTAGGATGTGGGTATCGTAAGAATGAGGCAAATCTCTAAATAGGTCTAGCTCATTTGATGTACCTCTCTTAGATCACTAATATACCTATGTTTAAAAGGAAAAGGGAGAGATAAAACTAAAAGTAAACTATCCTAAAGGAGGTGATACACTAGAATAATTGATGACTACCAACCAGTTGCATGTCACACATGAGACCAAGAGACTAACTAGGCATAAAATTCTCTAATATAAATCTTCTCACATTGATATTTCATTATGAAGTTGTGATGAATTTTTAGGATAGAAGGACTAGACATGAGGCATATGATGTCATTGTTTTAATAGACTAACTCACTTAACCTTGACACATCAATAAAACACTTCGCATGACCTACAAGAAGAATCTTTCAAACAGCAAATAGGTGAGAAAATGAGACAATAATGTTGAGAAAACAATAGTCATGATTAATAAAGATTAATAATTCAAGTGAACATACTATGAAAAATCATAGAAGAGGTAAAATTAGTAGTCTTTATTGATTTTATGGTATGCAAATGAGCAAGGCTTTGCCATACTCAAGTGGAGCATATTTTATAAAGCCCAAAAGCCTAGTTCTTATAAAACTTTAGAGAGAGAGAGAGAGAGAGAGAGAGAGAGAGAGAGAGAGAGAGAGAGAGAGAGAGAGAGAGAGAGAGAGAGGAGAATAATGATGGGTGTCGTTATTACTCCTTAATTTAACCAACATAATTTGGTGTCTATTCTTACCAAAGTGGTGTCTAAAGCTATTTGTAGTAAGGTAATTTTACATTTTAGCTTAACAATGTTTATTTTGTGGGTTTTGAATATTATGCTAATCTATATCTGCTTTTAACTCTTAAACTATATTTTTAAAGAAACACTCTTTGTAGAAACATAAACCACTCGATCTAATATTATTTATAGAATGATTTTCACAAATGTAAAACAAATTCACTCTTATATAATTAAAATTCAATCAAATTTAATTTATTGATTAAAGATAATCATAAATCTATAATTTTTGACTCTGAAAGAATGAAATAAATGCTTTTGCTGGAAATATAGATTAACTATTCAAGCTTCCCTACAGGATTTCAATCTAAATTATTTAAACATATAATTATAAAAATATGTAGTGTAAAGAGATATAAAACCAATTTATAAATACTAAATAGATTTCTTATTTCCTTAGGATTGGGCCCTTGCTCCCTCGGATCCAAGTCAAACGTAACTCAGCTCAAGAGATTCTTCAACACATAAAATGAGAAGAGAAATTGCTGCTATATTTTGTATCAAAATTACAATATTGTTGTATGTTGTGGAAAAAATTTATAGATCCAATCATGTATATATCTATTTATTTTATATCAACAACTATCTTATCTCATAATTCTAGGAAACAACCTAACTAATTTGAAAATGGAAGATATTTTGGATAGATTGAAAGAGATGGTTGGAATAGAAAATCATTGCAATGAGATCTTTTAGGATTCAAAGAATCCATAGATAAAAATTTTAATGCCTAACTATATCAATCAAATCTTTACATATATTGACATTCTTATCTTCTATCTTCACCACTTTAACCTAGAGTGGCAACTCCCAAAATTAAAGTCTTAATAGAATAAGACATCTATATATATACATGCCCAAAAATGGAAATATCTAAAAGAGTCATTTAGATTTATATAAATAGGCTGGATAATCTATATAAACCCTTTGTAATGTGTTATGATTAATTTTTCAGTAATATGGATCAATCTATAGCAAAACCATAACAATTTGTAGCTTCATGTTAAAATCCATAGCTTGCCTATTGAAATCCAAATCTCATTGTTGAAATTCATAGCTTGCTTGTCAAAATACATAGCTCCCTTATCAAAATATGGAGTAACTGCATAATCTAGATCTAGGTCTTTGGATTTCCTCATCTTCACAATCTTATCAAAACTCTAATTAATACTATTATTTACCTGTACAAGTCAAAATATGGAGCCTAAAATATGCAAATATTAGAACAAAATAAAAAGAAGATAGGTTTATACTTTACATGAGTTTATATAGGCAAAAGCATATAGTTATTTCTTTATGCAAGTTCTAAACATCCATATTACATACAATGCTCAATCATTTGACATATTTAAGACCATAATTTATGGTAACAATGAGTTATTTTATGGACTCATCATCTCCCCCACTCCTTACCTTTTTCAAGTCCCTTTGCAAACTATATTCTTAATCTCCATAGTTGTGAATTATTTTTTACATCTTTAGACTCAAATCATAAATAAAATATATGTATTTTTGAAGTATCCTCTAATTATGGGATGTGAAACCCATATCCTACTACATTTTCTTTAATTATAGCTTATAATTGGGACAAGGATACAACATGTCGGAGTTTTATATCATCTCTTTCCCTTGAAGGTTTTTCCTCTTATTCAATCATGGAGGATTTTCCTTTATCCTTTATCTATATATAAGAGGGATGTAACTTTCATCAATAATAGTCTCAGGAAAGTCATCAACCAAATCTTCATGTGGAGGAAAAGTTTCCTCTTTTTTTCTATTATGAGCTTCATTAGTAGTGGTTGTTGTGGAATTTTGCCTCAAGCTGTCCAATGTCTCATCAATAATGGTCTCATCACTATCCACTATTAGGATCAATCTTCTTCTTATTTTAAGAGGGGGTTGAGCCTCTATAGGTAAATTTTCTTGAGTTTTGACCCAAGAAGTAGGATCTACAAAAGATTCTTCTTCAATAATTTGAATGGGTTCATGAACTTGAGCAACTTGAAAAATATGTTATCTTCTAGTAGAGGATCATAGCCTTAATTTCCTAATTTTTAGCTCAGGAGGAGAAGATATAGAAGGATCATCTAGGGTTTGCATTTGAATATCCTTGGCTTTATATCTTGTGCTATGGATGAATTTAGAGGCTATCTATTTAGATGAAATTTTTGGTAGAGATTTTGAGATAGAGGCATGCATATGTGTAGAATTTTGTTTAGCAGATTTAGGGGGTTTCTCTTTATTTCTTTCAAGGAAATCAGTCTAGGCCTCCATTCCATTTTATTTTTAGAAAAAGTTGAGTTGAATAATGAGATAAATCAACCCATGATGACATATAGTAGTAGGGTTTTTGTCATACCTTATAGCTAGAATTTTAATGGATCCTAGAAAGAGTGATGGAAAATTTATTTGGTGTTGAGGTTGTTGAACACCATATCTTAAACAAATAAACATTCTTAACACCATACAACTCAACACACTGCAATGTTCCTCACATGTCAAATATTTAATAAGCTAGAAAAAATAATTTCTAAGGTTTTGGTAGAGACTCTCTACTTACCCCTTTTATTCTACCTTTGACGTCCTCAATGAAAATTGGCATGGATTATCATTCACTACTAAATTTTTTGATAAGATTATGAAATGAGGACCTTCTTGATATTTGAGCTCCTTCATCTAAGATCCCTGACAATTCATTGAGAATTTTTGTGGAGAAGGGTATCTAAACTCCTCTAACTATGGATAAATTAGAATTCAGGTGAAGAATGAACTCTATCACTAATGCTTCATCAAAACCCTATAACTTGATCAAAAAGTCAAGCCATATAGGTTTTGATTTTTTATTCAAATCCATTTTTTATTTTTCAGTCTCAAAATAGTTTATCATAGTTGATTCTTCCCCCTAATTCCAAAAAGAGATTAAATTTGTGTTTGAAAAATGATTTGAATATAAACGATATCTTTGAGGGTTATACTATTAATATTACTTGAAGCATGCCTAATAATGATGACAAAATTAATAAAAATCAATGATGTCATATTTTTTTGCTTATTTTATGTTGAAATAATGCCCTCGTCAATCCCTTTTGAATTCTCCCTTTAGTAATTTTGATTAATGACACATAATTGTAATAATAATGTGTCCTTATAATTTTTTTTTTATAGCTAAAAGGGGTACTATCTATAGATTTTATATTGACATTTTAAAATATGACCTTTTTGAAATGGCTTTTATTGTCTTTATAAAGTTGACCCCTTATGACACCATATAATAATCTCATATTAATGATTTGAACATATGCATCCAACCCTAAATATTTCAAACCAACACTTAGTATAAAAAGAGACACCTTACCATACAAATCTCAATATTGTTCTTATTAGTCTTCCTGATCTATTCTACAAAAAATAGATTTCATGAGTTAGTGACATTATACCAAACAATAATATTGAATTTATTACTTTGGAATCAATTGATTTTTTTGAATAGATTTTTTTCTAATTTTTTTTAGTATTTTTCCCTTGATTATCCATTTTTGGTTTTCTAATCAAGCCTCTTTATTTAGTGCATGAATATCTAACAAGCTATTTTTCTAATCATGACTGTCAACAATGTCCCAAAAGATTTTCATTATTTAAAACGTTTTTTTAAACATTTAAAGGGAACAAAAAGATTCCCTTCCTATTTAGGCCAATTATATTTTTCAAAGATCAATTACCATGGAAAACTTGAGTTCTTACATGGTTCTAAACTCATTTTGTATTGTTTGAATAAATTCCTCCTTATTGGTAGGCTTTTGGTATAGTTTTAGGTGATGTCCATTTATAAGAAGTGTTTTTTTATTACCATCAATAGGTAGTAACTGTATAAAACCATTATAAAAAAAATCTATTTGAAATGCTCCTAACCATCTAGTTTGAATCTTACTTTTGAAATTATAATATTTAGAATCATATAAGAGTACCCAATATCCTTATTTGAATTTACTTTCTTTGATATACAAGTCATGCCATTATTTTCTCTAGTACTGTGTCATTTATGTCTACTACTAGGATTTTTCCTCATCTCATCCAATTCATTCAACTATAACATCATTTCTTGTTGTGCTTCATCCAAATTAATTCCTACTTCTAATGTAGTCCTCAAAGTTTGCATTTCAAATTTAATGGAAAGAAGGGGTTTCTTACCATAGACCAACTCATATAGTGAAAAACTAGTGGTGGTTTTCCATGTAGTGTTGTATGCCAAAATAGCTTCTGAGATTTTGGTTTTCCAATTCTTCTAGTTGCTACTAACTATCTTGGTAAGAATGTTCTCTAACTCTCTATTAGTGACTTCCACTTCTCCATTTGCTTGAGGATGTTATGGTGAGGATTTGTGGTAGTTGACTTGGTAGATATTTATGAATTGTTGAATCATATTGGACATGAATTATGGTCCTTGATATGATACTATCTCTCTTGATGCTCCAAAATGTTGCATGATCTTGAAATAGAGGAAGTCTACTACTATTTCTCTTATAAAATAAAGGGTTTGAACCTCATCCCATTTGGTTAAATAGTCCATAAAAACTAACAAGTATTCCTTACCTTTGTAAAGGTGGATCTATGGGCCCAACAAAGTCCATACCCCTCTTCTCAAAAATCTCTAGGATAATTTTGGGTGAAGAGGCATCTTAAAGGACAACATAGGCTTCCCCATTATTTGACATACATCACATTGCCAAACTTAAGTCTTTACCTATTTGTGAAGAGTTAGCCAGAAGTATCCAACTCTAAGGATTTTATGCATTGTTATTTTTACTAAGTAATGTACACTTCTAAGTTCATCATGACATGCATGAATGATGTCATACATCTCTTTTTCATTTACACACTTATGAAAAATATGATCAAGTCCAAGTTTAAATAGTATACCATTAATCCATTTATAAGAAATTATTCTAATTAAACATTTCTTTTATTTTTTAGTACATTGAAAAGGAAAATTCCTTATAGCTAGAAAATTTACTATGTCAGGAAACCAAGGGGTTTGTGCTAAAACAAAAAATAATTGTTCATCTAGAAAGTTGTCTTCTACAAGCTCTTTCTCATCTTCATTATGTACTCTAGAAATAAAATCAACACCTGTATTAAACTTTCTTGGCTTATTAATAATTATTATATCAAATTCCTACAATAACAGAAGCCATCTAATAACTCTTCTTCCCACTACTAGTCTATTCATCAAGTACCGGATAGCTACATGATCAGTATATGAAAATATTTTATAACTAACAATATAATGTTTAAATTATTTTATGCCATAAATTATAGCAAGGAATTCTTTCTTAGTGGTTGTATGATTTATTTTAGTTGAAATTAAGTTCTTGATTATGTAATATATGGCATACATGTGTCCATTTTCATATTTTAATCCCAAAACAACTCCCATAACATGATTTTATGCATCAATATAGATGTGGAAGGGTTGTGATGAGTTAGTTCCTCTCAAGACTGGTGTAGCACTAAGCTTTTCTTTGATTGTCTTAAATGCTTGTTGATAAGCTAAATTCTAAGCAAATCAAACATTGGAGCATTAATATTTCTCAATTATTCTATAATACCCTAGATGTCCTAGAAAAATTTTAATGTTAGTTTGATTTTGTGGAATAGGCAATTTTTAAATGACTTAAATTTTCTTAAGATCAACTTATATTCCTTTTGTAGAAATATGATATCCTAAAACTAAGCCTTCTTCTACCATAATTAAACATTTCTCATGATTAAGAGATAAATGGTGGTCCTAAAATATTTATAATACATTTGTAAGATTACTCAAACCTTCATCAAAAGATTCTCCATGAATGATAAAATCATCCATATAAACTTCTACATAGTTATTGGTGAATTTTAAAAATATGGCTAAGACAACTCATTGGAAAGTGGTAGGTGCATTGAATAAACCGAAGGGAAAGACTTTGTAATTATAATTTACCCATGGGTAAGTTAAGGTTTTTTTTGTCTTAATCCTCAGGTGCCACTTATATTTTGTTGTATCCACTAAAACTATCTAGAAAAGAAAAGTACATTTTCCCAGCTAGAATATCAAGTACTTGATCAATGAAGGATAGAGGGAAGTAGTTTCTCATTATTTATTTGTTTATATCTTTATAGTCCACACTTACTCTCCCTTTAAAATTTTTATTATGGATAATGACTAGGGAAGAGACCCATTGGATATCAAAAATGGGATAGATAAATCCTACTTCTAATAACTTCTTAATTTTAGTTTTGACAATGTCTCTCAAAGTAGGATTAATCCTTCTTTGTGGATGCCTTATTGGTTTAATGTTCTCTATGTAAATGTGGTTTGTGAAAATTCTTGGATAAATTCCTTTTGCACCTTGATATTACCATGAAAAATCTTGAGTGTGACCTTAAGTACATCAAAAACTTCCATTTTTTGGTTATTTGTTAACCAACTATTTATATTGAGTGTCTTACCTAGTGTTATTATTATTATTTATTTAGTTCCTAGATGGGAGGAGTTTATTTGTTTAAATTCACTCATTAATGAGTTGAAAGGATAGGAATGTGTAAGTAATGCATGAAATGTTATAACATATTTAACAAATTTTTCTTGTATGGGAATGATTCTAGCTAAAGGACAATGGAAGGCTATAAGAAATGGGTCTTGTCCTTCATATGCCCATTACATCACACTATTTTGAATGTATTTATGGTCATACGATGTATTTAAAGATGTGAAAGAGGATGAATTATTAGAGGAATAATAAATTCTATCTTGAAAAGGTCTTTTATTTAAACTGCAGTAGTTCCTTTGTAATCTGTAACTAGTCTGTTGCAATCTGTAGCTAGACTATCATGATCCGTAGCATTTCCAATACTTCTTAATAACTCATAATATAATTCCTATATATGTTCAATGATTGTAACCATGTCTAAAGAAGAGATACTATCATTTTTTTCATTAGGTTGATCAACCCACAATTGTTTGACTATGTTGATTGATGGTTGAATAGGTGAATATAAAGAGATTTGTTTTGCTTTAAGACCATTTGAAATGGTCATATCTCCTGATCTAAAATCAATCAATGCTTCTACAGTTACTATCCAAGGTCTTCCTAGAATCATTGGGTATCTAATCTATTTGTTATGAGGTTGCAGAACAATAAAATCAATAGGATATTCCCATAATTTTATGGTTAACATTATGTTTGTAATGACACCTTCTAGTTGAGTGGCTGAATGATCTTCCATTTGTAAAATTGTGGTGGTTAGTTACATGTTATTTGTAGAGAGATTTTACATGGTGTCTATAGTCATCACATTAATATTGGCCCCTAAATCTACCAATACATTTGGTATCTCTTTCTATCCAATTTTTACAAAAATGACAAGACTTGCTAGATCTTCATATTTAGGTAAGAACAACTTTTTTGCTAATAGATTAGCCAACTTGCCATCAACCTGTATGGTCTTAGGATACTGTCTTTTTCTACCAACTATATTTATATACAAGATTTTGATCATCATGTTTACTTTTGGAATATCTCTAATGGTCTGTAATAATGGAATCTGTTTGTTTAGTTTTTTGAGTTCTTGAATCAATTTAGATTTCTTATTGTTTTCAACTTCCTTTAATATTTATAGAAAATGCATAGAAGGAGGTGTTATAATTACTTATTTTATTTTTCCAATTTACTCTTGACAGTCTTTTTATTTGTCTGGTTGGCTTTGTGTACTTGTTCTTTCTTTTGGTACTTCTCAATGATAATATAGGGTTCCTAAACTATTCTTCCTAACCTCAGATGAATGTCTGCACATTTAATAACTCCTACTCTTATTGTTTCACCTTATTAATTTACAAAAACTTATCTATTTTTTGGATTTACTACTATTTGAATAGGTAGCTGAGGCTAGTTTACTTATTATATGGGGGTGGTTTGATTTCCTTGAGGATCCATTAGTGATTGTTATTATGGTTATTATTGTTTTGGATATCTTCTTTGATTTTGTTGATTATTATTTTGACCATAATTCCAATGTTGATTTGTCCAAGGTTGTTGATGGCCTTGTGGCATCCATGTTTGTTGAAAAGGTTGGTGCATCATCCATTATTGTGTCATCCATTCCTGGGTACCCCATGGTGGTGCCACCCATATTGATGGAGGTGCATGCCATTATTGATAAGGAATTCTTAAGCCAAACTGTTGATTTTATTGAAAAGTATATCCTTGTTTCTAAACATAATTAATTTCTTCTATGTCTTGTTTGTTTTGTTTGAACTAATTCTTGAGACTAGGGAGGTGACTACAGTTCTTTGTGTCATAGTCCTTAGCATAAAAAATTCCACAATTTTAGTTTTATCTAAAAGATAGTCTCTAAGTGCATGTTTCAACTTGCATTTTGGACAAGAGATTTCCAATGGTTCAGCATTGGATTTGGCCTTATCTTTTAATCCATCTAATATTAAATTCAATTGGAACAATATGTCTATTTTAAAGTTTGCTTATTCTTCCATTAATTGACTTACATGACCAAATTTTCCTAATTTCCATTTTCTACTAATAGGTTTTGTTCTAGAGTAGTTGGTACATAACCATTGAATTTTTGAAAATATAGCTTAGTGATATCCCCTTTTCCCATAATTTGTAAAGAACCTATAGAGAAGTCATCTAATGGTTTGATAAAAAAATTTAATCACTTATTTAAGTAAATCATAACCACATCTATTAAGAGCAAAGGCAAACTAATCTAAATAATCCTCCAAATTTTCATCTTCATTTTGTTTGATTTTGGAAAAATCTTCTTTCCTATCCTTAACCCTATAGTAATCTTGATATTTATCCAAAAATGTTATTTCCATTTCTCTCCAATTGTAAATGGAGTTGCCTCATATCCCCATGAACCACCTCATTACCCCTTCTCTCAAAGTAGAAGTAAAAAGCTTCAATTTTTTTCTATCTAAAGTGTAATCATAGGTCTGACAGAGAACCTTAAACTCAAAAATAAATTGGTCTAGTTCATCGATGGATAGACCTATGAAAGTTGGTAACTAGGCTAAAGAAATATTTTTAATTATTCATTCATCATCTTCAAAGATAATAGGTTAAAAGAAGGTCTTCTCAAAAACATTCCTTCGAGGGTTCTTTACTTGGCCTATGCTTTCACCCATGCCAAAAAAAATTATAATGAAAGGAGGGGATTTTGGTTATTCAATATTTATGATTTTGTCTTATGCAAAAGAATATTCTCCTTATCCCATAGAAATATTTCTAAAAGAGTCACTTATTTCTTTTGGCAAACTATCTTCTTTTTTGAAGTAGCCTTGATTCTTTCCTATAAAGGATCAAAATCCTTTGGGATAAACCTACCCTATGGATCCCTCAACCTACTCATATACTTGATGTTGAAAAAAGAGTGATTTTTTTTAATATTATTGTAATTTATGGACCATTAACCTAAATTTTATCTTACTAACACTTGAATGTCCTTGGAAATGGAACCAAAAATGATGGGTGTCATTATTACCCCTTCATTTAACCAACATAAGTTGGTGTATGTTCTTACCAAGGTTGTGTCTAAACCTATTTATAGTAAGGTAATTTGAAATTTCAGATTAACAATACTTATTTTGGGGGTTTTGAATAGTATGCTAATTTATATATGCTTTTAACTCTTACACTATAGTTTGAAAGAAAACATTACTTAAAAAAACATAAACCACTCAATCTAACCTAATTTATATAATTTTTTTAATAACTATAAAACAAAATCACTCTTATAGAATTAAAAGGATATCAAATCTAATATATTTATTAAACACAATAATAAATATGTACTTTTTCAATTTGAAAGAATGAAATAAAGCTTATGCTGGAATTAAATATTAACTTTTTAAACTTCCCTATAGGCTTTCAATCTAAATTATTCAAACATAAACTTATAATTTTTTTAATGTAAATAGATTTCCTATTTTCTCAGGAGTGGGCCCTTACTCCCTCAGATCTAGGTCCAAATTAACTCAACTCAAGAGATTCTTCAACACATAAATAGAGAGGAGAAACTGCTACTATATTTTTTATCAAAATTATAATATTATTGTATGTGGTCAAAAAAAATTATAAATCCAAGCATGGATCTATCTATTTATTTTATATCAACAATTGTCTTATCCCAAAATTCTATGAAATAACCTAACTAATTTGAAAAAATAAGATATTTTGGACAAATTGAAAGATATAGTTAGAATATAAAATCATTGTAATGAGATATTTTAGGAGTCAAAGAATCCATAGATAAAAATTTTAATGCCTACCTATATCAATGAAATATTTACATATATTGACATTCTTATCTTATATCTTCACCATTGTAACCTAAAGTGGAAAATCCCAAATTAAAAGGCTTAGCTAAAAAAGACACACACACACACACACACACACACACACACACACACACACACACAGACACACACACACACACACATGCCCAAAAAATAAAAAATTGAGAAGAGTCATTTATATTTCTATAAAGAGGTTGGATAATCTATCTGAACCCTTTGGAATGTGTTATGATAAATTTTAGAGTAATCTAGATCAATCTGTAGCAAAACTGGAACAATCTATAGCTTGTTAAAATTCATAGCTTGTCTATCAAAATGTAGAGCTTGATGTTTAAATAAATATCTAACCTATTAAAATATTTATCTTTCCTATCCAAATCTAGAGTAACTACAAAATCTTGAGCTGGGTCTTTGGATCTCCTACATCTTCACAGTTTTGTCAAAACTCTCATTAATACTATTATTTACATGTAGAAGACAAAATATGGAACATAAAACATTTAAATTTAGAAAAAAGTATAAATAATATATATTTAGACTTTACATTTATTTATATAGGCAAAGTTATCTATTTCCTACTTTACGCAAGTTCTAAACATCAAGATTACATACAATGCTCAATTATTTGACATATTTAAGGCCATAAATTATGGTAATAATGAGTCATTTTATGGAATTTAAAGAAATAAGTAAATAGGTAATAAGGAAAATTTTCAAGCTAATAAAATGAGTTACATGTGGATGAGGAGTAAATGTGAAAATGATCATGCAAATTTAGGAATCACAAGTGTCACCCCAAGTCATGAAACTTTTAAAATGTGGCATAAGAGTTCTCATTTTTTACAAGAACACTACCTTCATCATTCACCCTAATTTGAATGTAAAAAAAATAACTAAGGATAGGTATAGTTATTTTTCTAAGAGGGAAATGTTTTAGACATGCTTCCCCATGCATTGGTTGTATTCTTACTATTCTAGAATCTTTTAGAAGTGAGCCATCACTGCCTGTAGTCAAAGAAACTCCTTTTTTCAGTCACCTTCTCACACTTGGCCTCAAAATTGGATTAAATTTATCATAAAAATATATGAAATGGATTTTATGACACTTTTAAATACCATTCATGTCCTTATATTTTTTAGGTAAACCTTAAAAATCCATCCACTTGAATTTCTCACACTTCTCACTATCATGTTCACTATGCCAGTTATAACTAGCTAAGATGAGATCTATGGTAGTCACACTTATGATTTTTTATAAATCATAAAATTACCATGGTAAGTTATTACATGTACCAATCCTTCTCATAAATTTGGTTTCATCTCTTGAAAGTCCCTAGAACCTGTAAAATGCATAAAATAGTCAAAAGAACTAATTTTGTACCCTATCTGTACAAATATGTCAACACAAATATTTATGGGGGGAAGTTATAAAGAGTCTTATACATCATTAAATAACTTTCCATGACATTATAGTCAATTTGTGATATCTCAACATCCTCATTTTCACAATTAGGTCCTTATCTAGGGTTTGCAAAGGTTTTAGACCATTTTTTCCCTTAAGATTTATTCATAAAGATGGGACATTGGCACTACCAAAAAATTACAAAAATTAAATTTTAAAGACCATTTTCAACACCTCCAAAAAAAATTTATCTCCATGAAAATATTTAGAGGAGATTCAAGCACTTAAAGATGCCCTATCAAGCTCTTGTCTCCATTTCCTATAGGCCAAAGTTGGGTCTAGGCCAAACGTGGCTCTCCATGTGGTTCCTCTACAATGTGAAAGATTTAATACATTTTAAATTAACCAATATAAATTATACAATATATTTTAATGATCTAAAATAGTTATATTTTAGATTGACCTAACATTTGGATTCTTGGCCTAACCATGCATAGTAGGCCTACTCGTAAGTTTGAGGGTCTAGGCCATCTTGTTGGGATTAATCCCTCTAAGATATGTTTCCATGTTTTATGTATATTTTTTTCAAATAAAAACACATATTTTCAAGGTCCAACCAGCCCCTAACTCACCTGAGCATTGCCATTCTCAAAAACTATAGGGTTTGTACATAAGGGGAGTGCCCTTTATCTAAGATAAAACAAAGCACAATTTCCATCTTATCTCAGAAAAAATTAATATTTTAGGGTATTTTAAATTTTTTTATGAAATTCAACACAAAAATTCATCCTTTTATCAGGTCATTAGACCTTACAATTAATTCAAATCCAATATAGACTATATGTAAGTAGACTACGCATAGTGTTTCTTTGTATGGACTATGTGTTGCTTGATTAAACCCTTCTCTATAATTTTTTATATTTTAAATATAATATGGAGAGACTCATGGTCATGATAAAGGTGATTTAGTTCTATTAATCACTTCAACTCTTTACATACTCCTTCCCATACCTTGAACTCTCAAGACTATATGTTCAAATTCCTGACTGTATTTCTTGTTTCAGAGGGTACCCTACATATTATTAGCTTAGAGATAATGTTAATAGGATTATTTATAATATGATAGGGTAATTAAACATATTTTTGGACTCATTTTACTAGTGTTTATTCAATATAAGCATCACAAGATCACTCTTTAGCTCACTGTTGCATATAACCAAACACAGTCAACTATGTTGGAATGAGTAAGGTCATGTAGGTGTTAATTTATCTTGAAATAGGTTTCAAATCCCCTTAAGATCATATAATACATTTTAAATTATCTTACATTATCTCAATTTTATGTCTTCATGCTTAAATCCACTTTATGAATGGTGTAAGAGCTAAAGTTTATTGTAGGTGAACGTCCATAAACGTAGGGATACTACTAGGTGTGTATGGGAAGAAAAAAATAGTATATCATTATAATTAAGTGGATTTTAGATCATAAATACTAATTTAAACTATTTTTAAACTTTTATCTATGGTTTCATATTATAGTTTGTAACTTTACATGTAAAAGGTCTCTTTTGGATCAAAATCCTATAGATGATACTGAATGAGTTTAGTGTATTAAACTGCAACCTTGGTCTTCTTAATAACCAACCTCCACTAGTAATTTTCCCTTAAATATTTGCATAGATCTTATCATTTATGTAATTTACAAGGTTTAGTAATTTATATACCCCAAATCTCTTATCAAACTTATAATATGACCTAGACAAAATCCTCAAACCTTTGTTTTGTGCTTTTGGGGATTTTATCCCTGAACATAGTCATTGCTTCTTCCAAAATGGTTTACACCTCCATTTTACCATTTAATACCTCAAAAAATTCTAACATGATGAACACACATGCTAGGATTTTAAATGAATATTTACAACTTGTTTTAATGCTTCAAAAGGGGTCTTCATCTCTCTGTTTAGGCCACCTATAGGTAGACATTCCATAGTGTAGGTAGTAGATGAGAATTACAGCCAATATGTAAGATTTAAATGCTTATAACTAGTTATAGGCTTTCTAAAGGTTTAAAAATTTACTATTAACAATCTAAAATATTGAAATAGCTACTAAAACTCCCATTCCACCATAACATCATCTTAAGATGCTCATGTAGATGCACTTTGAGTTATATGCAGGTAGTAATCATGAAATGTTCTATATACTCAGGAAATATACATTACATGTTAATTTATTTCTCATCATGGTGTTTAAATGAGACATAATAATTATTTAAAGATCAAAACAAGATATCACACCTCCTTTTCAATGTTGAACCCTTATTTAGATGCTAACATAAAAGTACATTCATGGCTACTTAACTGTATATGTTGCTTATCACTTCCATCATAGACCCTTTGTGATAATAAAGGTGTAAGATATAACTTATTATACAATAATAATGTGATAAAAAACTTTTAGAGTCTTCATTTCTCCTTTATAAATGTGATTAGAGATCAAACCTCATGACTGTAACTGAGAGCATGTAGAAAGTTGATTGTGAGTATGACAAGACTAGGTGTTTGATCAAAGTATTGAGTTATGAGACCAAACATAGAATTAGGTGGTACATATGGAATTTAAAATTATAAAACACAATTTATAATTCATATGAATCCCTTGAAGAGAATACCACCTTCTACAAGTAGTGAACTTGACTACCATTCCACCTAGAACATCAACTTAGAAACTAAACTAATTAGTCCATGATATATTTGCCAAACATGAAAATAAGAATGGAATGAATGAGAGGAGAGATTAAAAATCATATGGAATAAATCTTATCATTTGGATTGTATGGACTTATCCAAACCAAATCAAACCCTATAAGGTACATAAATTAGCTGACAAATTGGATAGGTCAAATTTTTAGGGATGGTTTATAAAGCACATATCACCATTACTTTACAAAAAACATTAAATGGAATTTTAATGAGTTTATAAGACACCCCCAAGATTAATTTATCTGAAACCTCTCCTATTGGCGATACCAAGTACAAATTTGAGGACCATTCTTGCTTGCCAAGCCTAGTGGAAGAAGAAAGAAGTAGTTTTCTTAGTTTCTTGGATCTTATGATCAAAATAATCACTATAAAAATAAATGGAATACCAAGGGACACTTATAAATTGTCATCGGCTATAAGAGGCTATACAAGTATGTACACCTCAAGAAAACTCCTCTTTTTTCAAGAAAACTACTCTTTATTCTAAAAAACCTACCAGTTTTTAGTTAAAAAAGGTTAATTAAGAATTATTAGGATACATGGGGTTTTACATCACCTTTTTTAACTTTTACATTTCCTAAAGATGTCATACAAGTTATTCAATGCTCTATTTTGACCCCTAAAATGACTCAAAAAGACATAAATATTGAAAATGACCAAGACCAAAGCTAATGAGACATTAAATGATAGTAAGTGACCTATAATACACCTTATGACATAATATTATACCCATAAAACACCTAGAAAATAAGTTTTTACCTATAGGGGTCTTTATTTCACCTATAAGGTCAAATTTGGTCAACAAATTTGTGACTCATAGGGGTAACATGCCTGCTATGCTAAAGATCAATAGCCTTATCCTATCCATGGGATTAGGGATTTATCTAAATTATAAGACAAACAATAATATATGACACTTGAAAACAAGGCTTGACCAAGACAAGACAACTAATTATCTCAACCACATAAAACAAAGGACACATACAAAACAAAACAAACACACGTGTGCTCAAAGCACTTAGGTAAATTAAAGAAAACAAGTATGAAAAAATATAAATCAATCATAATTCCTTTCTAGGAACAAAAATAAAGTTCTTTTCATATTATTATTTATGAGATGAATCATAGTGTCAAGCATGTTACTCTTTGGATTGGATACTTGATAGATCAGACCTATTTCTTGGCACTTCACTTTTTATTCTCTCAAGTAGATCATACTCAAATAGGTCTCCAATGTAAATTTATAATTATTGGCCTTTAACACATAATTCATATTGCTTCCCACTCTTCATCTCATGATCAACTTGTATCTTCTTGGTAGGCATGGCTTTAAGAGGAGTAGTTTCTTGTTCCTTGGAATATTGAGGCCAATAAAATCTTGTTCTATCCTTCAAAATCTGATGTAGTTTTCCTAACTATTTGAGAGATTGATAACCCTTTTCTCATGATTTCAAACATATCATCATGGGATGCATATGCATCTTGAAAGGACAAATTTGAAAAGTTTCTTCTTTTTTGCATACTCACTTGAGTGTTAAGGCTACTTTCTCCACTTTTGATTAGATCATATATTCCTTGAAGAGGAGTATGACCTAATCCAATTATTTCAAACAATTAATCCAAATGATGATTAAATATTTTTTGTTTATCATCTATTATATCTTGGATAGTGATGGGAGAGCCAATGATGTTTTCCTCTTCTTTGGTAAAAGGAAAATATTCTTCAATATCAACACAATTAGTAGATTCAACACAATAAACCACCTCTTCTTCTATAGTTCAAACCTCTTGATGGAACTCAAGTTGTATCTCAACTTTCATAACCTGAATTCACTTCTCAAGGAATACAAGATCCTCAATTTCTTTCTCCTTCTTAGTGATGTCAATGCTAGGCATTTTGTAATCAGGTGACCTAGTCCAATGAGGCTACCAAGGAGATATGTTTTATTCAAGAGAGAGTTATAAATTCTTATAAATAAAAAATTCTCCTCTTTAGGTTTCCACACCATAAGTACATCAAGAAAAAGGGTGATAGGGCTAGGATAATATGAACTAGTTGGTGGAGGTAGAACATAGAACTCAACATCATATTGAAAATCAATTATAGGGAATTCTTTTGGGAGTTCTAGAGGAAGGGGAGGTAGTCCTTGGGATAAAATATCTTGGATTTATTCATTATATTTTATAATCACTTCATTTACATCTAATTCATCTTTATCACTCTCTTAAGGATGTTTATATGGGGTGTGTTTAGGCATAAGAACTTTTTTTGGCTCTAAACCTTCCACCACACCTTGACTTAGAAATTCCATTCTCAACTCTAGCTCTTCAATTTACTTGGCTAGGTTCTCTTGGAGAAGTTTCTATTGAATTTTATAGGAATCATCATGAGGATAAGGAGTATAATAGGGATGACATGTAAAAAATGAGGTCTCTTGAAGAAGGGTGGGAAGGACTTGCATAAGATCAAGCTCTTTCTCAACTTCACACTCTTTATCAAGGCTTTATCCCCTTTATTTCCCCATGATTCCATTACCTTATTCCATCTTAGTATGATAGGATTATAAATCTCTTATTGAGTTAGTGATGCAATTTTATGAGTGGATGAAGTATCCAAAGAACTTGGGATCTCCTTAGGCATGGGTTCTCCACCTTATCTCCAACTTGGGGTTTCATAGCTAGTGGGCTCTTTTTGAGGTAGGGATGTAATGGGAGAGGTAAATGAGGGCTTATATTCCACTTCCTTGGTTGATTAGATAGACTAAATAATCTGCTTGTTTTCCATCTCAATCTACCTATCAAGGTTTGATTTAAAAATAAGGTTTGTATTTCCAACTCTCTCTTTCAGATAATTGGGAAAAAGATGAATTTGACAAACTTGATTGGACTCATGATTAGGGATCAAGTAGGACTGATAGCAATATTTTGGAGGTGGATATGAGGGATAATAGACTTGGTGAGGTTGATCCTCATGAATTCTGTGCCTATCTTCTAAGGATGTAACCAAACCACTTACATCAAGCATGTCACTTATGATCCTTTGCCAATTTGCTCTCTCAATAGGTGCCCACTCTCTTTTAATCATCTCTAATACATATTTCACATTATGAATGAAATGGATAGGAATATATAGACCATGTATCCTTTATGTGTCAATATGTATCATATACCTCTCATATCCCAAGAGAGTTTGCTTGAAATTGGAAATCGATTGACTAGAGAAGTGACTAGGTTGACTAAGAGGAGCAAGATATTGAGAAGGCTGGCTATAGGACTAATATAACTCATGACAAGGTTGATAAGAGTCATATTGGAGCTGGTATGGACCATGACAAGATTGATAAGGATCATACAAAGGTTGATAGTGAATTATATAAGATTGAGATACCTCACCAACTTGTGTAAAATAATAATCAACACCAAAATTATCCATAAAACTTCATTAGGAAGTAGGAACACAAAGAAAAATTTACCAACAATCTTTAAGAAGAAAACTTGGCATACTTGACTAGTTGATGTTGGAGTCACCATTAATGCTTGGATAAATGCATTGTTGAAAGATAACACCAAAAATATTTCAACTTCTTAGATAATAAGTCCCACCAAGCATGCCAAAAATTATTGTCACTTATATTTTCACCCTTTGAGGAGATGTATCAGCTCTCCTCATCTAAATGGTGCAATTAAAACACCTCTAGGTTATGTGTAGCCTAAAAATGAGGTGAATCTTTAGATAGGGCTAGCTCCTTGATGTACCAATTTTGGGTCACTACGAAACCTATGTTTGCAGGGAAAAGGGAGAGAGAAAACTGAAATTAAAATACCCTAAAGGAGGTGATACACCAAAATAATTGATGAATACCAACTAGTTTCATGTCACACATGAGACCAAGAGACTAACTAGGCATACACTTATCTAATATGAATCTTATCACATCAGTATTTAATTATGAGGTTCTCATGAATGTTTAGGCTAGGAGGACTAGACAAGAGGCCTATAATGGCACTATTTGAATACACTAACTCACTCAACCTTGGCACATCAATAGAACACTTCACATGACCTATAAGAAGAAGCTTTAAAACTACAAATAGGTGAGAAAATGAGATAAACATGTTAAATAAATAATAATCATCACTAATAAATATCAATCATTTAATTAAACACACTATGAATACTCATATAAGAGGTAAAATTAGTAGTCTTTTTTGGTTTTATAGTATGTAAATGAGTAGGGCTTCACCATACTCAGGCGGAGCATATTTTACAAAGGCTAAAAAGGCTAGTTATTATAGAACTTGAGAGAGAGAGGATAAGAAATAAGTCCAAAGGTCACAATGACAAGTGTAAAAATGATAAAATGAGTTACATGTACATGAGGAGGGAAGGTGAAATTAATCATGCAAAGTTAGGAAGAACAAGTGTCACCCCAAGTCATGAAACTCTTGAAATGTGGTGTAGGAGTTCTCATTTTTCACAAGAAAAATACATTCATCATTCACCCCTATTTGAACGTCCCAAAACTGACTAGGGAGAGATATAATTATTGTAATGAGAGGGCTGGGTTGCATACATGCTTCTCTATGCATTATCTACATTCTTACTCATCTAGAATCTTGTAGAAGTGAGCCATAACTGCTTGAAATCCTCATAATTAGCTTGATTTTATCATGAAAATCCATGTAATGGAGTGGATGACACTTGGAAATAACTTTCATGGCTTGGATTGATTAGGTAAACTTGAAGAATCCATCCACTTAAAGTTCTCACACTTCTCACTATCATGTTCACTATGTCAGTTCTAAATAGCTAAGATGAGAGCTCTAGTAGGCACACTTAAGAGTTTTGATGAATCATTAAATTACCATAGTGAGTTATTAAAAGTCTCAATCCTTCTCCTAAATTTTTTTCACCTCTTGAAAGTTGTTATAACCTACATAATGCATAAAATAATTAAAAAACCAATTTTGTACCCTATCCATATAGATAGGTCAACATAAAATTTTATGAGGGGAATATATGAAGAGTATTCTACATCATTAAATCAATTTCCATGCCATTATGGTCTATTTTTATAGCTCACCATCCTCATTTTCCCAAGCAGGTCCTTAATTAGGGTTTGTAAGGGTTTTAGACCATTTTTATCTTTAATCTTTGTTCATAAAGCTGGGACATTGGCACTACCAAAAAATTCCACAAATTCAAAGTTTAGGACCCTTTTCAACACCTCCAAACAAAAATCTATCTCCTTGAAAATATTTATAGGAGATACAAGCACTCAAAGATGCCCTATCGAGCTCTTGTCTCTATTTCCTATAGGCCAGAGTTGGTTCTAAGCAAAAAGTAGCTCTCAATGTGGTTCCTATACAAAGTGAAATCCTAAACACATTTGAAATGACCCCATATATATTCTATAATCTATTGTAATAATCTATTGTAATGATCTCAAATAGTTTTTTTGAGATTGACCTACCATTTGGATTCTAAGCATAACCATGCCTAGTAGGCCTACATATAAGTTTGAGGTTCTTGGCCATCCTATTGGGTTTCCTACCTTTGTGATATGTTTTCATGTTTTACGTAGATTTTTTTTAACACCACACACCTCTTTTCATGCTCCAACTAGCCCCTAACTCAACTGACCATTATCATTCTAAAAAACTTTAGGGTTTGTGCATAAGGGGAGTACCCTTTGTCTGAGACAAAATAGAGGGAAATTCCCATATTATCTCATAAAAAATGAATATTTGAGGGTATTTTAAAAAAATTTGATGACCCAACACGTAAAAATTCAGCCTTTGATTAAGTCAATATATCTTCCAATTCATTAAAAATCCAAGATAGATTACGGGTAAGTAGACTATCCATAATGTTTCTTGGTATGGATAGTGTGCTACCTAATTAGACCCTTATCTCTACCTTTTTTATATTTTAAATATCCTATTGAGACCCTCATGGTCATGATGAAGGTGGTTTAGTTCTGTTCATCACTTCAAATCTTTTTGTACTCCTTCCCATACCTTGAACAGTCAACACTATATCTATAAATTCTTAACTGTATTTCTTGTTTTGGATTTTACCTTGCATATTATTAGCTTAGAATAAATTTTAAAAATCTTATTTAGAATTTCATATGGTCATTACACTTCTATTATGACTCATTTTCTTAGTGTTTATGCAATACAAGCATCACAACATCACTCTTTAGCTCACTATTGCATACAACCAAACACAGTCAACTATGTTAGAATGAGTAAGGTCCTATAGGTGTTAATTTCTATTGAAATAGGTTTCACACACCCATGGGATACTCTAAGGTTTTTGAAATCATCTTCAATTATCCCAAGTTAATGTCTCCATGATTAAATCCACTTTATGAATAGTGTAAGAGCTAAAGTCTATTGTAGGTGAATGTCCATAAAGGTATGGACACCTGTAGGTGTGTATAGGAAGAGAAAACAATATATCATTATCCTTAAGTGTATTTATATCATAACTACTCATTTCAACTATTTGGAAACATTCAACTATGGTGACATAGTCTAGTTTTCAACTTTGGGTGAAAAAGGTCTCTTTTGGATCAAAATCTTATAGATGATATTGACTGAGTTTAGTACATAAAAATGCAAACTTGGGATTCTAAATAACCAAATTCCACTATTCATGTACCCTTCAACATTTTCATAGATATTTTCATGTAGGGAAACTACAAGGTTTAGTAATTTAGACACCCCAAAACTCTTAATAACCTTATAATATGACCTTGACAAAAAGCCTCAGACCTCTATTTTGTGCTTTTGGGGATTTGATCCCTAAACATAGTCATTACTTCTTCCAAAAATGGTTTACACCTCCATTTTCCCATTTTACACCTAAAATAGGTCTATCATGATCAACCCACTTGATAAGATTTTAAAGGAATATTTACCACTTATTTCAATGCTTCAAAAGGGGTCCTCAACTCTCTATTAAGGCCACTTATAGGTGGACATTCCATAGTGCAAGAAATAGATGAGAAATATAGGTACTATGCAATATTTACATGATTTTGACTAGTTATAGGATTTCTCAAGGTTTCCAAATGTACTATTATCACTCTAAAAGACTAAAAAACCTACCAAAACTCCCATTCTACCATGACATCATTTCAAGAGGCTCCTGTAGATGCACTCTAAGATATATGTAGACACTAAGCATGAAATGCTCCATATACTCAATAAATTTTCCTTGCAAGTCAATTTATTTCTCCTCATGGTGTTGAAATGAGACTTTAGGATGCCTTAAATATAAAAACAATCTATCACACATCCTTTTCAATGTTGAACCCTTCTACAGATGCTAAGATAGAAGTACATTCATGGTTTATTAACTATATATATTGCTTATAACTATAATCATAAACCCTTTGTGCTATTTGGGGTGTCTAATTTTACTTTTAATACAACAATAATGTGATAAACACCTTTTATAGTCTTCATTTATCCTCTATAAATATGATCATAGATTAAAATTCATGACTATAACTGAGAGCAGGTAAAAAGTTGACTATGAGTATGAAAATATGAGGTATTTGATCAAAGTATGGAGTTATGAGACCAAACATGGAATTATGTGGTCCTTATGGAATTAAAACATGGAAAACACCATTTTCAATTCATATGAAGCCCTTTTAGAGAATACCACCTTCTGTAAGTAGTGAACTTGACTGCCATTCCACCTAGAACATCAAATTACAAATTAAACTAATTAGTCCTTGAGGTCTTTACCAAACATGAAACTAAGAATGGAAAGCATGATAGGAGAGATTCAACATCATCTATAATGAATCTTAGCATTTATATTGTATAGACTTCTCTAAAACAAATCAAAACCTATAGGGTGCACAAATTAGAAAGCAAATTGGATAGGTCAAATTCTTAGGGATGGTTTATAAATAAAATGTCACCATTCCTCTAAAAAAAATCAAATGGAAGCTGACTGAGTGTAGAAGACACATCAAGGAGTAATTTATCTAAAACCTCCCCTACTACCCATATGAAGTACAAACCTGAGGACCATTCTTACTTGCCAAGCCTAGTGGAAGAAGAGAGAAGTAGTTTTCTCATTTTCTTAGATCTTATGATAAAACTAATAAAGTTTTCTCATTGTCTTAGAAGACCAAGGGGAACTTATGAAGTTTTGCTAACTGTAGGAGGCTGTACAAGTCCATACACGTCAAAAAAACTCATCTTTTTCCAAGAAAAATGCTCTTTGTTTTAAAGAACCTACCACTTTTTAGTTAAAAAAGTTTACATAAGATTTATTATGATACATGGGGAACCACATCAACTTTAAAACCTTCACATTTCCTAAGGATGCCATACAAGTCATTTAATTCTCTATTTTGACCCCCAAAATGACTCAAAAAGACATAAATATTGAAAATGACCAAGACCAAGGATAATGAGTCATTAAATGGCATCAAATGAAATATCATACAACTTATGACATAATATTAGACCCCTAAACACTTAAAAATTAGCTTTTACCTATATGGGTCCCAATTTGACCTATAGGGTCATAATTGGTCAACATATACTTCACAAGGAAGCACATGTGGATATCGATGTGCCTCATTAGTAGGATCATAAGACTCTTAGGCATATGGAAGGACATCTTCTAGATGATGAAGGATGATGCAGAGGTGGAGTGGGTTATGAAACTCATAGGATACTACAAGGTAGTATTTGCATCCTCAATTAAGGATATACAATACCTTAACATGAGGGTTGTGGTGCACCTCATGAGCTCCAAACCATGCCCTAGTGGATAGTGTTTTGACATATGCATGACATACTTATTCATAGCCCCCCACATGGAATAAGGGTAGAATTTGAATATTGTAAAGTTTATTATGATGAATATGCTAGAATGAAAAAAAGCATGTGAGATCTTTAAGTGGGGGTCCATGTTAATATTGATAGTAATAGAGAATATTGGTATTACTAATAGTGATGAGGATAATCTATGGGTTTTCCCACTACATAAGCACTCCCTAGTGCTAAAGTACCAAGAGTACACTTACCCACACAACTTCTCTCAAAAGTACAAAACACAAGTACTGGGGTGGTGTAGCCAATACATAGAGGCATCTAAGATTAAATGGTGTATCCTGTAGGAGTTCCCCCAACACATGTTAAGAATGGTAAATTTCACCATCATGTAACATTTTTATGTATTGCACTTGGTGCTCATAGATTTAAAGATATTTGGTTAGCTTAAATTTCCTTATGAATTTTCTAATAAATATTTCATAGTGACACTAAGGAGAATCCCTAATGCATGACATCTAGATATCTTGATGAAGGCTATGGAAAGGGAAAGAAAAATATTGAGGTGTAAGTATGTGAACCTAGGAGAAAAGTCTATAAAGGATGAGGAAGATGACTCTAACTGAATGGACCTCCATGCCCTTCAGAGGGAAATCATAACTAGGTAAATATTAAATTTTTACTATGAGATGAAGCTATAGAGTAAGGGCATTGACCTTATAAAAGATGATAATTCCCCCCTCTTAATTATCAATGAAGATAAATCAATGCTAAAGATGCAATAGATGTCTCCTAAAAATAAAAGGGGAAAAACACTTGAGGAGATTGAGAAGTGCATGGCTAAAGATCACCTTCAAAGATTAAGCTCCACTTCCATCTCCCAAGATGTGTGTGACCTTTGTACCATTGATTGCTTCCTAGAAGTATAAAAAGAATAATTATAAGGGACCCATTGCACTCCCTATAATAACTCTAGTTAAAATAGAGGAGGAAGAGACCCTCACATGTGGATAGGAGGAAAATATGGAATAATAAGAAGGAATAAATACCTACATCATGTAGGTCAAAGAAGAGGAGGAGTCTAGTGCCAAGGTTGTATAGGAGGCCCTCCAAAGTAGCACAACCATCATGCCTAAATAAGTAGAGAAGATAATGAGATCCTCATCCATAAAATAGCCCTCCACATAGCCTCCATGAATAAAATAGGAGAAGAGAAGATTGTGGAAGAAAATGGGCCTCAATGAGGAGGAAATTGAGATGATGATGGTACTAGAAAAGAAAAGGAAGGATTGGATGTAAATAGGCCTAAGTGAGTTAGAAATTATAAAGGCTAGGGCCAATGAAGAGAAGGTCAAGGAAGAAAAGTCAAATAAAGTGAAGAAGATGAATAAGGTTCTTGCAAGCATGGGACCAACCTTTAAGAAAAATAAAAATATGCCTAACACCCCCACCAAGAAAGTAGATCAATATTCACAATAGCTACACCCAAGTAGTGAAGGGGCACATGAAGAAAAGGAAGGTGATATTGGTACCTTAGAATAGCAAAAGGAGAATGAAGAAGAAATCTAGTATAAAAAAGGTGATGCTAGCATTGAGGGAATAAACCTAGAGGTAAGCATTAAGAGACCCTAGGAGGAAGAAGAGGATGAAGGGGAAAATTCCAAGGAAGAACCCCTTTAGGAATAAGAAGTTGAGTCTTTTGAGGATAGTGTCAAATAAAGTGGTAGTGATAGTGAAGAGGAGGAAGAGCAAGTAGAGCTAGACATCATTGAAAAGGATGATGTAGAATTTAATATAAGAGAAAGGGTGCATAAGAGGTATAGGGATGTAGACTTATAAATTTTTTATTTCATGCCCCTTAAGGGTACCATAGCCAAGATTTATAAAAAAAATTCATTTGCATTTGATTACTACATGGATGAGCCTCACTCTAAGTCACCTAGAAGGTTGTATTTGATACAAATGAAGATTAGTAAGGGCATGACTCCCTCATAATAAACCCTCACATCTTAAAACCAGTCCATTTTAGGAATGTGATTATTATAATGGAGATTAAAATAGTGCACAAAAATATCATCAATGATGGTAGGGTGTAGAAATGGAAGAAAATCTACAAGTATGTTGAAGATGAAGTGAAGGCCATGAAATTCAAGCTATGGTAGTTATACAAGTACATAAAGATAGTTGAAATATCTATTTTGGTTGACATGGATACATTAAATCTCTCTAAGGTTGATAAAATATGTGTGCTAGGAGTAGATGCTCCTAACGATGAAAACTGAGTGAACACATGAAGAAGAAGAAGAAGAATATCCCTACACCATGCTACATAAGGAGTTTATTTATAAGATTGAAAAAATGGAGGACCTATTTTCAAATATATAGGATGGTGTAGATGCAACTAACATTATATTCTTGATATTTTCCAACCAAACATCTATTATCAATGCATATTTCAAATAGGCAAAGGAGGGAAAGGAGAAGTTGATGGTGTAAGTGTACTCTAAAATCAAGTCAAAGCACACATAGATCATGGAAAATATAAATTCACTAATTTCCTAGATAAAAGACCAAAAACATAACTTATAATCACTCTTCCACACCTTGCATACTAAGGCCTACAAGCAAGGAGTAATCTTGGATAGAAGTATGACTAAGGCCAAGGCAAATCTAGAGGCCTTCAGAAAGTATCTAGATAAGATTGAAGTGCTCATTATTAGCACAACATTCACTAAAATATATAGTGATATTGATGAAATAAATCATTCTATTAAGGTTTTTGAGTACTTCAATACCAAACTTAAGGAAAGTGTGCCTAAGTTTTACATTCTGAAGGTTTTGATAGCCTAGTCTAAGGGTAGACTAATAGTTTTGTATTGGGTAATGTTGGGCCCCTATTTTAATAAGTATGGGATTCACACCAATAGAATGGACACATAAATTAGAGGTAATCACTTGGCATGATGATTTTGATTTTGGCATCTCGGCACTATCTAAAGGAATCAGTGTTTACATTGTGTTAGGTAGTAGGTGGCTAACCATTTCCAAGATTCTCAAGGAATCTTCTAGGTTGGATGAGATGTAGAAAATATAACATAAAGGGCACAAGGTTATTAATCTACTATAATGATAAATAAAGGCTCAATCTCAACACTTCATATATGCACTCTACCCTAGCAAGAGTCATTTGTGTAGAGCTATAAATAGAGTTCAACCTAGTGAAGAAAAGAGATGTGAATCGATGCACTGAAGCTCTAGATAAATGGTTATACATTGTGATGGCTTCCATTAATATTAATAATATCATGGATGCTATTAAGGATCCATTTTTATAACCCTAGCTTACCTATCAGCCTCTTGTCAGTTATGTAGCTTGAGCGAAGTAGTAACTATGTTTTCAATAGAATAAACTCTATTTATATGGACTTTGATTAATTAATAATGGTTTTAGTAAAACATAATGTTTCTAACTTTAATGTATTTCAAATTGATATTGAATTGTGAAATAATTATAATGTTGTCATTTATGTTCATGTATGTTAAGAATGTTACTTGAAAGCTTCTATTTCTTGATGTTAGTGGTGTCCCTATGTTAAATAATTAAATCAACATATCTTGAATTATGAATAAGTATATATCATGAAAAATTTACCTACCCTTGCTAGAGCATGATCCAAGTATGAATATTGAAGTGATGGCATTTTCTTGACGCTTCAAAATAATTGAATGATGCTATGCTTAGTGAAATAAATTATTGCACCCTTAAGACTATAGAACCACAAAAAAATAGGATTTTACCTATAAAACACTAAGTATATCCCATGAAAATATTGTGCCCATGGACCTACTCAAGCCTTTCATGAATTTACCAACTCTGATAATTGATGATGTGAACCATATACCAACTAGCCTAATGTGGGCCTTGGTTCTTTCTCTGTTGTGCTTTAAGTGAGAACATAATACCCCTACCTCATGTGAATTGATGTTATTGTAGTTTAGTATTAAATTTTGATCATGCAAAGATAACCCCATGTTTTTGCTTGGTTGTAATGAGTCTAGAATGACTTAGGCATACCCTGATGCACCTAACGTGACTCTTCTAAAACAAAAAATGATCAAACAAGAAGTTGAAATGGACTAATGACACATTTAATAATGAAATCACATCCAATAAAATATAAACACTTATCCATATAATTCAAGTATATAAAAATTACTCAAATTATAAATAACAATTAAAGATTAGTTTGTAATTTAAGTTTACTATTTCAATTTGTTTTTCATTTTTCCTCCATCTTTAGTATTTTCTTAGGTCTAAATACAACCTAACTCATGTACCTATCCCCAAAATCATATAATATACTATGAGTAGTATGTGGACATCTAAGAGTAATAACTACAATAATATAATCTAAATAATACAATTGAAAAGAAGAATAAAATATTAAATCATTAAGCATAAATATTTAATGCTATAATGAAAGTGTATATCAAATAAATGTATCAACAAAAATCACAATAGATAAAATAATGATCAAAGAACTGTATCACAATAATTGTTCAAATAATCATGTTCTGAATAATTCATAATAAAACCAAAATCAACAAGTCAAATAAATGCAATCAATCAATGTCATGGCATCCTCCCTGACTTGGAAAAGAATTGTATTAGTTATTAAAATAGACAAGGATAATGTTGATTGAAAAGACTCTCATCTTTCCATGTAACATTTCTTTTAGTTAAAGGATCTCGTTGATCTAAAATTTGATAAATATCACAATTTTCAAACCTAACATTCTGATGGTCCAAGATCCTCATTGGATCTAATTGTGTCTTTTCCTCTTTTGAAACCTAAAGATGAATCTAATCCAAAACATGAAAAGTATCAGGCATATATTTTATCAATGATTTAACATGAAAAATATTGTGAATTTGAGATAAAAGAGGAAGGGTTAGTTGATAGATAACAAGACTAATTTTCTCCAAAATTTCAAAGGGTCCTACAAACTAAAGAGCTAGTTTGGAAGACTTTACAAACTTAATTGAAATTTTCAGTGGTCTATCAGATATAAATACTTTATCATAAAATTCAAATTCATGTTGTGAGCTCTTTAAATTAAAATAACTCTTTTTATTATCAGAGGTAGTCTTAATATTTTGCCTTATGCTTTCCATTTGCCTATCATATTACTAAAAAACATTAGGACTAACAACAATTCTATTTTCAAAACTTTCCTATCCAAGTGAGTTTATATGTGTTCATCCATACAAAGACTTGAAAGGAGCCATTTTAATCACATAATGGTATGTGTTATTTTAATCAAATTCAATGATATGTACATAGTCTTCCCATTCACCTTGGTGATCAATCACATACATTCTTAACATGTCTTCCAAAACATGATTTAAAATTTTTATTTGACCATTCATTTCTAAGTGATAAGACAAGATAAATTTCAATATTATACCAAAATTAGTAATCAAAGTTTTCAAAAATCTTGAAGTAAAAAGTATGTCTCAATCTGAGATAATAAATTTAGGAATGCTATGTATTGATACTATTTATTTCTTAAAATTTGCAACAAACATACATGCATCATAAATTAAACTTATAACAATGTAATGACCAACTTTAATAACTTTATCTATTATAACCATAATAGTATCATGTCTACTTCATGATTTTGGAAAAGTAGCTACAAAATTTCAAGAAATCATAACCCACTTACCTTGTGGTACATCAAGAGGATACAACATACTTCTTGGATGACAATGTTTAAATTTAACACACTGACATTCCAAACATATTACTCCAAAGTCATCAAATTCTTGTTTCATACAAGTCCAATTATATAGCCTTTTAGCTTGTGTGTCATCTTCATGACACCAGGATGATAAAAATGAGATGTTGCATGCACTTGTTTCATCAAAATGTTCTTTAAGTCTCCATAATTGTGTACAAAAATTCTATTTTGTCTAATTAAACCATCAAAATTAAAATAAAATATATAAAAAATCTTTTCAACAAGCTCATTAGCCAAATTCCCACTTACATCTTGGCAGAACTAATCAAAATGTTATTATTCTAGGATTTTGGTTCTAAGATATTTATGTCTAATATATAAGGTAGAGATATACATGCATCATATAAGTGCATAATTTATATTATTCTCCTTACCCTTCACATATGAAATATTCATATCAAAATTACTCAAAAATTGTAACCATCTACACTAGCGAGCATTTAGATTATCTTGGAAAAATAAATATTCTAGGTTGTAAAGATAATATTTCACTTTAAAATACTTACGTAACAAGAATATTTCCATTTATTCAAAGCATGTAAAATTTTATCAAGTTAAAGGTCATGATTGGTATAATTTTTCTAACGAACTTTTAGTTTATGTGACTCATAAACCACAACTGAAGTATCCTAAGTCAGCATGCCACCTATGCCTTTTTTGGATGCATCAACCCATATTTAATTTTTTTATAAAGATATAGTACTTATTAATCATAATATTATACTAAGAGGGGTGAATTAGTATAAGGTAATCTTTTAATTCTTCAAATTTATAATCACAATAATATCAATTCCACAACATAAATAATTAAGAACACAAGATTTATGTGGAAATCCTTTAGGGAGAAAACAAAAGAGAAAATGATTGCTTGGATATATTATCCAAATCCATCCATAAATAAAATTCTTATTAAAAATTTTGTAGGTACCAACCTACTGGAGAAACCAATCCCCATTGCTAAATAATTTGCAGGCACCAACCTACTAGAGACATTAATCCCCACTACTAAACAATTTTTAGGCACCAACCTACTAGAGACACAAATCACCACTACTAAGAGCCAACTTATAAAGATACACCCATCTCTTATTTTTGAGGCACTGAATCTATTAAAAAAATATTTCACCTTAGTATTATTGCTTCATAAAAATCTGATGGCAAATTCAATTTCCTCTTCTTCTCCACAAAAATATGCTTATGCTTGAGTGATATAAATAATTAATTACATGTCTTTATAAAAATTATATATATCTTATATATTCTTAAAATGTTTGTCATAAATAAGGTGTCTCATCCACTAGGCACCTCTTCACCAAAATATGTGTCTGTTGACATTTTCATTGACAATTCTATTGACATTTCTATTGATAATTCTGCTGATATTTCCATTGACAATTCCATTGATATTTCCATTGACAATTCTATCAACATTTCTATTGGAAATTCTATTAATATTAATTATAATTCCTTTGAAATCAATGATAATATTCTAATAATCTCCCCCTTTTTCATTCATGGCAAATTTATAGAGAAACTCCCCCTTACTATAGTTTTCCTCCATTACTCCCCCTTTCCTTAATTCTCCCCCTTTGACACAATGGCAAAGGGATGTTCATTATAATTCCATCCACAAATAAATCATTAGAAACATCTATGTCATCTTCTTCAACATCACCAAAACTTAAATATTATCTTTGTAATTTTCCCTATCCTTTTACATAGGGACTTCTTATTTTCTCACTTTCTCTCCTTGAATTTGATCAAATATGGGAATTTTGACATCATTTACATCCATTTGGATTATCTCTACCTGCTCAAGTGGTAAATCCTCTTTTCCACTTCCCTTGAGTCTTAAGGAAAATTTCTTCTCTTTATGCTTAAGTATTATTACTTGGAGATTCTAATTTAAATCATCTTCAAAACCCTACTAAAGAGTGATTATGAAATTTTATGGTGATCTAAACACAAATGTAAAAAATGGCCTAATAACATGTTATCATCCAATATTATAAACAATGAATATTTAACACTTTCAATAAACTTCTTGATAGCTTCAAATACAAGAGTAAAGGCATACAACCTCTAATTATCTAATATCTAATATTTTCATAATATTTCATAAGATTAGTAGACCAAAGAATCAATCATCCATTTTAACCACATCCTACAAAATTTATTCTTTAATAGACATCCAAGTCTCTTCAAGTTTTTCATGTTCCTATCTTGGAACATCAACTTTATCCTGATCATCTTTCTCATTCTTCTCTCCAACCATATATTCTCTATCTCTAATATCTTATGAGACTTCATCCTTTAAGTTGTCTTATCACTAGAGCTAAAAGATAATGAAATGATTGTCTCCCCTTGTATTTGTACTTCTTAAGAGCTTAGTGATATCTCTTGTGTATGAAATGTAATTTGGATAAGCATAGGTCTGTCCTCATTTTATTTATCCTACTTATTTTTCCATACTTTTGAATTTTTTTACCTTTTGTTTACTCATGGCTTCCACTTTCTTATTCTACCTAAGAATTTTAATAAAATCACTTCTACAGAAGTGTGATGTCTTTCCATAGTTTTTGCACTTATAACATATGACATTGTAATCTAATAAAGAAACAAATGAATTATAGTTCCTATTTTAAAACCCATAAGGACTTCTATTCTTGTTCCAATCAAAATACATTTTGTGCATCTTACATTTTATTTGTTTATGACCAATGTGATCACATGAAAATTATTAACCAAATTAATAATGTTAGAACCTATTCATGTGTGCATGCCTTTAAGAAAATGACATTTTAAAATTTTCCTTGTTATCTTTTGGAGGAGTGCTTATTTTATATGGGACTAGATTCTTTCTATTCTTGTTGATAGGAATTTTGAGAACATCTACATAGCTTTTTGCCTTTTCTTCATTTTCCTTTTGTGGTGGCTCTTTATGATCTTTTTTATTATCCATCTGATTTTATCTATATCCAAGACTAGTATTTATAAATGGTATTTATATCTATATCCATATGATTTTATTGATATCATCTAATATTTATGTACTCTTCTCAAATTTGAGGCTTTTATTTAGTTTAGTGGTTATTTTCTCTAGTTCCTTCCTTAATGAATCAATTTTGGACTCTAGCCTCTCACAATTTTATTCCTTTTTGTTTAATTAGATTCTCACCTCCTCTTCAATAATTTTTCTTCTTCAAGTTGAATCTTGAGGTCGATAATCATATTTTATGATTCCTTAAGACTTCATGAAATTTTTGGCCTAGTTTCACAATCCATTACTTTGACAAACTCTAATTCTGATAGACCATACAAAATTACATTCATAGATTTTACATTATTTTCAATCACCTTATTTCCCACTAGATCTTTGGATGAGATGATGGAACTACATATCTACTCACAACTAATTATAAAATATCAAATCCAAGATCTATTAGGTAAGTGTGCATCCTTATGCTCCATAAGGCACAGTTCAATCCATAAAAAAATGGAGCCCTATTTGAGGAAAATTGTTTTTGACTAGCCATGTGTGCTCTTAAGATCTACCTTATAGAGGTTAGACTATTTTCAAAGGAACACACTCTGATACCAATTATTAACCACATGTTTACAGTGAGAAGGAGATGGAATCACTATAAGGTAATATTTTAATTTTTCAAATTGATAATCATAATAGTATCAATCATAAAACATCAAAAATTAAGAATACAAGGAAAACACAAGATTTACATGGAAACCCTTTCAAGAGAAAACCATAAGAAAAGGACTGCTTAGATCTATTGTCTAAATCTAGCCATAAGTAAAATTATTCTTATAAAATTTTTAGGCACCAATTTATTAGAGAAACTAATCCCCATCACTAGAAAATTTGTAGGCACCAATCTACTAGAGACACTAATCCCCACTAGTAAATAATTTGTAGGCACCAACCTACTAGAGATAAAATCCCCACTACTAAGCACAAACTTTGTAAGAGACACATGTATTTTATTTCTAAGTTAATGACCTCTACTAAAACAATATTCAACTTACTATTGTTGCTTCAACAATGAATGATGGTAAATTAAATCTCCTCTTCTTATCCACAAAAATATGCTTATGTTTGAATGATAGAAAGAATTAATTCCATGTCTTTCTCAACCTTCTATCCACCTCATATAACCTTTAAAGGCTCTTCATAAAGGAGGTGTCCCATATAAGAGGCACCTCTCCACTAAAATATGTGTCTGCTGACATTTCCATTGACATTTTTGTTGACATTTATGTTCATAATTACTTTGACATTTCCATTGACAATTTCATTGACATTTCCATTGATAATTCCATTTATATTTCCATTGACAATTCTATTGATATTTCTATTGGCAATTTTGTTGACATTAATTACAATTCCTTTGACATCAATGACTATATTCCAACAATACAGTAAGTATAGGTTTTGTAATGAATAATTATTTAAAATATATAAAATCTTGTGTACACTCTAAATTCCAAACAAACTTCTTACCCTTGCATTACAAGGAAGTTATTGAGTTAGACAACTTAGAAACAAAATTGACAAACCTTCTATAATAACTAACCAATCACATAAAACTATGTACTTCATGTATATTGTTAGTTGTAGGCCATTTTTGGATAGCTTTAATCTTTATTTGATCAATAAATATTACATCCTTAGATATAATATGAACCAAATAGTGGATCTCAGTTTGAAAGAAAATACATTTAGGGAGACTACCAAATAATTTATGATACCTTAGCCTTTACATCACCAAAATCAAATGCTATTCATGTTCAACTATATTCTTAGAATAAATTAGTGTGTCATCGAGGAAAACTATAAATAAATTATCTATAAATACCTAAATATATTATTTATTAAGTTCATAAATGTATTATGTGTATTAGTTAAACTAAAAATCATTATCTTAAACTCATAATATGCATACAAAGTTCTAAAAGTTGTCTTATGGATGTATTCATCCTTAATTCTAGCTAGTGATAGCCTGATCTCAAGTCTATATTAGGAAAGATAGTTTCATCCTTAATTTGATTGAATAGATCATCTATCCTTGGTAAAGGACAATTATTATTTATATTAACCTGGTTAAGCATGTGATAATTAGTGCACAACTGCAAAGTGCCATCCTTAATTTTCACAAAGATCACATGTGCACCACAATGTGACACACTTGGCCTAATGATACCATTTTATAGTAGTTATATAAATTGATATTTTGGATCTTATAAATTTATTCCATTAATATGATAAGTTTCTTTAGATGTAGGGATATCCCTAGTATTACATAAATAAAAAAATCAAACTCTCTTAGGAGGTAAACCATGCAATTTTTCTATAAAAATGTCAAAGAATTATTGAAAATATAGATATTATTTAAATGATGTTTAAGTTACATGTGTTTTTTCTTGTATTTATATATCATATAATTTATAGCCTTTATGCACTACTTTCTTTAGCTATAAGTCTATTAGTAGTTTGCATACTTTTAATTTCCAAAAACCTTGAATTATTACTAGTTTTCCAAAATCATTATAGTAATTTAGTGCTTTGATAGAGTATCCCAAATTATATTGATGATAATTTAACCAATCCATGCTTAAAATGACATCAAAGGATATAATAGGAGACAAAAATTTGTTAATATGGGTCTAAAAATTGTGTAAGTTTAAGCTTACTCATTCAAGACACTTAGAAACTAACACCATTTTGTCTGAACCAGAATCAACATCTAAACCATCCCTTAATGCCACAAAACTCATTTTACAACATGTTACTAACTTAGGATTAACAAAACTATTAGTTTCTCCTAAATCAAACAAAATTAAAACAATAAAGTCATTTATTTTACCTCTTATTTTAATAGGAGTTTCTTGGAAATATACATTTATATAATTCATAGTTGTATTCATCCTATGGTTAGTTGATCGACCTAATTTCAACTTAGTAAAATCCTTGTGATAGTAATTATCACCACATTCCCATCATACTATAGTCCATTAAGGTGACATAGGAAGGGTATTTATTCTAGTGGTAGGTACATTTTTACTAACTTAGATATGATTTATTTTAAAATATGGACATTTAATAATTTCGATTCTTGATAAAAAAAATTCTCTAGGAATTTTTTAAACCACTTGTACTCTTGGTGAATCTATGGTTTTGATCATATTTCCTTAAATTCTTAAGAAAAGGGGATAGGTTCTTATTCTTATACTACTACCTACTCTATTTAAAATATTGCTCTACCTTTTAATGAACTTTCTCTTTTTATTTTTCCCTATGATTAGATTCAATAAAATCAGTTGGAGTCATAAGATTTTTTATATTGACATCATGCATCAATGTCTCATTTAAACCCAACTTAGACTTGTTAACTTTAGTATATTCATCATGAATATAATTAACATGATGAAATAGGTTTAAAAACATGTTTTCATACTCATTTATAGACATATTCTCTTCCTTTGATAATTAAAAATTAGTTATTTTCTATTCTTTAAATTTAGAGCTCATATACCTCTTCCTGAACTAGCTTTCAAAAGTAGACCAGGGAAGAGTCAATGGCTAGTAACACTCTAAAGCATAGAAATGGTTTGACCAAAGAGATATAGACCCTAGTAATTGATAATAAACCACACTTACCTTCACATTGGAAGACATATTATGTATCTTAAAGTACTTTTATAGGTGAAACAACCATGCATCATCTATATCACAAAATTATTCACCTAAAAAGGTTGGTGGAAGAAGATTTTTAAATTACTTGATGACATGATAAACCATATTAACATGGTTATCTTTCAGTAATTAATCAACAAATTTAAATTCTTCTATAAGAGGAATTTGTTTAGGTGGAACAACTTATAAATTGTTCAATCTTTATTCTTGGGAGTCTAGTTTTCTTTGAAGTGAATTTAATGTAGTCAAAATTCCATTCAAGACTACCTCATGATTAGCATTGGGATATTTTAATCACCATTAGGGTCTCCAATATTAATATTATCCAAATTTTGGATACCATATGATAGGGACATAAAATTATTCCTCTTTCAATGCATAAGCATAGTTTAAGGTAAATTTGACAAAATTAAGGTAATAGCCTATAGAGTGTTATGCTTGTCTAGTCACTTCATGTCATGTTTCAATTGGTTAAAGTGGTTTTAAGGGTTTAAGGTGAATTTATAAGCCATATGTCAAGTGGAAAGGTAATTTTAACACCCTCTATTTATTACGAGCACCCAAATAGGTTACATGTTATGTCTAAGGTTAATAAGTCATGTTTTAATCCCTCTACATGTCACTTGCATATGTAAAAGTGTCAAAAATAATTTTTATCCCCAAAAGAGGTGAAGATGAGGTAAATATATTATTTAAAATGATTTATTATGAATTATATAATGTTAATTTTTTAGGTATTTCATGATAAGTATATTTCAAATGTTGTAAATCAATTACAAGTGATTTCTAATGCTTTAAAGAGGCTTGCCACACACTTGTCGAAACCAAAAATGCTAAGTTTAAATTGTAAATGCATGGAATGATGTATATTAATATTATCTAGGTCAAATCCATGTATGATTTTAGCTAAAATTTCACTAAAGATAGAAAATTCTCTCTCCCTCCCATTGCTCCCTTGATAAGATCATAATGACTAGATTCGCATGTTTGGTTTGTACATCACAAAGAGAGTTGAGACCTAATATTTTTACTATAGGAATGGGTCTTAATGGAATTCAAGTTCATGTCAATATTCATCAAATTGGTGTCCCTCATTTATGAACAATCCTTAAGAATATAGGGTGGTATTAAACCCTTCATAAACCCCATAGTCTTAATTTTCTCCTTGAAATGATAGTTTTAGGCTGATTTGAGGGATGAAATAAATTGGAAAGGATATAAAGGTTATGTAAAACCACTCACATGTTTTTACAAGTCCCATTTGTAATGTGTTAGTTTAATAGGGACGTAAACTTCACTTTTACATAGTTGATAGGTTGAAAATCCTGGTTTCTTTGTGTTTTGAGGTTTTCAAAAACAAAGAAAACGGTTGATGGTTTCCCATCATGTATCACTATATCCAATGATATATAAGTTAAGTAAAATTTTATCCATGCCTTATCCACACTAAAAATCCTCTCAACATGATGTAACTTGTAGATTCCCACTATTACCCATCAACCATTAATGAGGAAACAAAGTCTTGATATTTTGAGGGTCTTGTGTTACATGAAAGAAGAATGAATGGTTGTTGTTTGTTTGGTTTCTTGAAATTAATTTTATATCTTCAGTGAATCATTAAAAATTCAATAACACCAAAATAATTCATGTTCTCATGACTCACCAAGGGATTGTGTAGCCTAAAAATGGGAGATCAACATGGATATTAGTTTGATTCTCAAAGAAAACTAATATAGAATTTGGTCTTGTATATACTAAAATGATATAGAAAACCCCTAGAATAACTATTTTAATTTTGTCCCTCTCATTACCAATTCATCAAAATAATATTATTATTAGTCTTGGTTTGAGATTATGAGATGTCTGTCAAGCACAAAAGTGAGTTTAAAAGGGCCTATACCTTATATCATCAGTGACATATGAGGGTTATAATATCATGAAATACGTTTTTATATAGTTTATAAGATTTATCAAACTCAA